>CM016486.1:20949597-21549597 GCA_002890555.2 Lagenaria siceraria
TAGGGTGCCAAAATGAACTTCGTTTTCCTTCTATCTCACTTTGCTACTGCAATTATTATGTTCTGATGTAGACTACGAATCTTGGAGAATTCTTGAAGAAAAATCTTATTCATTCATTGTCCATACATGGGGAAAGACTCCTATTAATATAGTTTTAATACAAGTGGGGTAAAAAGGGAATTAATCTAAACCTATTACCTAATTACCCAATTTAACCCCATTCTACTTGCATCATTCTACCACTCCAAAAGGAAAACTCGTCCTCAAGTTTTAAAAAGAAAAAAAATTTAACAATTAAGAAATAAAATAAACTTGTACAGCGAAGTATGGCCAAACCAACCTCCTACTTCTTGAACAAAATTATTATGTAAAAAAGTCAAAGACACGAAATTTCCCTCAAGTCCATTGAGTTCATCAAAGCTTTCATCATCAAGGTCATCTAGAACTTCTGTTGCAGCTGCTGCAATGTCAAAAACTCCATAAAAAATTCCAAGTATTCCATTTCCACTAGGCTGTCCTCGATCTAGATGTTCCTTAAATATACGGTCAAAGGCACGATTCTTGGCCCAATTAGAAAAAAATCGACGTTCATTCGGCCATTAAAGCGATTCTTGGCCCTATTCGAAAAAAAAGTTTGACGTTCATTTGGCCATTATAGTAAGGCAAGTCAATTTTCATTCTATAATCCGAATCTTGGTGCCAATGTTGATGTTTCAAGTTCTGATGTTGTCAATCTTGATATTCTTGGACAACTTCTTGCTCATAATGTCTAAACAGTGGGTGATGTTGTTGACCATTATGATAAGTTGGATAAGTTTCTTGGACATGGGAATTATTACCTGCCTGATCTTGAGGTCTTGGGAGGATATTTGATGTATCGATGACTGAATCTTGATAATTTTGAAAGTGGTGATTGTTTACTGGTTGATTTCTCTGGATGAAGGGTCTTGGTAGACTACTTGCTCTTTCTTGAAAATGTCGACCATAATTCTCCTCTTGATAGAAAACAAGGTCACTATGACCATAATTTCTGTGTTCTTGGTAGTTGGTATGGTTCTTGGGCTTGAAGATGGTTTTCTTGATACAAAGGGTTAGGAAGGTACCTTGGAAAATAATTTCAGTGGAACTGTGGACAACCTTCATCGCTTGAAGAGTTCGAATCATATCCCATCATTATTGTGTGGAATCAATCTTTGTTGTTGAGGAAGAATACCTACCGGATGATTTTGATAATTAATTGTTGGTTGAAATTCTGAAATTTGTCTTCTGGGTGGATTTCTTGCAACTTCTTGCATCCTTGGATTTTCTTGGTTGGTTCTTGATTGATTGTTGGTCATCTTTCCCACCTTCAATGATAACTTCTCAATATCTTGCTGCAATTAGGCCACTGAGATTTGCATCAAAATCATATTGTCCCATAAACCACCCACTAAAGTTTCCAAATTGTCAAGTCTTCGATTCATGGTTTGAGGAGATGTGGAGAAGGATGCTTCCGCATCACAAGTTTGAAGGCTGGGAAGCTTGTTGGTGTTCTTGATCACCATCGGGTCCTTTCACGAAGGCACTCTGATACCAATTTGATGTAGATTACGAATCTTGGAGAATTCTTGAAGGAAAATCTTATTCCTTCATTGTCCATACATGGGGGGAAGACTCCTGTTTATAGAGTTTTAATACAAGTGGGGTAAAAAGGAATTAACCTAAACCTATTACCTAATAACCCAATTTAACCCCATCTACTTAGATCATGTTCTAAACTCAATGTGCAGAAATTAACGTTGAGGCACTAGACTACTCAGAAGATCTTGATGATTCTGACTGAAAAGGTTTCAAATCATTTCCTTAGAAAATGTGGAGGAAAGAATAGTATTCTGCATATTATACCATTTGAAAAAAGTGAATTCCCAACTACTTTGTCTACAATGATATAGAGCCTAAAACTTTGTTGATATTCTCTATCAAACTTATATGCTTCAGTGCACGTAGAGTCATTCGTGGCACCCCTATTGTTAACAACTCATACAAAGGTGCTTTGGTGCAGTCCTTGTGATCTGCAGCATTCATTCGCTGTGTTTTTATGACAACTGTTCTTTCAGTGTTTATTTCTTCTTTACAGGATCTGCAGCATTCATTTGCTGTGTTTGATGACAACTGTTCTTTTAGTCTCACGGGTTCGAAGTGTAGATTATTGAATATGATGATATCTTGTCCTTAGAAATTTTTTTATCCGTGAATGGGTGTTTAAGTCATCTTTGTTCTGATGCAATTGGTTTGTGGAGATTTTAGCATGACAGTTTACAGTATGTTGCTATTTACTCTTGTTCAGACTGGTGCAGATGGATGCATATGTCATATGGAATATGTCAAACTCAAAGACCAGAAAGTTTTGGAGTTCATAGGGATGAAACAAGTTAAAGAGTTGACGTCAGTGCAGTCTCTCTTCTATGAACAAAATTCTTTTCTTGATTTGACAAGCAATCTTTATGCAACTGGCTTTGCATCCACAGATTTCATTATATGGAACTTAATTACTGAAGCAAAGGTTTACTTTCTCTCTCTCTCTTCACGCACAAAAACACACTATTTGCAATTATTATTCCTTTTGGATCTCAAACAACAAGGATCGGAGCAGGTATTACAAATTCAATGTGGTGGATGGCGGCGTCCGTATTCTCATTATCTTGGAGACGTACCAGAACTTAAGAACTGTTTTGCATATGTCAAGGTTTTTCCACACCTCCCCCATTCATGTCTATCATCTCTTTTTTGTACAGATATTGATGAGTCTCTTGGAGTTTATAACTTTTCCTGTTTCTACTTCAGGATGAAATGATCTATGTTCATCGGTATTGGGCTTCAGACAGTGAAATAAAAGTATTTCCTCAAAACTTGCACGTACAATTTCATGGCAGGGAGCTGCATTCTTTGTGCTTTATACCTGAAATCTCTGAACCTAAAGCTGACAACAAGCATGACATCTCATACAGATCTAGCTGGATTGTAACTGGTTGTGAAGATGGAACTGTGAGGATGACTAGGTATGTTGTTGTTGTTGTTGTTCTTCTTCTTCTTCTTATTTATCTGTAGCATCTGACTCAACATTAAAAAAATGAACCAGTAAATGTCTGATGAATCTGCTAACCGTTAAGGCATGGGACATGTTTACCACATATTTGTAGATCCCCACCTTATAAGAAAAGAAAAGTTACCTTTCAGTTTTCCTTGTTCCAGTATATAGTGTTAAGACTGATAAGGAGCCTGCAATTGATGCAATTGTATCTGTAGCATCTGACTCAACATCTGACTCAACATTTAAAAAATGAATCAGTAAATGTCTGTGAATCTGCTAACTGTTAAGGCATGGAACATGTTTACCACATATATTTGTAGATCCCCACCTTATAAGAAAAGAAAAGTTACCTTTCAGTTTTCCTTGTTCCAGAATATAGTGCTAAGACTGATAAGGAGCCTGCAATTGATGCAATTGTTTGATGGTATAGGTATACCCCTGGCATCGATAACTGGTCTGGTTCAAATCTGCTTGGAGAGCATGTTGGGGGCTCAGCTGTGAGATCCATATGCTACATATCAAACGTACACTTGATATCATCGAATGGGACTATTATACCCGATGTAAAAGATACACAAGAATCTGACTCAGATGATAAAGAAGATCCTATTTTACTAATTTCAGCTGGTGCAAAGCGGGTGTTAACTTCTTGGCTACAGAAGCATAGGAAGCTGGAGAAAATGGAACGAACAAATGCTTGTTTACAACATAATGGAAAAGTTAGTTGTGAGCCCTCTGGATTTGCCTCATCAATTTCCTTCAAGTGGCTTTCTACTGATATGCCAACCAAGAATTCAACTTCCCATAGGAATTCATTCAATACAATGAAAGATGAAGCCACGACTGGTTCAAGCATAAGTCCTGATGCTGAATCCAAATTACTCCAGGAAAAAGAGGAGTTGAGGCTTAAATCTTGTTCCGTAGAAAAATATGAGGACGACTGGAGATACATGGCAGTTACTGGCTTTCTCGTTAAACAATTTAATTCAAGGTGTATGTTCTTTCCCATGTTTTTTTCTTCATTGTTATTATTTTCTTAAATTTTAGTTTTCACTAAGATTCACCCCCCCCCCCCCCCCCCCCCCCCCCTTTCTTTTTCAGGTTTACTGTCTGTTTCATCGTTGTTGCATGTTCAGATGCCACACTTTCACTTCGAGCTCTAATTTTACCCCATCGATTATGGTAAATATGAGAAAAATGATTAACTAACTTTGCAACTCACTTTTTGTTTATATTTCACTGTCATTTTCCTAATTAGTTTTTCTGCAGGTTTGACGTTGCTTCACTGGTTCCTGTGGGATCACCAGTTTTGACATTACAGCACATAGTTTTTCCAAAATTCCACCCTAATGAAGGTGTTTGTCTATTTCACTTTCCCACAGTTGGAAAAACTCATGTTAAGTTTTGTTTTGTTTTGTATTTCTTGACGTTCAAGGCTTGTTTTGTATCCTCAAGACATGTTAGTTTTAGCTAAAAAGTGAGCCAAATGGCTTGCTTGCACCATTATTCATATTTCTCATATTTGGATCTCCAGACTACATTTCTTTAATATAAAAAGCATATGACAGCATCTATAAAGGGAATTGAGAATGGTTCATTTGAATGGGGAGTTTATGGCTCCTATAAAGAGGGAAAATATATAAATTTGGTGTGTTACATAATTTTTTTTGTTAAATATTTCATACCTCGAGTCTCTTTTTCATTTTCTAATAAAGTTCATTTCAGGTGGAGAAACTCTGCTTGGGAATGTTTACGTCGTCATTAGTGGAGCCACTGATGGAAGTATTGCATTTTGGGATCTGACTAGAAATATTGAAGCATTCATGCAACATCTCTCTTCTCTTCATCAGGAAATGTTCATTGATTTTCAGAAACGGCCTCGTACAGGAAGAGGAAGCCAGGGTGGCAGACGGCGAAGATCTTTACATACTGTGACCAAAGGTCGACCAAGCAAAGATTTGGTTACCAAGAAAGTTGGAGACGATACCAACTCAAGCATACAAAATCAAGTTCCTTGCGAAAGCTCATCCAAAGTGGACATATTTGAAGCCAATACAGCTGGCTCTCAACCTGTTTGTTCTACCCCTTCCGAACTAATTCTAAGCACCAGCAATTCTTCTTCTGAGATGTGTGAAATACAGCCTATTCATGTTCTAACCAATGTCCATCAATCTGGCGTGAATTGTCTCCATGTAGCGGCTGTGAACAGTTCTGAATGTGTTAATAATTGTTGCTTGTATCGTGTGATTAGTGGTGGTGATGATCAAGCACTTCAATGTCTTACGTTTGATTTATCAGCGCTATCTGAAAGCCCTATTTCTGAGATAATGGAATATGAATCTGAATGTACGAAGAAGCTTATATTTCATAGTGAAGACCATAATCATAAATATATGGCTAGGTTCCTCAGCTCTCACAAAATTGCATCAGCTCACAGTTCTGCCATAAAAGGTAAAAGAAGTCTTATTATTTTACATTTTTAGATTTGGTTTTAAATATCGACCCATTTTTCCCTACCTCTTGGTTTCAATTGAAATTGCGTGAAGCAAAATGCCTTACCTGTCTATATATCTACTCAATCCCACCCAATGTGGATATCATACTCTGTTTCATCATCATATGCCCACACATTATAAATTGGAGCCTGCCTTTCATGTTTTACGGGTGCCTCAAACTAAGCACATACTAAACCATAAGTTTTGTGCTTGCAATTTTTTTTAGAACTTTGTAACAACATTTTTTTTTTTGCAGCATTCTTGAGATTCTAGTGAAGATCTGATGTTTCTTTGCGGTATGTAGGTGTCTGGACAGATGGGATTTGGGTGTTTTCTACTGGTCTTGATCAAAGGATCAGGTGTTGGAAACTTGAGTCACAGGGGAAATTGGTTGAGTATGCTCACTCGATCATTACTGTGCCAGAACCGGAGGCCATTAATGCTAGAGCCTGTGACAGGTTAGTGGAACATTTAATTCAATATACACGATCAAACTCATCATTACATTTAGTTTGACCCACCCTCGTCTCTTGTCTTTATTTATCTCCAGGAACCATTATCAAATTGCTGTAGCTGGAAGAGGCATGCAAATTATTGAATTTTCTACATCCTGCGATGCTGGCAGAAAATGAACAAAGGAAAATATCTTGATTGGTGATAGCTTGTAATTTCAATTACAGGGGATCATATTACCTCCTCTCAGAACAATCCTACATCATACCCCTTAACAAGGTACTCCCCAGAATCTGTACCCCTGTGCCTGCCCGTGCTCTTCCTCTTTCTTCAAGTTTCATTCAATAGCTGGCTTTTCACCTGTACTAAACCAATTATTGCGAGCTTCTAGCCCATTCTCTTTCCCTTAAGAGTTGTTTTCAGTGGGTCCTCCACTCATCTCTGCCTTCCTTCCCTTCATTTTTCTATGGCCTTAAATGAATCTAGTTGGTTGGGGCCTATCAACGTGCTTTTTGATCTCTCCATACCGAGGATTCTGCATATGGTCTCTTTTCAAAAGGGTGGCAGTAGTCTGACCTTCTGAGAGAACTGGAAAGCTTTCCTCATTGTGTCTTAGTTTCTTTTAAGTTTTTTGTAAGATATACGCGTTGGAGTAAATTATGACTCTAAATAGTCACAAGGTTAAAAGAATTTTGACCAATAGTTTTATCCTTATTGTTATATATGCTCAGTTCATGGAGAATGATAAGATGCACGCTCAACTTTGAGCTGCATATGGCCTTTCACTTCAATTTATGGCTGTCCCGTGTCAATGGTTTATTATTATTATTATTATTATTATTATTATTATTATTATTTTCTATTCTTTTAAAGGATCAATCAAACAGCAACTTTCTCGAGATAGTTTCAGTTATTATAACATAGATTGTTGATTTTCAACATTTTGATAGTACATTTTACATTGTACAAGCTAACATTGTAGTGAAATTGAAAGCTTGTTTAAACATGACTTAGTAATTTCACTTCCCAGGTACAAAGTTGGTAGCATAAGCCCATGCATTGTTGTTGACAGGATCAGCAAGATGATCTGCGAGGTTCTCCAAAGGACCCTTTCCTGTTACAATGGCCTGTACGAAAAACCCGAACATAGAAAACATTGCAAGACGGCCATTCTTAAGTTCTTTCACCTTAAGCTCTGCAAATGCATCTGGATCATCAGCCAACCCGAGGGGATCAAAGCTACCACCTGGGTAGATGGGATCGGTAACTTCTCCGAGTGGTCCTCCGGCAATACGATAACCTTCAACTGCACCCATAAGCACTACTTGAGATGCCCAAATGGCCAAAATGCTTTGTGCATGAATTAGACTTGGGTTTCCAAGATAGTCTAGGCCACCTTCACTGAAGATCTGTGAACCAGCCTTGAACCAAACTGCTTCACCAAACTTGACTCCATTTCTGGAAAGAAGCTCTGGGAATACACATCCTAGAGCCCCAAGCATAGCCCATCTACTGTGAATCACTTCGAGTTCTCGGTTCTTGGCAAAGGTCTCGGGATCGGCAGATAGACCTGCAGTGTCCCAACCATAATCACCAGGGAATTCCCCTGTGAGGTAAGATGGAGGCTCACCGGAGAATGGTCCAAGGTACTTGACACGGTCGGGACCATACCATGGGCTGCCTGAGGAAGCTGCTGGCTTTCCAGATCTCCTCATTGAGACTCTACCATTGCTACGAACCGAGGATGAGAGCTCGGTAGGTGCATTCAAAGGAACAGCTTTTCCTGTGAATGTAGATGAAAGAGCCATGGCTGCCATGCCTACCAACTTCAACTCAAAGGAAGTAAGTCCTCAAAGTGCTTTTGAATTGAGTTATTGATGAAAATGCAAGAAGTATGGAATCTACTTATATAGTGTCTGGTGAGACCCACAAAGTCTATCCTTGTGGATCTTCATCCTCTTCTAATTGGTTGATGAGGAGATATGTAGAACTCAACAATCTTCATTATCTCACTCGACCAATCAAGGAACCATTAGAGATTTCTTTTAATTGATTATAATACTAATCTGGTGAATGATAACTAACCTTTAGTGGTCCTCAAGCTGACACCAAGAATATTTTCACAGGCTGTAGTAATTGACAATTGAGTGGCACTTGCGGAGATAGATCTATGAAGCAATTTGATTGAGTTTTATTTGTATCAACGTATTTTAGCAATTGAGGTTAGAGTTTCATTTCAAAGTGAAGTACTTTTTGGACGACGTTAATTAAGGCTCTGTTTGGTAACTTTTTTACTTTTGAAAACAGGATTTGTGTATCGATGACCAAAGTCTGATTGTGCTAGTGTCAAATGACATTGATTCTAAACACTTATGATTGTGAATGGGCGCCATGGGAATTTAAAAAAAAATTGTGATGCATTTTGAAATTTCATTTGGGAACCCAAGCATTTGTTTGTGATGGGTGATAGTCTATGGGCCATGGGATAATTTTACGTTGTTCAATGCTATGTGATGTAAGTAAGATGTTAGTTTTCATTGTTTTTAGAATTTGTATCATTCGACACTATCACAATCAGATTTGGGCCATTCCTACAAACTCTTTGAAAATTAGGTTTATAACCCTATTGTTATTTATGAGTTTCTTTTGTTATGATATATGTAGGTTTTGTTCTTGAGACTTAATTATGAATTTAAATATTTTCATAAGATGAAATTATTGAAAAAAAATGATGAGAAAAAAAAAATCACTTTTAAAAATAAAAAATCAAATGGTTATCAACTTTCATTCAAGATATATTTAAAGGTACTTTTTTTTATTATATAACTAAACATAATAATAATAATAATAATAAAAAAAAAAAAAAAACAATAAATTTTAAATGAATAAATAAATAAATAAAAATGAAATGTTTTAAAAGAACCTCCTCACAAGTTTGACACTTTTCTAAACCAAAATTAACACTAATTAGATTGACACTTTTTAGTTTCAAACATCCATCAATTACAAAAACAAAGACTCAACAAAAACAACCATATCAATGTTGAACCCTAGATCAAAAAGAAAAAAAAAAGGACAAAAATGGTTTGAGGATATATGACTGGACTTTATAGTTAACATGATTCAATTAATCGACATTTTTTTAATATAATATATGGATATAAAATCTTTCTAACATGAATTAGGATTTTATAACTCACTATTCTATGACCAGGTATAGCTTAATTGATCAAGTTATTATTTACAATAAAGTTGAAATCTCCCTTGAATTCACAAAAAAAAAAAAAAAAAGCATTAATGTTTTTCTAAAATATTTATTATTGATCTTTTTATTTTTCAATATTTATTTGATTTTATAATATTTTCTAAACCCTATGATGTTAAATAATTGATTTTGAAAATTTTTGCAAGTCCATAAACTTAGGTTTTTATGTTAACAAATCTCTAATATTGATACCATCACTCTTTATAGTTTAATTTTGTGGGAGTTCTTTGTTTAATGTAAAGATGTGACCTTTAAGATAGATATATGATGTCTTAACGAGTGAAGCGAAAACTTTAGTAATACATATTTTCATAAATGTCTGATTTAACATTTTCATAATTTTATATTTGGTGTATATTTTCTTACCGTTCTTATTTATGAACACCTCCCCCATAATAAATACGTTGATTCATTTTTTTCTTCAATTAGATTTAGTTATTAAAGCTCCATTCGGTAACTATTTAGTTTTTGAAAATTTATTAGCCTATAAACACTCATTCCATCTATAAATGTTAAAATTCTTGTTTTGATACCTATTTCTTACCCATGTTTTCAAAAACCAAGTCAAAATTTGAAAACTAAGGCCTCTTTTGGTAATCATTTCGTTTTTTATTTTTTGGTTTTTGAAACTTAAGCCTATAAACACATTTTCGACATCTAAATCTCTTACTTCGATATCTACTTTTTATCCATGTTTTCAAAAATCAAGTCAAGTTTTGAAAACTAAAAAAAAATAGTTTTTAAAAACTTGTTTTTGTTTTTAAATTTGACTAAGAATGCAACCCTTCTACTTAAGACTGATACAAATCATGAAAAGAAATAAGTTTAATTTTCAAAAACAAAAAACAAAAAACGAATTGGTTACCAAACGAAGCTTAAAAAAATTTGTTTTTGCTTTTGGAATTTGGTTAAAATTTAACTATTCTACTTAAGATTGATACAAACTATTGTAAAGAAATGAGAGGAAATAAACTTAATTTTTAAAAACCAAAAACTAAAAACAAAATGGTCAAACGGGGCCTAAAAATTTTATTTTGTTTTTTGTTTTGTTTTTTTGTTTTTTTGGGGGTAAACAATCCTTTTAGTTCGAAAATTTCCCCACGATTTTTTGGGTATTCCCACAAATTTAGCTTTAACTTTTCTTCATAGTATTTTTCTAGCTTTGGTTTTCCTTTGAAGCTTCTTCATTTTTCTTCATTTATTGATTTTCTCTACCCAATTTTCAACTTTCATTGTAATTTCTCTCACTGCGATTTCTTCGGGCCATTTTCTTCTTCTCACTTCAATTTTTCTCTTGCCATTTTTTGGTCTTTTATATACTGGTTACATATTCATTTATTTTTTTGCTTTGTTTCTATTTTCATAGTTTATACTTGACAAACATCACTTTGATATATATTTTTCTTGAATTTGAAGTTATTTCTTGTATAAATCAAGTAAATATGTGCACTTGAATGGTTCGTAATCGAGTTCAAATGAGATATCACATTCTTAAGGTTATTTTGTGTTTATGTTATGATTCATTTTTGTTAAGAATTAATCAATTTTGTCCAAATGCACGAATTATGTTTTTGCCTCTAATGACTAAAATCATTCAGTTCAACCATTTCTTAAAGTACGTTTAGATTGACTTTCTAAATGTTTATAACTAGTGTTTATAAACACTTTTTTTGCACTTATAAATACTTAGAAAATCAATTCAAATGGACCCTTGTTCTTACTTGAGGTTGTTTTGGTCAAGCTTCTCACCTATAAATTAGCAACAACCACCTTCGTGTCTGTAAAGGGAGATCAATATTCAAATCAATCAATCTTTAGTAGAGATTCACACATCCATTGGAGAGTCCCACTTCAACACTTTAAGAACAGAAGGAAGTTCCTCTGAAGTTAGAGCTTTAGATTAGCTTCCACGTAAGATGGAGTTTGTGAGACAAGATTCTCCTTGAAAGAGGTTGAATCAAGCTAGAGAAAACGTTCTTTGAGTGTGAAGATTACAAAGGTTGAAAAACACTATTTTTCCAGATGTCTTAGTTGTCATTTTTCTTATTTCTTCTTGTTGATTTTATTTGTTTGTTTGTGAATTCTTTATCAATGAAGCTATTATTTATTTATTTCATTATGAGCGGTATTCTTTAAGAGATTCGTTTCGTGGGTGCCATATAAAGAATGAGTTAGCTTGACAATCTCAATTACATTGTCATCTAATTTCTTTGCGTTATTTTTCTTATTGGATTTAATGATTAGTTAATTTTCCGGGTCATTTAAGTTAACATGTAAGTTGAGTATTTTTGTTCAGAAGGTTAAGACAATAGTACAAATTTTATAAGAGAATATAGGACTAAGGTCCTAAACATAGAACGTCACACGACCTTAGACAAAAGTCACACCATAAGACAAAAGAATTTTATGCTAAGTAATAAAAGCTACAATTAGTCATAGAAATATAGGCCTAAGCTTCTAAGGATGCTTGAAATCAAGGCTGAAGAGAAGATGAAATCAAGGCCAAATAGAAGTAAAACTAGTTATAACATAAGGTGTAGTGCAATCTCTGAACTACTAATTTTAAGGCTTGAAACTTAATTAGATTTCATGATTTTCATTGTTATTTGTTATTTACTAGTACCGATCACCCTCGCACTATTTTATTGGTTACCTTTGATTTCAACTCGAAAACATTTATTTTAAATTTAAATTTTAAGAACGGTCTCTCAAAATATGATATAATACTTTCCATATTATTACTAGTCGATAATATGCACTTGCAATTGACCCTGGACTATTCTTAACAAATTTTTTAACCAAATAAATCCATATTTTGGTCATCAAATTTTTGGTGCTATTGTAAAAGATTATTTTAAGTTGCCTTTTTTGAGCTACATCCTGAGATAGAACAAACATTCCACCGACATTAAAGAAGAAGAAGGAAAAAAACCAAAAAAAAGGGCAACAATAAGAATTGAGCGCACTAGAGAATTTTTAAGAAGCTACTTTTATTCTATAACTTCCCAACCTAAAAAGCAATTTAAACCTAACTTTGGAATGTAACATTACGTTGTAATATCACAAATCATATCTTCGAAAAACCTCCCATATTCTATTTAGAAAGAAACTAACACTTCAAACTTTTTTTGAAGGGATGCAATTTTTCAATCAACCCTAAGCTTGTAAATTCTTTTACTCGGTCAAAGTGAATATAGCTAAATAATAATTAACACAGACTACTCCTATAAGGTCGAAAGTTCAAATACTCCAATAAGGGAAAAAAATCTTCAATACCCAAAGAAGAAACCTAGTTTCATATCTTTGAAAAAGAAAACAGAACTAGTTTCAACTTTCAACTATGAAAGAGCCTTATAGACAGGTATTAATTATTGATAAACAGTTGATTGTGTATGAGCAATCATATATTAAATTAAGCCTAAGATCTTTAGGCACAGAAAAGAAAGGTCATACAGCCAAAAAGACACCCTAAAATCCTGCCAAAGCCCTACCAATAAGAATAATAAATTATTGTCACAAATAACAATCAATGCAGTCATTTTAGTTTCATCACCAACAAGAATTTGAACTTGGACAGAATCCCCTTTCATATTATAAAAACTGGTACAAAAAGGATACATCATGGAGGTAAAATAAAGCAAAAAGAAGAGGAGAAAGAAGTAAAGCGAGGACAAAAGGATCTCACATATGAAGAAAAAAGAAAAAAAAAAAAAAAGAACAACATTAGCAGCTACTACCTTATATTATAAGGGCAGCACACACATTATTCATCTCGTAGTAACAAAGGTGGTTTTCCAATTTCCATGGCGGCTTTCAACAGTCCAACCCATCTCAAGATTGAGGCTTCTCCCATTTGAGGGGCTTCACAACTTCCCAGGTGAAATCAGGGTCATCCCTTCCAAAATGTCCATATGCGGCTGTCTTCAAGAATCTGCTATTCCCACCTCTCTTCAAGTCTAGGTTGATCGTGATCATTCCGGGTCTGAAGTCGAAGTTCTCCTTCACGATCTTGAGAATTTCCTTGTCGGGGATCTTCCCAGTTCCATATGTGTCGACGAAGACGGACAACGGTTCAGGCACACCAATGGCATAAGAGACTTGCACGATTGCCCTCCTAGCAAGACCGGCAGCTACAATGCTCTTGGCAGCCTGCCTGACAATGTAAGCACCACTTCTGTCCACTTTGGTTGGATCCTTTCCGGAGAAAGCACCTCCACCGTGAGCTCCCCATCCACCGTAAGTGTCGATGATGATCTTACGACCAGTGAGACCTGCGTCTCCGTGTGGGCCACCAATGACGAAACGACCAGAGGGATTGAGGTGGAAGATGGTCTTCTCATCAAGGTACTTCTCGGGGATCACAGGCTTGATGACATGCTCCTTAAGGTCAGCTGCAATCTCATCGTTTGTGACAGTTTCGTCGTGCTGGGTGGAAATGAGCACTGTGTGGACTCGGACAGGGACCATAGCACCATTGTCATTGTAGTACTCCACAGTAACTTGGGTCTTACCGTCAGGTCTCAACCATGGGCAGGTACCATCCTTCCTCACCTCGGTGAGACGAGCGCCGAGCTTTGTTGCAAGGACGTGACTAAGGGGCATCAATTCTGGGGTCTCATCTGTGGCATAGCCAAACATGTGACCCTGGTCACCAGCACCAATTTCCTCAGGTCGCTTAGTGAAATGGCCATGGACACCTTGGGCAATATCAGGGCTCTGCTGCTCGATGTTGACTAAGACCTTGCAGTTATCGGCATCGAGACCCACATCATCCGAGATGAATCCGATGGAACGGCAAGTGTCTCGGACGATTTTCTCGTAGTCCACATCCGCCTTGGTTGTAATCTCTCCAAAAACCATAACCATGTTGGTCTTGGTACAGGTCTCACAAGCAACCTTGCTGTCAGGATCTTGGGCAAGGCAAGCATCAAGAACTGCATCTGAGATCTGGTCACAGAGCTTGTCTGGGTGACCCTCATTCACAGACTCAGAAGTAAATAGAAAGGTCTCCATTCTCTCAAGCTACAAGCAAAAACAGAAAACACACAAAAATGCACAAATCTCCTTCAGTATTCAAATATAGAAAGTTTATGAGCCCAGCAAAACAGAATAACAATAAGCACATGAGTATATCTCAGAATTGATTCTAGAAATTGTCAGTTGTGAAGAGAACATTTCACCTGGAATAAGAATCAGCATCTTATACTTCGAAAAACGTTTATAGTATACTAACGAAACACAAAAACTAAACGATTACCAGTTGAAATTCGTAAGAAACGAAAGACCCTAGAGTTCACAAAAACCTCTAAAGTCACAAGGCCACATCTCCATAGTGAAACCAATATAAGAAATGATTACAACAGAACATTCCTTTAGTAATCTCAAGTCACCAAGCGAGAAATGACTAAACAATCAACAAATTCGAATAGAAGATAAAGCTCATCAAACAGATCAACACCATACTTACAAGAACCAGATCTTCCAAACATCAAAAAGAACAAAAACCACTCTAAAACCAACCCAACAAAACCCCCAAAAAGCCGTCAGATCCGAGAGGATTAGCGCACAAAACAACACCCTACAATAAAACCCAAAACGAACAAAATTCCAAATACCCTAGCAGCAGGAGCAAACAGACACAAAACCCAATGACTTCAAAAGCAGAAAAATCCATTCCTCCTCAAACTCACACACACACAAACATAGAGGAAGCCATTAAAGGGATGAAAGAGAGAGAAATGAACCTGGAAGAGGAAAATTGGGTACAGATCTGAAGTGGATTAAGAGAGAAGGCGAACTTTCAGAGCAGAGAGACCAAAAGAAGGAATCGGCGCTCGATGACACGAAGATACTAAGCTCTTGCTCCTCATATTTATAGAGAAAATTCGAGCTGACGACCGGTTACCGATACAGCCGGTCGGAATTAGCCCTATTTGGAGATTGGTGTAATAATCTTCAACTTCAAGCATGGTATTCGGTTCGTTGCTTTAATCCATATCACCATTTTTTTTTTCAATAATAAAATTTCATTATCCAAAATTTAAGGATTTTTTTTTTAAAAAAAAATTAAGGTTATCATTCTTTTTAATTAATGTATGTTCAAATTTGTCTTAAATTACTCATTATTATTTGTCTAAAGTCAATTTTTTTTTTATCAAAATTTATTAAATAATAAAAAAAATTTAGGTAAAAAAAACGTGAATATATTTCCAAAATTTATAGAAAAAGTTTGAATAAACAACAATGAAATGAGATTTTTTGCTATAGTTGTAGTTGATGATGTAATAAATCTAATCTATTTCTAAAGTTAAATCACAAATTTTGTTGTTATTAGTTTTATATTATTTTAAAAAAAAATCTACTTGTTTCATTCTATTTTTTTCTTTTCTGTAAATTTTCACTTTTTGTAATTTATTTCTTCTTAGTTGTGTTGTTTCTTTTGGAAGAAACTTTTTACGAAGAAACTTTTTACTGACAATTGCTTTTTCTATTATTATTAAAAAAAAAATTTTAATTCCTAACTTTCATCTAAATAAAATTTAGCTTCTAAATCATAGTCTTTATACTTTTAAATCTGTGTTATTTCTTTCGGAAGAAATTTTTTACAGACAATTTTTTTTTGTTAAAAGCATTTTTGATCCCTATACATTTATAAAAGTAATAATTTAACATCTGAACAATTGTTTCTAACAGTTTAGTATTTATACTTTCAAATTTGTAATAGTTTAATCTCTAAACTTTAATAAATAACGATTTAGTCCCTATACTTTAAAAGTTATAACAATTTAGTAGTGGTATTTACAATACATGGAGATCTAGTTGATAAACTATTTGACCATGATTTTAAAACCAAAGTTCTTTTGTGCATAAGTAAACCTATTGATGGTAAATGAAACTAACCTTTGATTGATATTTTTTATATAAATAAAACACTTACGAGGATGGGAGATCGAACTTTTGATCTCAAAGAAGGAAGTATATGTCAATTACCACCAAGAGCTTATAACGTAACTTTGATTGACTAATCTTTTTTAGATGTGGCCTTGTGAAGGAGGATAAAAAATCAAACCACGTTAAATCAATCGAACATAGTTTAAATTTTTTTAGCACGCATTTAGATTCTTTTATATTATATATTCACAATTCAATCCTTTGTTTTTTTTTTCTAAAATTTGTGCGTATGTATCTCATTACAACATGGAAAATCGAAACTTATCGATTTTTAAAATGATAATTGAAATTTTTACCACTTACTAATTCCTTTACAATTCAAATATTTGAATTTTTGAATCTATATTTGAATTGTAATGTTAAAAAAAACGTGGTTTGGTGTTTTGTAAAATAAAAATTATTAGAGTGGAGAAAATAATGGGTGATGGAATTAGTTGAGGTTGGTGAGCTTTATGAAAATTTATTGGGTTTAGGTTTTACCGGCAGATGGCGGTCATCACCAACCCCAGCCGGTAGTTGCTTCATTCATCTACCGGGAGTCTTGGAAGCTTAGATTTGAACCTTTTGGTCGTTTGAATTTCTTCGAAGTTTAGATTTAGAATAGTGAAAAAGAATTCTTTTTGTGTTATTTTATTACATAAGATAATTTCTTTTTTAATGTGTTTTTTAAAAGAAAGATTTTAAAAATAGAAAAATAAGGGGAACTATTTACATAAAATAACAAAATTTTTAGATAGTTGTGATAGACGCTGATAGAAGTTTAGTGATAGATGCTGATAAAAGTCTTAACAATGTCTATCAATATTCTTTTTGCTATTTTCTGTAAATAGTTTGACATTTTTTTATCGATAAAAATTTCTTTTCTTTAAATAATAAACAAAATAAGAGACAGTTTGTTTGTTTTTGGAAAAAAAAAATCCGTTGAAACTACTTTTTCTATTTTGTTTAAATTTAAATTTATTTTTTGAACTTTTATATATTCAAGTATTTTATTTTAGTCTATCTCTTATACTTTTTTTTAATCTAAATATTTTATTGTATAAAATTTAATAAAATTTATAGAGTATCTATTTTTAAACATTTCAAATATATATATATATATATATATATATATATATATATATATATTCACCACAAATTTATGTAAAAGTAAGTGGTAGATATATTGGTCATTTTTATTATAACTCCTCTATCACACGTAAAATTTATAGTTTTAAAAAAAATTAAGAGCAAAATAGAGAAGTAAAAACTCTTTTTCATAGTCACAATTATAGAATAGTTGGGAATAAAACTTTATGTAACACAATAGTATACAACACAATTAAGTATAAGGATAGATAACAATATCTCTTCTCATCATCTAAAATATTTTATAGAATTCTCAAAGTTTCATTGTGATAGGTTCTAGGGTTCCATTACGAAGAACGAAAACATTTTATTTTCATTCTTTTTTTATTTTTAAAAGTTTTGAGTTTTCACTTGACATTTCAATAACTAAAAAAGATAATAATACGTATTGATAATGATCTTTTTCTTTTTATACATAGATCGCACTCCATATGTAAATGAATGCACCAATTTTATGTGTAACCCACCTTTACCCAGATAGTTGCATCTTATTAGCGTCAATAATGACAAGTTTTTTTTCAAAAAAAAAAAAATTGTAAAGATAAAATGAGAATGTATAGACTCTCCTCTCAAGGTCGGGTTTAAAAGAATTAGTGACATGAATTAAAGAAAAATATAATTGTTGCTAATTGTGCTTTTAGAGAATCAATTGTAATACAAAATAGATTAGTGTTTGGTAAACTTCTAACTTTAAAAGATGAAAATCAAGTTATAATGTTTGATAAATTAATACTAAATTGTTGCCAGCTTAACTATAATAATCAAAATATATAGATGTAATATTCCAATAATACATAATGTTATGTTGGTAACTATTTTCATGATTTTTATAAGATGATTAATTTAAAAATTATATGATTTAAATGAAAATGTTGTATTTAGTTTAAGACATAATAATAGTTTGATAAACCGTTACTAAAATAATCATATTGATAAAAAAAAATGTTAAGTTAAATAAAAAAATCCAGTTAAATTAAAAGAAGATAATCGAAGGTACAACCTAAAGTTAAAAATAAAAATAAAGTACATATCATCTCAAGTTCAACGACATGAAAGTATGAAAGAATAAAAAGTTGTTAAAGCTAATTTGAAAAACTACTATTAATTAGATTTTACAATTTAATATAAATAGTTTTTCTTTTTTTTTTTTTGAAAAAACTATATATATATATTTTTTGTCTAATTTCTATTTCGTCCCTGTATTTCAAAATGTTATACTTTTAGTTTTTAAGTTTTGTATTTGACTTCAATTTAGTCCATAAGTTTCAAAATGTTACAATTTTATTCTTGAAATTTGAGCTTTGTTTCAATTTGGTTTCTAGGTTTCAAAATTTATGCATTTAAGCTCAATTTTTTTTTTTACTAAATACTCACTTCCTACTTCGACGTTAATGTATATTAGTTAATTTTAAATAATTATTAAGTAAAAATTTTAAATGGATTTTAATGGTGATGAAAAATATAGCGAAACTTAATTAATTACAATTCTTTTAATCATTTTTAATTAATTAATAGATAATTAATATTAAAGTCAGAGAGTGATTATAGAGACTAAATTGAATTAAATTAAACTCAAACTCCTAAAGGTAAAATTGTAATATTTTGAAATATAGGGACTAAATCAAAATAAAAAAAAATTGTAACCTTTTGAAACGACCAAATAAAAGCTACATCTAAAACAAAGTATTTTTCCTAATTATTTTTATTATTAAAAGAGAACTTTGAAAAATAGAAAAATAAGGGAAACTATTTATACAAAATAACAAATTTTTTAGATAATTGTGATAGTAGAAGTCTATCAAGGTCTATTAATAATAGAAATGATAGAAGTCTATCCCTGATAGATGTTGATAGAAGTCTATCAATATCTATTAATATTTTATTTGCTATATTTTGTAAATAGTTTGATATATCCGTTAAAATTTCCCTTACTAAAACTAATTATAATCCGTTTTATCAAATACTAAAAACTTTAATCAATTTTATAATCTTAAAAATCAATGCCAAAATTATCCAACCAATATGGATTTGGGTGGTTTGAATAATGAACCACAAGTCAAAGTCAAAGGCATGAAATTTGCAATTACAAAACCGTCCTCTACGAATTTCCAGTTTTGCCAGCTTGCAATGGTATTTTGGACTTTTCGACTGTTCCGCCGACACTTGCAATTTGTCCAAATAGAGCAACAATTGCATTCCAATAGTTATTCTTATTCTTCTTTAAAAGTTTCTAAGAATACCAATCCAAATGTCAATTTAAAAGTTTGTAAGAAAATTATTTCAGATATATATATATATATATATATATATATATATATATATATATATATATATATATATATATATATATATATATATATATATATAAACTAATTATATAGGATTATTTTCAAAACAAAATGAATCAAAATATTTTTAATATAACAAAATGTCACTATCTATCAGTGATAGACACTTGTTAAGATTGTAAAGTTTGGCTATATATATTTGTCTAAGCTTTCTAGTGTCTGCTTCTCAAATTGTTACTTGTTCTTGTTTAAATTGGATCTTGTCTCAGACGTTGTCGTTGAAGTTGCTGATTTTGCATAATATTTCTTTTCTTATTTAAAATATTCTACATATTATTTCTTCTGAGATATTTTCCTTTTCGGTGTCTGGCCAATTTTCAATGAGGATTATTTCTTTCATTCTACTGTGCTTTATAAGCTTTAGAAGTTGGCCTGCTAGGGTTGCCGCTTTATTTTGTAATTGAAATTCAGAAATTAAGTTGAACTGTGTTTCTACTCAAGGTGTTTGTCGAAGAAGAGATATTGAGTTTATGTTTTGTGGCGGCATGTTCTTCACTGCATTCCTATAAAAACGTTTCAACAATGTGAAGTTATTTGGTCTTAGGAGAGCCTAAGACAATTCTACTTGAGAAGGAGTTCTCAAGACTTAGGGGGAGCCTAAGTTCTCTAGTGAAGGGAGTTCACAAGAAGAAGGAAAGATAACTTCAAGTGAGAGGGAGTCTCACACAGTTAGGAAGAACCTAAGTGCAATACCACTAAAATTCACGAACTTAGGAGAAGTTTAAGTTCTGTAGAGAGGGAATCTCATACCTAGGGGGAGTCTAGTTGTTTAGCGAAGTTGGGCTCTATGGATGTCATTGTAATCTTTGTTAATTTACAGATAAGTACATCATTGTAATTGCCCAATTTATATTTTAGTGGATTATCTTTCCTGAGCATACTGCCCCCAAATGTAGGTGGTACTCACCGAACTGGGTTACCAATTCTCATGTGTTATTCCTTGTCTTACTATTTGTTGTTATTCAACTGTTGTCTTTGTTTGTGCTAGGACGTGTTGTGTGACACACTTCCAAATTACAATTGATAGATACTGATAAACTACTATCACTGATAGACACTAATAAACACAGACAGATGTCTATCAGTGTCTATCATTATCTATTACTAATAGACTATGACATTTTGTTATATTTGTAAATATTTTCAGCAATTTTGTCATTTAAAATAATTTCCCTAAATTATAATTTTTTTTTAAAAAAAAATAAATTATAAGTTTAGATTCTATATTTCAACTTAGTTTTATGGCTCGTTTGGATTAACTTGAAAAAAAAATATATATTTTTTTTTTTAAAAAAAATCATTTTTATTTAAACTCTTGATCAAAATTGTTTAAAATACACTTCAAATTCTATTTTGAGTGGATGCCAAACACTCCAATTTTTTTCCAAAATGACTTGTTTTTTAAATTAAACACTTGAAAATGTATTCCAAATACACACTTAATATGTTTCATATTATTTAAAATTTTCTATCATCAAATTTCATTTATAAGAATTAGTGTTTGGTAGGCTGCAACAATTGAGTCGAAACAATCCACTGTTGCACAAAAGGAGTAAAGAAATCCTGAGTTATGAAACCTAGTTCGAGTGCCCCCACTGACACCGCATAACTCTCAAGCACAAGTCCCATGAAGGTGTTACATTGCTCAGCTTAACACCACTTCAGTTAACAGTGGCTCAAACATTAAAGCATGTTGGGGGCATGCATAACACCACATCAATGTGAGATTCTATCTTGTAGGTGAACTCGGAGAAGACAACTAAGATCATCTGAGTATAGAATCACATGACTAAAGTCAGGCACTAGATTAAAAATGTAGACACTAAAACTAGAATTTAACCCAAATTAATTACCACAAAAGTAATAGGGTTTTCAACATAAATAGCCTTAAGATAAGGCACATTAACCGTTGTTGTCTAAAACATCCAATATTTTACAAAAAAAGGCCTTGTTGCTTTAATATTTTCACTAATATCAATGGTTATTTACAATTTAACCCTCACCTACATTTTATATATATAAATAAATAAATAAATAAACAAACCTAGGTTTTTGTGTATTCCTCTCTCATGCATAGCCTAGAAATTCGTGTATCTTCAATCTCTTCAATCTCTCTCTCAAAACTCTAGTCATTCCATCTTCTTCAATCTCTCTCTCAAGACACTCTCTCTCAAGACTCTCTCTCATCTTTCCGACCGCCGCCTCCCTCTCTCGAACCGTCCAACCACCGTTGACGATGTTGTTCCCATCGTTCAACACGTCGTTCGCCGTTCTCGCCGTTCAAGTTTCGGCCGCCGTCGTGGTCGTCGTTCAAGTTTTGGCCTCTGTCGTGGTCGCCGTTCAAGTTTCGGCCGCCGTTTCTGTCGTTTAAGTTTCGACTGATGGTGAGTTTTTTTTCTCAATTTTTTTCGGCCAAACTTCTCCGATCTCACTACAACTCGCGCGCCGCCAAGATCTCGCACATGTTACCAATCGCCGCCGCCGTCGTGGATTTATATGTACTTTTATGTTTTTTCGATATATAAATATATATATATATTTGTTTTTTATATATATGGTGATTTTTCGATATATACTATGATATATATCTTCAATTTTTTATTGATACCTTCTGTTTTATGATATATACATTAATATATGTTGAATATTAAGTTCATTTGAGATTTATATACCATGATAGATAGCTTTGTTTATTTGAAAATCATTAGAGAGCTTCAGTTAAATTTACTTAAATAGAATTTAGTCAATCTTACTAGTATATTCCATATATTGGTTAGAATATTTGCAAGTATATAATTATTTTCGATATATAGAGTGATTTTTCGATATATACTGTAGTATATATTTTAAATTTTTTATTGAGACTTTCTGTTTTATGATATATACACTAATATATGTTGAACATTAAGTTCATTTGATATTTATAAACCATGTTAAATAGAATCTAAATTATAGTATATATGAGATAATAACTCAAAAGAAATAAGGAACTATAATAGACAAACTCAAATAAGACAAACCATCATATAAAAATTGCATTAGGGTGACATATATATTAGACATTCGGTGAATATCTTACAAGCACACATAAACGTTGCCTAATTAGAAGTGCATACATATAAGAATATCTCACATATATACCAAATAAACAATGGAATATTACATGAAAATAAATAGAACTTCAAACAAACGGTAGAATATATCACCTAATATCAAAAAGCAAACGTTAAATAATATCAAACAATATCAAATAAATGATTGATACGTGAAAAGGAAAATAAAAAAAATATTAAATACATTTTCTCTCCCCAATTGAGAATGGAAAAAAAATTATTAAAAAGATTTTCTCTCCAATTGAAAATTAGAATAAAATCATATTAAATGCATTTTCTCTCCATCATAAATTCACTTTCTCTCTCCATCATTAAGGGAACTTTGAAAATAGGAACAATAAATATGAAATTCGGATATAAAAAAATAAAAAGGGTAAATTTGTCAAAAAAAAAAAAAAAAAAAAAAAAAAAAAAACTAAAAGCCTTTTTGAAAATTTTCAAATTTAAAAGCATTTTTGAAATATAAGACCCAAAGATGTCATTTATGTAAAAATCTCACAGTAATATTACTTTAGGCCCATCACATCACTTAAATTTGGGTAGTAAAAAAGTCAAAATAGGTTAACCCCATAATACAATGAATGTGGATGAAATTTGAACCGAAATTTGAGTAACTCCAATTATTTTTATTGTCTCAATAAGAAAATTGAAGTGATTTTAAGATACAGCTCAAATATGATGAATTGCTTTCTTCTTTTTTTTTTTTTGTTCTTTTTAGCAATGAGATAAATAGTCTATTCATCTCCCAAAAAAAAAAGTCTTTGTATTGCATATACATTTTCCTCGAAGTTGCAAGAAAATTAGGGTACGTAAGGTTATTGAAAATTCTTAATTTGGATTCAAGAAAATATGGGTGGAAAATTCTATTTTGATCCTCTTTTTTTATATTACTAAATTTTTTATATTCAAGAAAATATGGGTGGAAAATTTCGTATTTTGTTTGTAACTCCAGTAGTAAATTTCTATGATAATATATTGTTACATATTTGATTAAAATAATTAAATGGCCAAAAAAAATTAATTAGTTTAAAGATCAAAATGCAATTTAAACCTTAAATGTATTTACCTTTTGGCCTAAGTAGATATTTTTCCTTTTGAATATTTTTATTCTAAAACCTCCCTACTTAATTTGATCACCAAAATAATAATAATAATAATTCTCAAAGTTTTTTTAGAAGATTAAAAAACTTAGTTCTTGAATAATTATAAGGAGATTTTAAAAATAAAAAAATAAGGAAAATTATTTACACAAAATAGAAAAAATTTTAGATAGTTGTGATAGACGGATATAGGTCTATCAAGATCTATCAGTAATAATGATAGAAGTTTATAATTGATAGATGCTGATAGAAGTCTATCAATGTCTACCAATTTTTTTTTTGCTATTTTCTGTAAATAATTTGACATTTTTTTTGTCAGTGAAAATTTATTTCATTTATTTATATTTTTTGTTTGAAAATAAATTATTTGAACTAAAAGAGAAAAAATTAGTATTCGTTTAAAAAAAAGCCTATAGATAGTAAATTTCATACCATTAAAATAAAATTAAAAAGAAAAAAATACCAACAACATTGTTGCACACAAACACATTTTTTAAAAAGAAAAAAAAGGAAAAAAAAAATTATAAATAACAACAAAAAAGTCATCAAAGGAATGCAAGAGATTTTGAATTTGAATTTTACCTCTTCAGTCGATTCCCACCTGTGTTATACCAAAATAAATTCCTGCTGCATTTTTGTTTCCCAATAATTATAAGTTTGGATTTTCTATGAGTTGAATTCAAAGGTTGATTTATTGGTCACAATAAATTGACTCAGATATTATGTAAAAAAAAAAAAAAAATAGAAACATAAATTTTAATGCATCCAAAAAAAATTCCGAATATTGAAAAGACAAAAAAAAAAAAAAAAAAAATAAAAAAAATAAAGTTCCTAAATTTTGGATCTAATTTCTATATGGTCACTAAGTTTCAAAATGTTATATTTTTAGTCCTTAAATTTTGAATTTCATTTCAATTTAGTCCTAAGTTTCAAAATTTTACAAATTTTCTCTTCAAATTTGAGTTTTGTTTCAATTTAGTCCATAAATTTCAAGATTTTACATTTTTAACCTCAATTTTTATATTAATGATATATTTTTTTTTATAGTAAACATTCATATTATTTATTGTGTGCAATATGTTGTTTGCCCTTTCATTCAAACATTTATGCATCTAATTCTTATAATAGTTACTCCCTTTCATGAACTTTTGTCTTCTTGCAAAAATAAATAAATAAATAAAACTCATTTTAATTGGGCTCTATCCCAACTTTCTCATCTTTTTACAGCTATAAAGGGGGTGATTTGAAGATCTTTTTCTTCTACTCAAGAGTATGCCTTGACTAGTAGACTATGAATGCTTTTTTTTCCTCTTTTTTTTTTGTTAAATAAAATGTGGAGGTGACCGTGGGGATTCGAACATCTTTTTTTGTGGTCAAAGGTATATGTCTTAACTAGTTGGTTATTCTCAAGTTGACTAGATATATATATATATATATTTTTCTTTTTATGTTAAACAACATGTAGAGGTGACCAGTGGAAACTTTCAAGAATCTTTTACTCGAGAGTATATATCTTAACTAGTTGATCATGCTTAAATTGGCAAAAAATACTTATTTTTCTTTTGTCTATTTTAGTTCCTTTTTATATGATTTTTTCAGAAAATAACAACAATAAAGTAAAATATGGGACAACACCAAAGTATATAAAATGTTATTAAGTAGTTCATTTATATATCTATTTCTAGAGTACAATGGTAAGCAATGATTTTAAAAGTTACAACATCTCGAACCAAGTCTAAGTCTCCCATCTCCCAACCAAATAAGGACATTAAATAGATAACTTGCTTCTTTATTTATGAAGGAAAAATCACACAAATTATAGACTAATGTCCAATTTTAAATAGGTTTATATACTTAATCTACAAAATTAACAGTCGTTTATTTTTTAAGTAAAACTATAAAGATGGAAAATTGAACCTTCAACGTCTAGAAAAAGTGATGTCAATCACTGTTGAATTAAGCTCATTTTGGCCAAGATGTATAGTATTTCATCGATATCTTTAGTGCAATATTTGTCATTAACATTGTTATTTCGTTAACTAAATGACAACTTAACCTATCTATCAAATCACCAGACATAGCAGACAATAAGGTAGAAAATGTTTAACCATTCCATATGAAACAGATGAAAATAAGAAAACCAAACAATATTTGAATGAGTATTCTTCTAACATTTGTGTATTGGAAAGAAAATATCTCAAAAGTTCCTTTGAACATATCAGCCAAATCTTTGACTCCAATATATATTTGGTTGGGAAGATGAGAATCTATCCCTTTGTTTAAATAAATTTCCATTCTCTGCTGGAAACAGGACATGACATTAAACCATATACCCATAAAAACAAGCTAGAAACTGAGATTTGTTACATGAACTGGAAAGTAAAAATAAAAGAATACGAAACCCTTTTGGATGCTCCTCAATTCCCGTCAACCACCCAGCGATCGTTGTCCGGTGCACACACTCTAAACCTGCAGTTTCTGGGAACTAAAATTTGCAGAGCAGTCACACACACGCACGCACAAAGTCAGATGGCCGAGTATAGCGAATTTCGATAACATGTGAATAGAGTATATCAATCTGGAACTCATTACAGGTTCTACTGAATTTCAACTTCATAACTCCATACAAATACATTACCTATAATTTAGTCAGATAGATAATTAATAGATGGGTCTAACTAGTACCGTAATCTAATAGTTCCCATTGGAAGGGCCGGAAGACATAGAGAACCTCGGGCGAGCTTTTAAATAGGAGTGCCACGCAAACACAGACAGCAGCAATGGCCACCATTGAAAGCATTGCAGGCCTGTAGACCAGAGACGCGCTGGACGCTGTTCCACAACCCAGCGGTTTCCTGACACAAAGCCTGCAATGCTGCTGACTAGGTTTTAGTTCCGTCCTACCAATCTCAAACCTGGAGGAAGTCAAATCAATGTTTTGCTTTTGATTCCAGCTACCATCTGAGAGAGAACTAGGAATGTCCAGCACTACATGCCCAGCTGCAGATCTCTTGTTGATTTTCCTCTGGACAAGGCGAATATACGAGTAATGGCCACGTAAACGGGCATAATCCTCTGGCGTTGAGCCCGTGCTGTCTCGAGCACTCTTCCAAGCCTCAACTCCCACCTAAAACAACCCAGTCAATTCTTCAGTCTCAATGTCCTGAAGCTAAAGTTTTTTGGGACCAAAAGGAACATAGATTTTGTGAACTACTTCAAGTACTTAGTTGCAACTTGCAAGTTTTATTCCTAATAATATCAACGAAAACGAACGAGGGGGAATAATTTTCAAATAATCAGTAACTTTCCTGGCGACCATGAAAGGATTGGTGCATGAAAACATGAAACCATATATCAGAAAGCATACTGTGAAAACCCTTACTACCGTGAAAACCCTTACCATTCCCGGGTCATTGGTTAATGCATCAAGAACTTCCTCGGAATCATCTTTACCAGCTGCAATGTGAAGAGGGGTTAAACCAGCCGGGCCTATGGCATTAGGTCTAAACAGGAAGCTATCGGTCCCTCCATCAACGGATCCACTGTCTTCAGAACTTGATGCATCCTTCACTTTTGAAGGATATCTCAAAAGTAGCTCGACCAATGATCTACTGTTTTTTCTCACTGCTCGGTGAAGTAGACCCATCTCCATCAATGCGAGATTCAAGGACGGGTGATCTCCAGCATCCACGGTCCCATCTCGAAGAACATCTAACAGCTTTTTAACCACAGCACACCAATCATGGTCCATGGAGAACTCCATGAGCCACTTGAACCGTGGCAGTGAAAAGAGATTTTCATTAGGATCCAAGTGGCCTAATCTAGACTTCAATTGGTTTCTATGAAACAGCCAACCAATTTCATGAATAAATTCCATCGCATTACTCCTTCCTTCCAGCTCTGCAGTTTCCCCAGAATTCGAACATGTTTCAGTTAATTCTAATGCACTCTGAAGTGTGCAGATCTCAGAACAAACATCCTCCTCTGCAACTATAAAAGGAAAGGAACTGCTGCTAAAACCATCATCTTCAACCTGGATATTTCAAATCAAATCATAAATAGAAATTTCAACTTTGAAAAGTGTTTATAAATAGAGAATCCACCTTGTGTTAGGCAACATACGGCTCACGTAGATAATTAGCACAAGAACACTGGCATAAATCTAAATCTAATAAGTATGAAGGCGCAACATAATATTTTATTGAGGAAAATTTGATGAAATGCAAAACATCAATTAGCTTACGAACGCTGGAAGGGAGACTACTAAGGCTACAAAGTCTAGATGCATGTTTGGGAGTGATTTTGGAATGATTAAAATCACTTGTCATGTTTAAAATTACTCTGAAACACATTTTCAATTACTCAAAATCAATTATATATTTAATTTTACACTTTTGATTGCATTTTTAGTATTGTTAAAATTGATTTTGAATGATTAGAAGCATTTTTTTAGTGATTTTGAAAATGATAAAAAGTGATTTTAACCATTTTAGAATCACTCTCAAACATGTCGTAAGCCAAAATTCATAGCAACACATTCTGTTACATAAGAGTAGGCCATAAGTAGTGTCTGTAAACTGAGGGAGAGAATGTTGTTCTGTAATTAGATTTCAGGCCAAAGAGGTTCACTGGGATTGGAAGAGTCTCGGCCTCTGGATAAAGTGAAGAATATAAGCCCAGTCAGATGCTTCAACATGCTAAATCAAACCTCTGCCTAAAAGGAAATGGCCTAAACAGCTTAGAAAATAAAAGACCACAGGGATTGAGACCTTCCCTTTCTTTTGTATATTTCATTCTATCAATATGTCGTTTCTTACAAAATAAACTTAAAGAAAATTGTGGGAAGATGAATAAAAAAAAAAAACCTGCACCTCAATGAATCCCCTTCCATAGACGACAGGAATAGAGCAGGAAAAGGTAACACATTGGCTGTCATCTTGCGCCTTCAAGTTATCACCACTTTCTGTTGACTCATCTGAAGCTTCCTGAGTTAGATATTTCCCTTCAATTGCACAGAGTAACCTGGAAATCGGGTTTAGTATTTGCAAACATGGGACTAATAGAAGGAAGTGAAGGGTCAAAGAAGAAAATAGACAAAAAGTTCTTGTTACCTAGTTGTAGGTTGGTTCAAGTTTATTCCTTTAACTGAAAACATAGCCTTCTTAGATGTAGAAACGGCAACTGGGTTTACACTTGTGATTCTACGGTAATTCTTGTTTCTAAGAGGCAAGGAGGTGTCAACTACAACCTGACCTGCAGCACATACAAGATGATCACTACCTCAATGTTGCATTGAAAAAGGTCATGATGAGTATTATACAACATTGAAAATCATTTTAAATAAAGACAATCAGACCATGATAAACAATAGCTATTTGATGCTGAACCCGCACGTAAACCCATCCAGTTCTCCAGAAAGCATCATCCGAAACATCAAGAAGCCTATTAAAACTGGTACTGAGGTCATGGCAAAGCTGAAGTAAAGAGAGAAAAAAAAAACCATTAAGAAAAGGTCTCGATGATAGCTCTAGGAAGGCATCCCATAATTGATAGATCAGATGAGAACATAAGAATATAAAAACTTACATTGTCCCAAGCAGCTTCAGTCTGCCGTAGGTATATTGTTAGAACAACACAACCAGGCCTGATATAGCTCTCTATCTCCGTGGGACTGTGTGATAACCAATCGAGAACCTGAGAGAAAAGTTCACAGAGATTAAGGAGGGAGATCTCAAATTGTTTCAAACGCTTGGTTGCAATGTTTCACATACCTGAGCTCGCAAAACATGAGGAAAATCATTTGGTGCTTTCCCAAACAATTTTAAAATGATGCGATCTGTGCGGCTCTGGAAGAATAAAAAAAGATGTGTTAGTGAACTGTGTGCAAGAAATGAATCCCATAGTTCTATAAAGATGATTGAAGAGATCATATGTACTTAGACTGAATTCAAGTCCAGTGTCCTCAAATAGAGAGAAGTCGAAGAAAGATCAGGATAAGTGGTAAAGCAGTAAAGATCATGTAAGATGGTGTGGTAAACTAAACACCAAAATTTAGCAATAAATACTGATTCATGATGATGAAACAGAAAGAAAGAAAGAAAGAAGAGTTTCAAAAAGATTGAATGGAAACGGTATAACTTCTCATCCAGCCTCTCTTGTAAAATGTATTAAAAGAAAACAGGAATGACAATTATGGCCTTGAAAATTAATATGGGAAGACAGATTTTATATATATAATATGTGAGTATTTGGGTCCGCTTGTGAGTACCTCGACTATTCTTATGAGACGACTACCTGATTCTAATGGGAAGAAAAATATCGTAAAGCAAGAAACAAGAGTTTCGGTTATTGAAGACAGAAGTAACATTACTGTTTCCATCTCACTTCTGAAAGGCAATCAGAAGTTGGAGTTTCAATGTGTGTGTGTGTGCGTTTTTAATTAACGAAACCATAATGCTCCAGCCAGGGTTGATCAAATTCCACATAATTTGATTACATAGCACATAAAAGCATATTTTTCCCTCGTCAGCACCAGTAAGTTGTCGGATAAGATACAGTATTTCTCAACACAGACAGATCAAAGGAGGAATCCTCCTTTAAGGAAAAGCTTTAAGTTTTAACAGCTTTTTTATGTCCATTATTCACAATATGTAGAAAATTTCTGCAATTACCAATTTGAAGGAAGTAGAATGTTGAGACAGGAAGGGGAGGGTAATAAGAAATGGCCTGAAATTTTTGGACAACATTACCTGGGCTTCTCCAGCAGAGCTAGAAGGTGACTGGGCAGATGCTGAATCTGAATTTCCACTAGTTTGAGGGGGACTTGACTGATGAGAGTCCTGTTGCACCCAAGAAGGACATTCAAGAGAACTTGTTCCCATGTGCACTGGGAGTGTTTGTCTCTCAATATCTTCCATGCCATCGTCTGAGTCAACATACGCATCGTTCAGATCGAAGTTCATCATCTTGCACTGCCCAACTGTACTGTCCCTGATTTCTGAATAAGCAGGAGGGCTGTTTGAAGTGCTTGGTTTAATAGAAGATATAGCTGGTGTATCACCACCACCCCTACCAATGGCTTGTACTGGTGTCTCAGATGTAGGTATCGTGTCATGTTGTTTAGAAGATCTCAAAGGGACCTGAGAACCATTTGAGAGAAAAGTAGAAACTAGATCTGATTTACCAAGTAATGCCCCATTGTTCAGCAAATTCTGGGGAATCCCAGATAGGTTTTTTCCCCCGTGCTCATTAGATTGGCAGGCAAGAATTCGTATAAGATGAGAAAGAAGATCCTGATCTGTGGTCTGATTTGATCCATTGGCTATACCAAATAACACAAGATCAATCACACAATAATATGCAAGGGCAACAAGAGTTCAACACATAAAAAGATGTACATATATTTCTGAATCTGACATGCATGATTTTTATACCAACGGACATGGAATAAATGAGATAAAAGCTTTTCAGTATTAAATATCTTTACTGGAAAAGTGTTCAAAGAATTTTCAAAATCACAGTTATGAAAGGGGAAAAAAGATTGAAGTTGAACCATTTTGTATTGTTGCAGAAATGGAAGGAAAATAGATTGCCAGTTGTCACACAAACTGAAATCATGGAACCATCAACCTCATATTCCAAAATATATATGCACATATACACTCGATTCATGGCGGACAATTTCAAGCATTACTGAGAAATAAGAATAAATCTAAGAATTCAAAGAAAAATATACAGATTTAACAAATATTATATTGGCTTTGTACACAAATAAATAATGGATATGAATGACTTAATCTCATTAAAAAACAAATATCAGGGATGGAGCATCGTCTAATGGAGATCATCTGTATTGATTAAGTCAGGTCATGAGATCATAATGCCTAATGAACTAGCAACAAGCAATCTAAAGTAGTTTAAATATGAGAATTGATGTTAAATGTAATTTTTTTTAATGATATATATATCTTTAAGTACAAGAGGGGTAAGGGGAATCAAGCCACAGACCTCTGGATGTTAAATGTAAATTTTGAACTTGGTTGCTTCTCTTTCTAAAGATTTAGTTAGCTCGCTTTGCAACAAAATGCAGACATTATTCTTCTGTTGTTGATTTGGTTTATCAAACATAATCTAAGAAGGCAAGGACTGTGGTAGCAAACATTTTTATATTCCGATTAGTTATTGCCTAAAGGATTTAAACAATGGGTGGAAACTCATTTGGGTGGCCAGTAGGGAGGGGTAAGCAGAAGAGTAGCATAGCTAAGGAGAAAGAACAAAATCAAGCATGACATTAACTACAGACAGATGAATTCTCAAAATGGTTGTAGGGTGACAAGAAGTTACTTACAGTGTAAATTTACAAGTATTCGCGATAGTGTTAACAGTAAATAACTACTAGTCTGCTCATCAGGTGGGGAGTTTCCATTAACAACATTATCTGGATTAATTTTTCTTCTGCGCTTATTATGGCCTGCCAAACGCCTGCGACAACTTCGTTTCCCTTCATCAAACTCTTGAAGAACATGGAACCTGCCAACAGATTCCACAGAGTAATATTACAGTAATCGTATGTTATAAGGAACCAGCAATGCCAGAAACTTCAAAGAGTCAAGCCTAAGAAACTGCAAGCATATGGAATAACTATGGAGCCAAAGTCTCTGATGAAGTTACAGGTACTGATACAAAGTAGACAATTTCAGTAATCAATTTGGAAGGTTTACTCTGAAAAAACAGTAGCATTTCTCAACCATGGCATGAGTAAGCATATAGATAGAACAAATTTATGATATAAGTTCTGAAACTAACTAAAAGAAAGATCACCTGCTACATTGTTGACAGAATCGCTGCATAACATTTGCAACAAGTGCATTACTCGCCTTAGAATGCATTTCGCAGACTTTATGTCGTCTGTGATAATCTTTTGCATTGCTCAGATCTGCTCCACAGTCCTCTACCTGGCAAACTGCACGATTTGAATTTCCTCCAGCGAATTTAGTCTTCTTCCCACTGGTTCCTTCCCAACTCCCTGCTTCTCTCTCAACAATCTGAGAACCATTTCCACCAACCTTCAAACTCAAAGTACGCGCTTCATCATTAAGATTCTCATCTTCAATAACAGTAACCCTCCTTCTCTTCTCCACTTCCCTTTTCCCTTTCTCAATCCCCATATTAGCTTCATCAGAGCACGACGAGGAACTGTTCGACGAACCCCCGTTTGTCAGGGGAATCCCAGAGACGATTGGAAAAAGCTGCCTGCTCAAATGATCAGATTCCACCGTATTTAAAGGCCTAGCAATAAAGAGATCTCCATCCCATTTCCAATCATTCAAATCCCATTCCAGATTCCGCTTCCCAACAGCAGCCCTCAAGTCCATAGTACCCATACCATACAATTGACAAGCTTCGCCTCCATATCCAGCCTCCATTTCTCAAAAAGTACAGGAGACTGAGAAGATCCAATTATTCAACTCAACTCCCTCTGAAGACGAAAACAATTAAGCACAAAACGCTAACCAAATCCCAGCAACAGATCAAAGCTGATAAACCCCTCAACCAAAACAAGTAAATTCCTAACGTGTTCTAATCAGCTTCACTCCAACCCCAAAAGTCCAGAAACAAGAAACCGACGCATCCCCAGTTCCAATTAAGAGCAACCCACAAACCCATAACAAGAATTCGCACCAAATCATATAAAATCGACGAGTTCAAGAGCTTGAAGGGCCTAAAACACCAGAACCCAGCTGGGAAAAACTGAGCTTTGGACACCCAAAAAGCAAGAAATCAGAAAGAAAGCATAATTAAGGGGAATTCAGAAAGAAGAGAAGAAATTGAAGGGTACCGAGTAGAGTCAACAGAGATCAACGGCCAGTAATCCGACGGAGAGATGGGGAAAGTGAGGAAGATGAAGAGGGGCGATGACGATGACAAAATGAATGAATGTAAAAGCGTGTGCGCTTTGATTCGCATTGGGTGTTGGGAGTGGGAGTAGTGATGGTAAAGGTTTGGTAATTGTAAGAGAGGAACAACAACACCCATAGAGATTGGCAAAACAAGAGAGAGAGAAAACAATATTGAAAAAATATAAGAAAATAAACAAAATTTGGTGTGCATTATTTAGCTTCCCTCCACCTTCTTTTTTTTTCTTTATTTTCCTCACAGGGTTAAATTACAAATTTCATACTTCAAACTTCTAACTCCTAAGTTTTCAAACTTCAGTCAAAGTAAGTATAAGTCAACATTAGTAACTAAAAGTTTTATTATTCGAATCCTTACTTTCTATTTGTACACAAGGGAAAAAAAAATTCAATCTTTATCTATGAACATATATTATATAAGAATTAGACATTGATTATATCTCGACCAACATAAAGTGTATACCTTCTAGAGATTCAAATTCTTACTCCCATATTGTGAACTACAAAATAAAAATCAAAAGGTACTAGAACCAAATTTACATAAGAAGCTCATAAGTCAGTTAAAAAACTCGAATTTCTCAAAGTTTAGAGATCTATTAGAAAATTCATGTTAACGTATTTGTTTTCAGATAGGTTTAAGCATTTATAACATAAAGTTAACACATACCTATTAGAGACAAAATCAAAAGTACTCTGTATCAAATAAATACAAACTTTACCAATGCGAATATAATTTAACTGATTAAAGCATTATATTCTTAACCAAAGAAGTAAGGGATCGTTTGAGCCCCAGTTTCAATTGAGTGGAGTGGACTAATAGGCTCACTCACTATTTGAGCTTCAAATTATAATAGTTTATATTTCCGTCTACTATAACACACAATTACTATATCAAATCCTTCTTTATTCCCGTATTTATTATTTCGTACCCATCCTCTCACATATTAACTCATGCTAAAATATTTAGCACCCAAACACAAACTATTATAACCACTAACTATAATAATTAACTCGACACCTCCATATACATCTTAAGAGGTTAGAAAAGTTCATAGACTTGTTAGAATCCTAAACAAACACGGAGACTTGAGATTGAGAGGGACACAATCGTCTTTTTACTTATTTATTTTTCTTGTGTTTTAAAAACTATTGATAGTACAAAAATGAGTAAGAGTCCTTCCCATTCCAATATTTCAATCCATCAATGGATGAAGAGAGAGAGTACAATATAGACATACACACCAAAGCAGAAGCAAAATGGTGGGACCCAATGTTGCAACACCGCGTGTCCCTCGCTCTCACCGTGGCTAAAAAAGATGCTTTTTTTTTTCTTCTTTTTAAAATTTCTTTTTAGTTGCGTTGCTTCTAGGGGAGGGGGAGGGGTAGTTATCCTCTACTTCGCGCATCTTTTGTTTATTTATTTTTAATTTTATAAATTTTGGGGTGGGTTTTTAAAGGCCTACATTTGATGTGATGTGCTGCTGCCCCATGGGAGTTGTCCCCCTATCCCTTTCTTTATTATTATCATTCCTTAATATAAATTTGGTATATTGATCTATTTTTGTATGTTTGGAATAATGATTAAAATTAAAATAATTAATTTTGGATCAAGAGTAATTTTAAAAATTGTGAGATATTTTAATTTTGAAACTGCTATTTTTAAAATACTTCTCCTATTCCACTTCATTTTGTACTAAAATTATGTTAAATGTTTTTTTTTTAATATTTTTTTGTCTCACTCCATCATTATTTATCACTATTTTTTTTCGGCCCATTTTTTAAAGTTTTTTAATCTTTATTTCTAATTTTAATCTTCTCTAAAATATTTATTATTTATTTATCACCTTTTTCTCTCTCGGATATATATTTTTTTTAATTTCTTTATGATATGTGAGAGTTTAAATTTTTTTTTTTTACAATATGTGAAATAGAGGAATCGAACCTCAAACTTTATTGATAGTAAACTATTATGATAATTGAGGTAGGTGAATCAAACTTCTAACTCCAAGATTAGTAATATAAATTTTTATGTGAATTGAGCTACGTTCCTTTTAGCATATCTCATTAATTTGTTTCTCTATCGTTATTTTTTTAAATTAAAATCGGTTGTCTTGTGAGATTAGCCAAAGTGCGCCTAAACTCGGCACTCATTGTTATTAAAAAAAAAAAAACATCAAAGGTCTTGATAACAATTTTGTTTTTAGATTTATGTTTTTTTCCCTCAAATTTTCAATTATGATTTTCACATTTGTTAAACAAACGCTTGAATCCTAGTCAATCAATTTCTAACAACAAGTTTTTGAAAACTACTTATTCTTAGTTTTCAAAACATGATTTGACTTTTAAGAACATTAGTAAAAAAGTGTATAACGAAATATATATATATATTTATGGGTATTAGTAAAAAGTGTATAGAAATATATATATATATTTATGGGTGGAAGTAGTTGTTTATAACTTAGATTTTAAAAATAAAAAATTATGGTTATCAAAAGCTAAACAAACATATAAAAATCAATTTTAATAAATCACTTGTAAGTAAATCATTTTAAAAAATAAATAAATAAACTTTATTTCTAAAATCGCTCTCAAACAAAAATATATCTTAGCGTATATGACAGAAATTTGTACAAGGTGGAAAACACATATAAACATAGTATATAAATAGGGTGACTGGAAAGTGATAGAAATGTTATGAAAAATGATCACAATTGACAGCTGGAAAATATGGTTGAGAAATTAGTGATAATGGCCCAAAATCACATGAAAATATTTGGAGACATAATAGTGAGAAAAAAAAAAATTTGAAAAATCTAATGATGTGAATTTGAAAATATTTGGACAATTTTAAAAATAGGTAGTTAATTATTTCTTTTCTAAAATTCTATTTTTTTAATCATAACTTCTTTACTAAGATTTCAAAATTGACTTAAATTTTGAAAATATTATTAGAAAGTAAATAATGACGAGGAAATACTATTTATAAATTTTATTTTTTTTCAAAATAAAAATAAGAAATCAAATAATTATAAATAAGACCTTAATATTTATATTTAAAATATATAAATTTGATTAAAATATTGTTTTAGTTCTTATAATTTCAATAAATCTCAAAATTAGTCTTGTTATTAATTTGTTGTTGACTTTTTTTAAAAAAAAATTGTCATCCAAATTTATTTATAGGGAGTGAGTAAATTTAAATTAAATGATACGTTTGTTTAACGGCTAAAAAAAGAGTAAAAGGCATATCACTTTCAAAGAAAATTATAAATAAATTTAACTTTATCGATCAAATTAAGAAAATTTAATTTTAAAAAATAGTGTTTTAAGGTATTTTTTTAGCACATGTTTAATAGAAAAAAACATAAAAAACGGTCATATTTTGTTGTATTTTTGACATGTCTACTTTCATTTGATACTGGATGCTTTTTTTCTTTTATTAAAATATAGTCAAATTTTTGTTTAAAGAAACAAATTGATAATCAAATTTTCTACTTCATGTGGGATCTTAATTTTGGTTTGATTGGGATTATCGTTTTCAAATTTATAAAAATCTTAGTTCAAATAAAATTATTTATAATCAAAAGCTTGAGTGTAATAGATGAAATTGATGTGTCTATTGAATCCAATAGATACAACTAATATCTATGGATTATGACTATTTAGGTAAAGATAGTTACATATTGAACCGATGCATTATTTCACGTAAGATACATGTTAAAAAAAGGTTTTAAAGAACAAAATTTTGAGAGGGAAACAAAATTAGAAAGCAAAAGAACAATTTTAGAGACCAATAAATACAAATAAATAAAGATCGACTTTTTGAAAGAAAAAAAAAAAAAAAAAAAAACTAAAAAATGGAGAAAACTATAGAAAAGTGAGAGAGAGAAATAGCCTAGAGGACAAATAAAATTAAAGTTATTTTTATATGTATTATTTTATTTTCTTTATGGTATCAAATGTTATTTATGTTCAAATTCATTTTGGGTATATTTGAAAATTAGGAGACTTTATTATTATAGCATAAATAATTCTTTTTACGAGTCAATTTTTGTTTCACTCGTTATATTGTAGTTTTAAAAAATAAACTATTTATATATGTTATATCATATATTTATATGTACGTATGAATACTTACATATACATTATGTTAACTCATAATAATTTTTTAATTAAAATAATGTTGATGCAAAAAATCCGCATGAATAGATATGAACAACTTCAGGGATGAAACAAGATATGGTGATCTCCAAAAAAGTAAACAAGGTATTAGTGTAGTGCAAAATAGTAAACTAAACACTGTTTGTCACACATACTCCAATGTCAAGACTGATTTGGCATTGTCTGATATGGTTGACCAAGGCCCATCTTGTGAAGTTTCACTCGTTTTGGGATAATTTTATAGTTTTGGGATGTCCTAAACTTGGTTTCACACCAACAACAAATAAATTTAGTTTTAAATATATGATATAAATTTTATTTTTAGTTAAAATATTATTTTAATCCCTATATTTTAATTTGAGTCTCATTCCATTTCAATCCATGTAATTTCAAATTTCCAATAAATCTTATAGTTAGTTGACAACTCGAAAAATCAGTTCATCCCGTAACATTCATTTTGTGATATATGGCGGATGATAAAGCAAGTTTTCAAACGGCCTAAACTACCATCTTATTGTTAGTTTGCAAAATTTTAAAACAAAATTTGTAGATTCATTAGCCATTTGCGGTCTATAAATTTTAAAAACATAGACACATCGTCATTTTTTTAATAAAAATTAATTTTATGTTTTACCAAGTTCGATTAAAAATTAACTTCAAACTAAATTATATAGAATAGTTCTAAAATTTATTGAAATTATGAGACTACATTTTGATATTTACAAGGGCAAATTGCAAAAACAACTACTGAAGTATGGTAATAGTTGTAATTACACCTACAAACTTTTACTTGTAAAAATTAGACCCTCAAATTTTAAGAAGTGCTAAAATTCAACAATCAAACTTATAATAGTTATAGAAATTGAACCCCAAATGATAAAAATTGAACCCGCAAAGTTATACTATTGTTGTAATTTCTAATATCAAGTTAATTTGTTCCAATTTTAACACTTGTCTAAGTTTGAGGGTTAAATTTTTATTGAAGGTGTAATTATAATAACTATCATACTAAGAGTAAATTTTGCAATTTGCCCTATTTTAAACTAAAACGACTAAAATAGAATAGAATCAAAATATATAAATTAAATGAATATTTTAACTTAATTTTTAAATTATTTAATATAATAAATGAAGGATAAAATTTAACTATAAGAAAATAACGAAATGACAGGTATCATAATACAACCGCCCAACATAGTCTTGGTTCATTGGAAGCATCATAATGAGCTTCCCTTTCCGTTGGATCATATTTTTTTTATTATTTTAATTTATTTCTTTATTAAAAGAAGAAGTTTCCTAGGAGGATGGAGAAGCTTAAAAATAGTTTTAAAAAAATTAATAACTTTATTACATAAAAATCATCAATGCTAAAGTTACAAGAGGAAAAAAAACATCTTTACTTTTTGGACATTTAAAAAATATTATTTTGGAAAATTTTTAAAAATAAAAAAAAATAAAAAAAACTTACACAAAATAACAAACTTTTTAGATAGTTATGATATACTCAGTGATAGGTGCTGATAGAAGTTTATCAATGTCGATTAGTGTTTTTTTTTACTATTTTCTGTAAATAATTTAATATTTTTTCTATCAGTAAAAATTTTCCTATTATTTTACTAAAATAAGTATATTTCTTTCTCTAAAATTTCAAGTTCAAATTTTGATACCTCACTTGTTGTATATATAGAATAATATTTTATATGTATATACTTAGTTAAACAAAGTTAGAGTCTAATCAAATTTTATTTTAAACTTAATAAGTAGTAGAATTAATATTCTCCTCACAATAAAGAAAAATAATGTCTAAATACCAACAAATAAATTATCCAATAATTATTTTTAAAATGATCTTACATTGTAAAAGAGGATAAGAGATTTTGAACATATATATTATTCATTTGAGAATGCACCAAAGTAATAAATGTCTTCTTGGATAATATATTCAAACTAAAACAACATTTAAATTAACAAAATAATAATAATAAAAAAACTAAATAATGCAGGAAAGCATTAAGCTCCATAAAATTAAAGTTTTAAAATGTTAATCTCGATGAAAATATTAATATCTCAAGTTTATAAAGATATTGGTTAAAATATCAAGAATGTAAATGTCAATGGATATTTCTAGAAAAATATAATTATGTAAATGCATAAACAAAATTATTTAAATTAAGAAATAAATATTTCATTCTTTTTAAATGAATTTAAATTTCGTATTATTAATATTATAGGTCCACAATGTTTATATTTTAATTATATTTCATTGATTTTTCAATAATATCATAGATATATTGGTTCATCTCTCATGATGCCAAAGCCATAAACATATGAAAATGTTGATATATAGACAAAATTTAAAACCTTATAAAAAAAACCAAATCTTTGACAACAAAAATAATCTAACACAAACATATGATTATTTTTTTTTGAAAAAAAAAAAGAACTACAATAGACATTTTAAAATTTTAGAAATCAAAGTGAAGTAAATTTAAAAGTTTTAAGGAGTAAATTAAAGGTTTAAAATAAGTTTTATTATTATTATTGTTATTATCAAAAGGCCTAAAATAATATTTAAATCTTAAAATCTAACTTAACTAAATAAATAATCATGTTTGATATCACTTAAAGCGGATCTGAATCAACGGCAACCAATAAACATTGGACTTTGTAAAGATTTATGATCTGATAATGATGATTTAATTATTTCGGAAAAAAAAAAAAAAATCCGACCGTTGTTTTTCAAATCATCTCCAACAACCAATAAAATTATTGTGTTTTTTCAATTCATTTTTAGAAAAATTCATACTGTATTATGTTTGCAATTAAACCAATACAATATCAAATAGGTAATTATCAAAAAGCACTTTTGTATTATGAGGTTTGAATTAGATATTTGAGTCTCTAAAGTTTTTAAATTCGATATTTGATTTTTTATAATTTGAATTAAATATTATTTTGGTCCCTCCATTAAATTTAGTGTTAAATATATAATAGAAGTTGTTGGGGGTAATGATTATTTATGAAAAAATTTAAAACAAAATTATATTTTATCATTTTAAAAAGGAAAAATGGTTTTTTTTTTAAATTTGTTTCTTTTCTTCCCTCTTCTTATTCCCCTTATCCATCTTTTTCTTCTTAATTCTTTGAATTCTTGTAGGTAGGAGAAAGTCAAGACCTCGATTTTCAGGCAGATCAGTTGAGCTCAATGTCGGTTGACTAGTTGAGCTTAATGCTAGTGCCTTGTAAACTTGAGAGCCACAAACTCTCTAACACATTTGGCGTTACATGTAATCTCAAGCGGGTATCAGAGGAAGAACAACCTCGAGGACTGCAATCCTTCTGACATCACCGACGTTATACGTAACCACATGCAAGTTTAAGAGAAAAGACACTATAAATAGCTCATTCGACAAACCCACAGGGAAGAGTAAGTATTCTCCAAATGAGAGTTTTGACCTTACTTTTGTGTGCTTAGTTGAACCATAAGCTTCCTGTAATAAATTAAGCATCATAGTATGGTAGGCTTGATACCACACTGGTGTGAGGAACTTTCACGTAGGTCGACTCAAAAAGCGAGATTAGACCAAGAAAAGTGGGTCAGAATTCAAGCCTAGGAGGAACTCATGATGATGACGAACCCATGCGAGTTCCATGGGCCAACAATATATATTACTAAATACACTCTAATCAAATGTTTAAATTGAAATCTAATTTAAACTTTATTACCAAACAAACATATATGTGAAAATAGTAAAAACATGAAATACAACAATGTTTTATATTAATATTTTAGGTTAAAAATTACTTTTGGTCGCTAAACTTTTATGAAAGTAACAATTTAGTCCCTGAACTTTGGTTTGTAACGATTTAGTCCTTGTACTTTCATTTTTGTAACAGTTTAGTCCCTAAACTTTATTATGTAACAATTTAATTCCGGTACTTTAAAATTTTTAACGATTTAGTTCATATTGTAGAAACTAGGGTTAAGATTTAATGAAATTTCTTGCATAAATAAACCGATAACCTAATTAGAGACTCAATATTTTTATATAATACAAAGTCTACATTATAAAATAATAAAAATTGACATATAATTTTGATGAATTTTTTATGTTAGGGACTAAATTGTCACAAATTTGAAAGTACAAGGACTAAATTGTTACATACTAAAGTTCAGGGACTAAATTGTTACAAAATGAAAAGTACAGGGACTAAATCGTTACAAATCAAAATTCAGGAACTAAATTGTTATTTTCATAAAAGTTTAGGGACTAAAAGTATTTTTTAACCAATATTTTATTTTCATATCACTAACTAAACACAATTATATAATGTTTTCTCTTTTTGGACTCAATAAAAAATTAGAAGCACTTTAATATATATAGGTAGAAGAATTAAAATATTTTCAAGGAATTAATGGATAGTTAATGGAGCATGGCATAGGTTCAATGCACCGTCATTGAACTAATAATAAAACAAAGAAAGAAAAAACAATTATCATTTAAAAAGAAGAAAAAAAAAATTAAGGAAAATATGTCGGAATTCCCAGCTGGTTGACTTGGAGCCTTTTGACCGTCTAATTTACAATTGGGCAGCGGGTCACAAATCGGTCAATTCAAACTGTCTCCGGAGCTTCTCGCCGGTGGAGCAACCGATTTATTTCGGGCTGCCCCACCTGCCCCACTTGCCCAATCCAACCAACCCCTCTCTTTTTTCTCATCATAATCAATAATTGAAAAAAAAATGTTTTGAATTTTGTGTTTGGGGTAAAAAAGAAAATGGGATTCGAGATAAAATTGGAATTTCGAATGTAATGGGAATGAGAATATAAGAATAGCATTGTTTAAAATGGAACTTCAACCATACTACTTATTTTTGTTTGGTTAAATTTGTGTTCAACAAATTCTATTATAATCATGTTCGTATAACCTTATCGTTTCATCTTGATTATGATCGAAGAAATCTATTAAGAATTATCACGGTCTTAAATTAGAGTATAGAATTGAATTGTCCTTAATTAAATTAGTCCTTTTTAAATTTTAAATTTTCTATGTAAGCCTACTTAAGTTGTTTTGAGATGAGACTGAAATAAAATATGAGAATTACTTTTTTTTTTTTTTTAATTTCATTGTGTCGATCATCTTTTAACTTTAATCAATTCAATTATATATCTGATTTATAGTATTAATTTATTTGTATTTTCTATTCAACTCATCTCGAGTATCGATTGATCGAATAAAGTTAGAGAGAAGTTTTACTATGCTTGTCTTCCTTTGAACATTTTATTGTACTATTATTAGACTATTCTCTCATTTAATAAATCTCTATCATTGAACTACTCTCTTGTTCAATAACATTATCATTAAACAAGAACAAACATTAACATTATTTACAGCACTTCACATGATATGTGATCAAATCATAGGATACCTAACATACTCCATTTTGTATCAAGAATTAAAAAGCCCCCCTTTTACCATTATACATGAGATTATATATATATATATATATAAGTGTTTTCAATAAAAGCTTTGTGTGCTCACCACACTATTATGAAAATTGTGTGAGATTGATTTTTTTTATCCACAAACTCTATAGAATTAGAGAGTTCATCTTGACTGTCGAAATTTGGTTTTGTGGGTTTTTATAATATCTTCAAGCAACGTTATTGTTTCTACGAGCTTTACAAATCTTTTGTGACGTAAGAACAGATTCAATATTTGTTTTATTGAATTATGTGAAATATTTGAGCACATGCAATATCATATTTTAGAATTATTGTTTAGAAAGTTAGGATGTAATTTGACTTTTTCTATGCCATGTTATCCAAAAGTTATGTATTGTTCCATGATTTAGTTTATGGTTGGATCATAAACAAATTGTTCATTTGAAATTAATGATATTTAAAGTGCAAGAGTAATTATGGGCGTAAAACAAGCACTATTATCCTAATTGTAATTACGACCAACTTATGAAGAATCAACTTACTTGTAATGATTATATCCGTGGGTACAACTTGTCGTACGATGAATAAGAATGCAACTCTAGGTCCATAGTAGAGTGACCTATAAAACTAATAAATGAAAATTGATTAATTAAAAGAGTTTAATTAATTAATTAATTTTAGATTATTGAAGCTTAAAACCTATAGGTCCTTGAAGTTCCCAACTTATTAGCTCATACGAACAAAAATGTGGATCAATTTCGTTCAAAGAGAATTTGAAGTGTCCAAAGTGATTTTGTACTTTATATATTAAATAAGAAAAAAAATATTTTATACATTAAATATTAATTAAAACTATTAATATACAAATTTGAATAGGAATGAAATATGATGAAGAGTTCATTACTATAAAACTTCACATCATCTAAAAGTTAAGGGGTTCCAAAATGTTAGTTTTCTTTTAAATGTGTCTTTTCATCCAAAACCAAAACACAAAAGGAGTTATTTTTTTTATAATAACCCATAATACTTGCCAATTTATGTCTATAGAAAATTCTCATTTTTTTTAATAAAAGAAATTCTCAGTCTTCTACGGAAAAAAAAAAGGATAATTGTTGTGTATAGAAAAAAAAAACAAAAGTAATTACACATATAGAAAAAAGTGCATCCCATGCTTTTGTATTTCCCACTTTTTTTTTATATGTGTAATTACTTTTTTTTTTTTTTTCTATTTGTGAAAAGACCTCAAAAAAATAAATATTGTATTTTCTCCATTAGTGATCAGGATGAAAAGTAAAAATATCACGTGCATCGCATGTGTTAAAAGATAAGTATATATAAAATTAGGCTATAAGAAGAAAATATCTTTACTTACTCATTTTACTATTTATTTTTAATATACACCTATTTAACCCTCAACTTTAATACTTAGTTAATAATAATTCATTTAAAATTATAATTAAAATAAAAATCATTTTATAATTTATTGAATTAGGGCATGTTTGGGAATGGTTTTAAAATCGTTAAAATCACTTTTGTCGTTTTTAAAACCACTAAAATACACTTTAATCACTCAAAATTAATTTAATTTTCAATTTTACACACTTTTAAATGCAATTTTCAATCATCAAAATTAGTTATGAAGGATTAAAAACATATTTTACGATGATTTTGAAAATGACAAAAGTGATTTTAGCCATTTTAAAATCACTCATAGACATGCTCTTACACTTTTTCTAAATTATCTTAAAAAGTATAAATATTACTTCTTTTTAATGTGAGATCTTCAACAAGCTTATTCAAAATAACGTCTATTTAACATAATAGATATGTATCTTTTAAACATCGTAAAATTTTTGTATTGTCGTTAACCCACGAACCCATTTCAAAGGGAGTGGAAGAACATATGTACAAGATTCCCATCTTATTTTAGACCAAGCCAAGTACTTTTGCCATCCCTAAAAATATAATCTAATCCCACTTATTTTATTTTGCAAATTATCAAAACAAAATGTCCAAATTCATGTATAGTTAAAAAAAATTATTGTAATTTGTCAATGCAGCACTTTGAACATCTTTGAAATTCATCTCCCCATGTGGGCTACACAATTTTCCTTTAATTCATTATTACTTAATTATATATATATATATATATTTTTTTTTATCCATGTAATTTTAAAATATTCATTTTAGTCATTAAAATTTTAACTTCAAAATATTCATTTTGATTACTGTATTTTTAAAAAAATTACTATTTTAGTCCCTTCATCTTATTTTTATTTTTATTATCAAGAGACGAAGATGATAATTTTTTTAAAAATGTATATGAGCTGAAATTGAAAGTGAAAATATAAAATGACGAAAATATTTTGAAATGGAGTATTGTAGTATTTAAACCATTTATTTATGTACTTTTTTTTTTAAAAAAAGATTTATTTATCTACTATTATTTATTTATTTTCCCTCTTGCCCAAAGTACAAGGCAAGTTAGTGGCCATGTGAAGCTGTACGGCTACTTAAAGGACAATTACAATGGTGTCTTGGGTCTGCTTGGAAACTACCTTTTTTCATGGCTTTATTTTTTTGTCCATATTTTTATTGGAAATCTTTGATAAACTTATGATTAAAATATTATTTTGGTACTTACATTTTGAAGTAATTTTAGTTGATATATTTTTAAATGTGTAATTTTGGTTCATATACTTTTAATTAATTTTAAAATAAATTTTCATAGATGGAAAAAATGTCAAACTATTTACAAAAAATAATAAAAAAAAAACACTTATAGACATTGATAGATTTCTATAAGCATCTATCGGTGATAGACTTCTATCATTTCTATCTAAAAATTTTGTTATTTTGTACAAATAGTTTCTCTTATTTTTCTATTTTTAGAATTTTCCCAATCTTAAAATTAATCCATACTATTTTTTATCATTGATTTTTTTTTTAAAATGATCTTTATTAATATTTTTACTATAAATTTTGGAAACATATTCACATATTATATTGATGGCATGAAAATGAAAATTATTATGATTATTATTAAGCCAATTTTGTACTTAGAAAATTTTAACCTTATGAGTAGGATTAAATACTTGTTCATATTGGTTGATAAACTCTAAATAAATTTATGTAAGTAGGTGATCTATTAATTGAGTCTACATAATTTATTTTAAATAAAAATATTTTTTAGATATAATATCCTCAATAAAATTATGAAAATAGAAAGAGGAAGAAAAAGGGAAAAAGTAAAAGGGCCCCTTGCCCATTTGTAGTCGTGCGACTTTGTAGGACCCCTCACGTTTATGCAAGTTTATAATTAATATTTTTATATAAGGGATTTAAATACTTATATTTACTTCATCAATAATAGTAGGGCAAAGATTGCCCGAGTATTGTTCTACTAATTATGATATGTATGTTGGGATAAATATTATATTTATAGGACCAATTATTTTATCTTCTCTAAATTTTATAGGAAATTAATTAAGTAAAAACAAGTATAATAATAAGCCTATGAGACAAGCAATTTTAATGTAGAAAAACTTCTTCAAAGTCGGGAGTAAAAAAAAGTAACTGGAGTCAAAATCTCCATTATAATCAATAAAATGGGCTATAATGAGTTCTCTCTAGTCACAACTAGAGGCATACATGATATCTCCTTAAAAGAACTATTTTTTCGACCTAAATCGAACTAGTTCTTAGGAATTTAATGTTTATATGTGTTTATATATAGGATATCAAGCTTAGGAGACTCTTAGAACGATTTGGGTGCAAAACTAGGTAAAATGGAGCATTTAGGGATCAACGGGAGCAACCGGGCTCAAAAGGTAGCAAAAGGGACGAAAATACCCTGAGGACATAGCGCGACACTCCAAAATGTGAAAAAAATGCCCTAGTGTCGTCGTGTTGCTATAAAAGCTGCAATTGGTAATTAGGTCATAACTTTTGAATCAGGTTGTGGTTGTGGTTTTGGGCGATTGATCACTTGTTTTCTTCTTTTTTTTTTTTTTTTTTTTGCCATCTGTCCATCTACAACATTAGTTTTACTTTTTACTTTTTTTTGCGTCACTATTAGTTATCTAGTTTAGGAGTAAGAATTCCAATATATATTTGTGAGAATTAAGTTTAAATGATAATTGCATCTTGATTTCTAACCTATTTGAGCTTTGGTTTAATTAGATTTGTATTTGTGAATGGATTGACGCTCTAGTCACTAATATACGTTTTTTGCTATAGATTTTAGCTTGAACGTTATCCCCCACATTTCGTCTTGTTTTAATTGCCAAAATAACAAGGTTGAATCCATGTATGTTTGAGATATAGGCTATCCATAGATAACTCATGCATGCTCAATTTAGATTCAAAGAGATATTGATTAATTAACTTAGGCTATCTAGGTTATTAATCGTCACAATGAAACCCTTAATATTAATGCAAATGTTTGAAGACTATATATGGACGCTATTGAACCCAGTAGGACGAAGACTTTTAATTTAATTAGGGCTTTAGTCTTAATTAATAGGTAGGGCACTTGCTCAACTTTTTCAACAAGTTGGTAATTCGAATGCGTTGGTTGAGCTGAGTAAGTCAATTGTGTGCTTACTAATCAAATGTATGTTTAATTTTGAGATTTAATGATCGAATTACATCAAATTTCATCAGATTACTACTTGCTCATCAAATGTATGTTTAATTTTGAGATTCAATAATCTAATTGTATCAAATTACCACTAGCTCCTAGACTAGATAATTCAATTTAAATTACATTTACCCTATATCCTTTAGTTTCATGCACTTTATTTTTCACACTCTATCTATCAACACAAAACTCTCCATTTACCACTTTAATTAGGAAATTAGCATTGTGAAACAATTATCGCGCTTCCCTGCGTATCGACCCGACCAACTATTACTATTTTTTTAGTTTGTTTCCAGATCTTATAAATTTTATTTGATAGGACGAGAAAGAATTCAATACCTTTTTTCAGATCTATCAATACACAATAGATATCTCAAGATAATAAATCTCGACAACAAACGATAACAGTACAAGAAAATAAATTAGAAAGATTTCACTTGACGTGGTAGCCAACTACCCACCGTAATCTAACTGTAGGCAGTTTCAAATATTTTTTTTCACTATTTAGATTGAAGACCCATATGTCAAGAACATACTGTCAAAATTTCAACCCGACCAAACCATGAATTTTTCTTTTTGTTTCTCTCTCTTTTTATCGTCACTTTTTCTATCTTAGTATCTAAACAATGATTGGCTGCTAGGATTTTACAAAAACCTAATTGGCTGTAGGGATTAATGTTGACTTTCTCCAACATAAGGTGAAAATGTCCCAACAATATATCGTTGCAAAAAAGTCAAACATTTGAATTCTCCTACTATATTGTGTTGTAAAATGGTAATATATATTTTATCTACTGAAATATAGTCGAATTGGCTATTTATCAACTATCTATAGCAAGGTAGATTTTAGAGATCTACATTAGGTTTAATACGAATTTTGCATTATTCTTTTTCATTCTCCTAATTTGTTTGATTAACAATATATTAAATTTAGTTCAATTCGTTAGAGTGAAAATTATTCAAACTTCTATTTTTTTATTATAAAAAATATATCTTTACCAGTTGAATTATACTCATGTTGGTTATTTATTCTATTTGTTGCTTATAAATATCTATTATTACTTTTTATTACAACAATTATTATACTCGATGGTTGATATATTGTACTAAATTTTTATTTTAAAGCAAATTATACTTTCTCATTGGAGAAAACTTGTGGACTATACAAATTCTTTTTTCCCTTGAATTTTTTTTAATGATTGTCCCATTCTTAACAGAGAAAGGATGCCTTATGAAACTCGAAATTACATTTTTGTCCCTCTCTATAACTATCGACTAAACTCGAATAAAATTTTCTACTTGCGGGAGAGAATGACATCTTTTACCAAATGATATGTCTAATCAAATCATAAAGATTATTAAATCAACGAAAAGAAATATTTTGTGACAAAATAGTGAAAACTAGAATAAAATTATACAACTATTTTGAAACTTCGACATCATAATTTAACAATAGAAGGTTATATTAAACAAAAGGTTTAAATATTACAAATTAAGGAAGAGGAAAAACAATCCAAACTTTAATTATATTTATAACTTATTTTGGTTAATATAATAGAGAAAAGTAAAGTACATTTTTTGTCCAATGGCTAATTTGTGTTTAGTTTTGAGATTCATGGTCCATTTAGATTAACTTTTTAAATGTCTATAAACATTTTTTTTGCACTTATAAATATTCATTTAAACACTTAGAAAGTCAATCCAAATGGACTCTAAGCTTCAAAAATATTTTTATTATCCGAAAAATAGTTCTAATTAATAATTTACTTTTAAACTAATGTGTTAATTTAAAAGTTTAGAGATAAAATAAAAATTACACCTAAATTTCGAGAATTAAAATTGTAATTTAACTAAAAATGCCATTATATATTAAACTAATTAAGTCATTTGTTTTCTATGTGAGTGGATGAACTGGTAGGTAGCAAGCACAAAGAGCCCACAAGGATCCTCCAAATTATTCCCTTATCTTTACCCATCAAAAAATGCCAAATTTTTTATATTTCAATTTATTTTTCTATAATTTCAAACAAAAATGTAATTTCTTTTTATTTTTGCTAAATTATCAACAACAAAGTTTAACAATTCCTATTGGAGGAAGTGCTTGTAGGGACATTTTTTTTCTTCTTTTCACAAAAGTCATGAATATATTCAAAATATTAATAATATTCCAAGAATTTTCAAACTTCACATACTCTTTTTTTTCTTAGGAAATTACTATAAACAAAAAAAAAAAATATATATCAAACTATTTATAAATATAGAAAAATTTCACTGTCTATCTGTGATAGACTGTGATATCTCTGTCTATCGCGATCTATTGCTGATAGACAGTAAAATTTTTATATATTTGTAAATAGTTTGATTCATTTTTATATATATATAAAAGTAATACCTCAACTATTAAAGTAATAGTTGTTAGAAATCTTTTATTCTCCTTCATCTTTCATACAAGAGATTGATTTTTTTTTTAACCTAAAACTATTAAATATTACATGAATTGGTCAAATTTAGTTGGCTTTAAATTTTTTATCAATTTTTTAATTGATCAATTAGTTAATTGTAACTTCTACAGTTGATTTTTTATTCTCTTTAAGTTTCTTTAAAACGGTCTAAATATTGTTTTCACATCGATAGATCATTTCAATGTTAATTTCAGTTTAAAAAATGAAAAATCAAGTTCCAACTAATTGATCAATATATTTAACATTCCACATGAAAATCTAAAGAGTCAATATCTAATTAATTTCTCACCTTAAATATACATGTTCTTTTTCCATTCAACTAAATATTAAATATGCCTAATTGATTGAGAATAAACTAAAACAATTATTTGTGATTAATTAGACAAATATAAAACGAACACAAGAACTCTAATTAAAAACACTCTCTAAACAACTTTATTCTATATATATATTAGACAGTTGATAATAATAATTGTATATTTTACAATATGATTTGTTTTATGATTAGTTATTAAAGGTGAGACAATATCATTTTCTCAACATGTTGTCTTAGTGGAACACATGCATTATTCTTCCAAGTATATATAATTGCATATAAATTAATATAAAATCTTAGATCCTGTCTTTTGAGTATTATACACTACTTTTATTCGTATATGTATTTAAAAGAAGAAAATATTTAAATATCTTGGGTTAGGAAAGTTTCTTATAACATCACTTTTTTAATAAAAGGATGAAAAAAAAAAAAAATAATCATGTTTGACCATTATTGTGTCCAATTTATTATTTTTTTTGTGATCTTTCTTTCATTAATAATGTTGTGTAATTTTAAATAGAAAAAATTTGGGTGCAGGCTGGGCAGCAACGATCTTTTATACTGCCCAGGTAGCATTTAATAAAAATGTATTATGTGACAATTTTTTTAATTAAATTATTTTTCTTTTATTTTTAAAAAATTTTTTAAAAATAGAAAAATAAGGAAAACTATTTATACAAAATAGAAAAATTTTATATATAGTTGTGATAGACGCTGATAAAAGTCTATCAGGGTCTATCAGTGATAGAAATGATAGAAATCTATCACCGATAGATGTTGATAGAAGTCAGTGTTTTTTTTGCTATTTTCTGTAAATAATTTGACATTTTTTTTATCGGTGAAAATTTCTTTATTTTTACTTGTGTAAAGAAAATTGGAACATGCAAGTAGCATGTCCTTTTAAATATTATTATGATGTGTGTAAGGGCACCAAGTTACTTACCTTATTTTGGTGCCTTTGTTCTTCTTTAGAGCATTGTCTTTTTTTTTTTTTTTGGGGCTAAGATATCTTATTTTTTTTCTATAAAAAGGCTCAAAACTGACTATCTCAATTAATTCATTTAATGTCTATAATTTCAATTTGCATTTGTAGAGTGTTCTTTTATGCATTGGATGAACAAATTCAACTTCAACACAATATTTCAAACAATGTGAAATTAAAATATATATTGAAAATATTAAATTAGCCAACTCGAGTATAGCTTTACTTGTTAAGACATATACACATTTACTTGTTAAGGTATAATGGTTGAATTTTAAGCCAAATTCCAAAAACAAAAATTAGTTTTTAAAAGCTATATTTTTCTAATTTTAAAAAATTGACTTGATTTTTTAAAGCATTGGTAAAAAGTAGATAACAAAGGAAGAAATTCGAAGGTATAAATAGTATCTAAGTTTAATTTTTAAAAATAAAAAATAAAAAAAATCAAATAGTTACTAAACGAGACTTTAACTGTTCAAGATATGTGACATCAATCAAAATGTCAAAACTTCAAACCACTTTCATTGATTTATTCTTAGAACTCAAAATAAATAAATAGATTATTAAAAAGGGACATTTCATTAAATGTGTAAACTTGACAAGATATTGAAGTCAAATGGACATGAAATATAAATGTAGGGTGATGTATTGGACAAGTATTTTCTAGAGTTTGTCCGATAAAAATACTAATAAAAAGGAATTGGTAAGAAATTATACCATGTTTGGCCTAATTATATTTTCCTGTTTTGTATTTTCCTTTTATGCTATTTTCTTTTGTTGGGTCTATTGCTGTTTATTTATTTTGTAATTCTTTGTATTCTAATTAAGTTATTATTCAAGAATATAATATACAAAATTCACATGGTATCAGAGTCATAAGTCCTAGGATTTATACTTTTTGATCTATGCCTCCATTGACGGTCAATCGATGGAGGCAGATCCATGAAGTCTCATTGTCCTTACACTGCTCCTTAACATGTTCATCCATCTCTGTCTCTGTCACCGATTTTTGTTTTGTTTTTAGATCTACATTTGTGGGTCTTTATTCCATTTTCAAATCGATCATTCGTGGGTTCTGTTTCATATCTCTATGTAGATCTCTGTTTTCAGTCCATAAATTCTTTGTGGGTCACTGTTTCCAGTCTAAAAGTGTTTTTAAATTATCATTTGAATAGTTTTATATTGTCAATACATTATAATGTTTATTTTTCACATTTCAAACAATATTTTAAAAATAAATAAATTAAACCACATATTAAAATTATTTGTTTATGCTGTTGTTATTTATATTAGAAAATAGATAGAAAACAAAAATAATATCATGCTAGATTTAATAAAATTAGCATGTGAATGAATAATATCAACCAATGATATGTAATAATAAAAATTCGAAGACTACAAATAATATTATTATCAATATATATATATATATATATATATATATAAAAACTAAATGCAATAGTATAAAAATGAAATGAAAAAATAGTACAAAAAAATGTAGAAAAAGAAAAAAAAAAGAGAAAAAAAAAGCTCTAACCTTTTCTTTTATTGGGCTGTTTTCAAGTATAGAAAAATGAGCCAAATTATTTATAAATATAGAAAAATTTCACTATCTATCAGCTATAGACTGCGATAATGATAGACTTCTATCGCGGTCTATTATTGATAGACAGTAAAATTTTTCTATATTTATAAATAGTTTGATATTTTTTCTATTTATAATTGTTTTTCTTTGTTTTTCTTCCTATATTTTGGAATACAACAAAATTTAGACAATAATTTAAAACAAACAACAAAAACACATTAAAAGAGTGTTGATTTATGTCTGCTTCAAGTTCATCAATAGTTGATAGAAGCTCTTGAAGAAATATGTTAAGGTGTTCTAAATCTCCAGTTCATATTTTATTCGTCGTTGAAGCAAGCTATGTGTGACATTCTTTTCCTATTTGTGATTGTACAGTTCATAATCTAGTGGTCTGAATTTACATTCGCATTTACATGTAACTAACAAATCTAGCAAGAGAATAGTAAAATATATCAAAGATATCAATTTATAGAAGATATTTTATAGATATTTATAAATTATAGGAGAGATATCAATTTAAACCTTTCAATATATCGATGTTGGACCCTCTAATTTATGAATATTTGGAGATATGGACAAATATTTAACCGTTACTTTTATCTTCTCTTTCAATCTCTTTTTTTAGTACAATAGGGGCAAAAAATAGAATATTCAAACGATAGACCTCTTGATTATTGGACGTTAAAATATATTTTATGTCAGTTGAACTAAAATTGTTTTAATTTTTTCCGTCTTTTTTTTAAAAGAGTTTTTTTTTCAATATCTTTGAAGCTCTTATGAAAATGATTTTGAAGCGAAGACAAAGCAAAAATCAAACTTGAAACATGCCCCTTGTCGCAATCAATATTCATTTCCATAAATTTAATTCATTCAAAATGAACTACACCAAGCTAAACTATCAAATTTTCTTAAAAATTAGGATATGACCAGAATTTTTAGTTTGAATATATTATTTTACTAAATAAGTTAGTATTGGCGGGTAGGTCGGTCGGTTTAGTTTTAAATATATTTTCTAATTTTGACTTTTCTTTTTAAGTGTTTTTTTAATTTTTAATTACCTTTTATCATACTAAAGTAATATCTAAAATAATTAATTAAGAAATCGAATATTAGTCTGGTTTCTATACAATTTTTATGTATACACAACAGACCTAATCTTCTCTTTATCTATTTAAATCACACCTATCAGGTCTTGTAAAAATGGGACACTATTGGTCGGACATGCAATATGACGTTACTGAATTTGTGAAGACGTATCAATTTTTTTTTATTGATACAAAAGAAGATACATAGAATATATGTATCAATATTTGAATTATAAATCAAATTATATTTAACTAATATATATGACTCGATCTAAGTCAAATTTCTTAAATTTAGTCTAATTGAGGACGCTAGAGAGAAGTAAAAAAAATTATTGGACGCGAAAATATTTTAATCCAATTTTACAACTTACTTTTAGTGTCCATAAATGTAGCATTTCACTTTATATATTTATTAAAAATTACATGGTTGAAATAGAAAGAAAAAAAATTGAATCAACTAAAATATTTACTTAAACGTTTAAATATTAATTTTCACTGGGTAGTTTTAGTTTTAATTTATTTTAGTTTAATATATTTTTAAAATATTATTTTCATATCACTTTTAATATTTATACTTTTAAAATGTTGGTTGTGGTCATGTATTTTTAAAAAGTGACAATTGTGATCCATAATTTTTAAATTTTAACACAAATTATATATATAATGAAAACTCTTTAATACAAATTTATTACTACATTTTAAGAAAACTTCAATGAATGAAGTGTCATTCTAAAATTTTGATTGAAAGAAAATAAACAAAAAGGACGAATGGACTAAAGTTATCACTTTTTCAAAATGCAGAGAACAAAAATAGATGTTTCAAATGTAGAGAATCAAAATGAACCAAAACCAATCGTATGGATAGACCGCGATAGACAATAAATTTTTTTCTATATAGTTTGATATTTTTTTTTGTTTAATTATAGTAATTTTCCTATATTATATACCTTCTTCACAAATAAATAAAGGAAATATGTAATTTCTTATTATATAATTTGGAGATCAAAGTGTGTGGAATGTACCAATGACAATGAGGAATGTTTAGGATTAGGAAGCAACCTTCACCTTTGATTAGTTCTTTTTTCTCATTTTCATTTTTAAAAACTAAATTTATATGTGTGTGTATGTATATAAGCCCTCCATTTATGATTTTAAAAAATGTTAAGAAGGATAGTCTCACTCTAACTAATTCCAAAGATAAATTTGACATCTCTAATCTTATCACGAGCTTTAACAGGTAGACTTTTTGATAAGAAGTTCTATTGTACGTTAATATTAGAACTCATCGTAAAATTTTAACCCTTATAAATACTACACATTAAAATCTAAATTCTGATTTATATCGACCCGAAAAAAAAAGTTAAAACGATTTCTTCCTTGATGATAAATATAAAGAATAAAGAATTACAAAGAAGAAAAAAACAAGTTAGCTTGATCAAGATTCAAATCACTCTAAAGATAGTTTGATCAAAGTTACTTTAATGATTATAGCATGCAAATCTAAACAAAATTAAAAAAAATAAAAATAATTCTCAACGTTGGATGCAAATATGCAACTTTCATTCAAAAACTAGATGACCCTTATGATACAACCAAGTTAATTAGCTTGTTATAGCTTTCAAACTAGAGCTCAAATCAGCTAAAGTGTCTTAAAGTGTATAACCTCCCCGCTTCAATGTCTTAATGACTCACTATCAAAACTGACCTAAAAAAATTGAAATGACCCAAAGAATTTGAAAATTATATAACGAAGACCTTAAATCCGAATTTGAAGAATACATTTCAACTTCTTCGTATTTGTTACCTCTAAAAAATTAATAAAGCACCACTTGAAGTAGTTTAAACTATCGTTCTAGATTGATGTGTGACTTACATTAAATGAAGTTTGAGTGCATTTAATTCAACTCTATTTTGAAGTCCTTATGACATGATTAAGACACCTTTATTTGTATCATGTTTACTCGACTGAAGAAATTTCTTACACTACGACTCCCTTTATTTCTTCTTCATTTATTTTTTGTCATGTCAGCATATTTTTAAAAATAGAGTAGGACCTACCGACATTAATGTAAGATTTACTAACATTTATGAAGACAAATTTTTATATAGTGTGAAAAAAATGAATATGGTACTATGGAGTATTATAAATTTTTTTTATTCGATTTCTCATTAAAAAAAATTAATTTCATATGTGGACATGTGGGTTTTTTTTTTTTTTTTTCCTCATTGGCCATATATTGTGAATCTCTTCAACTATCCAAAAAAGAATTATCATGATTGAAGAAAAAACGAATGAAAATATTTGATTTATCTATAAAAATAAAACCAAATAAACATGTTGAGTTAGAAAATAATATTGATGTTTATTGTATTCAGTATATTGTATCTTTTTACAGAAGTAATATTTGGGTAATTATACACAAAATAATCAACATAAAAGGAAATATGCCCTAATTAATTGAAGATTTCTAATTAACTAGTAATCAGCTAAATTATATAAATATGTTAACAAATAAAATGAATACATTTGATTTCGAGATTTTAAAATTGAAATCAACAATTGGTTGTGAACCTATTAAATTGACAAAATCAACTAAAAATATAAATTTAAAAATACCAAAAAAAGAAAAAAAAATCAAGAAACCATGTCAACGTGGACGAAAATGTTAATATCTTACCTTTACAAAAATATCTATAGAAATGTTGATAGATAATTTTAAAAATATTATTAAACAAAAATTCAAAGTAATATTTAAATTAGTAAAGAAATATTTTACGCTTTTTAAACCGGTTAAAATGTTAATTATTCATATTGTATTCAAATTAATGATATTTTTTTTACTTATTTTTTCATTTTCAATATGACATAATGAAAATATCAATTCACTACTCATGTAGATATCAGACCCATAGAAATATCGAAATATCAATAGAAATGTTTACATGTTGGATACATTTCTTAGTATTCAACCCTAAAATATGTTGGGAATGATTTGTGATTGTAATGACTTCTACCTTTAAGTTTGTGACCGTTTTAATTTTACAATTGAAAAAAATGTCTTGATGGTTACAATTCTAATATCTAAAATTAGTTTTAGATCTAAAATGTTTTCCTATAAATTGAGGAAAAAAATTTCGATTTTGAGAGACATAGATTTCTTCTTTTCTATTTTCCACCTATTTGATTTTCTTTGAGCAAAAGTTTTTGTTTGATTCCAATTCTTTTCCAGTCTCTCAAGAATGTTGTATTAACTTTAAGGAGTAATCAACGTGAGACAATTAACACTGAGGTCGTGCTGCAATTGCTTTCAAGGCAGTTGTCATTCCACGACACAACAATTGATTTGTTCGATGACACTTCAAATTTACAAAAAAAATTCTAAACTCTTTACTCTATTAAGTCTTTAAAATTATTATTGACTTGATCATCAGAATGTCGACAGCTAAGCACCACATGAGTACTAAATCTTATAACTCTCAAGGCAATCATTTGATTTAATATTACAAATTCAGAATACCAAATTTCTCGGTACCAACAAACTAATTAAAAATTCAATCAAAACAAACCAACCAACTAAAATATTTTTACTTTTAGTATTTCAACCCTAAATCATATGATTTAATTTCATTTACTTTTGGTTAAAATACCATTTTAGTCTCAATACTTAAAATTTTGTTCAATTTTAGTCCTATAATTTGAATTGTCCCATTTTACTCCCTATATTTACAATAAATCTTAAATTTAGTTCCTCAAAATTAACTTTTACCGTAATTAATTAAGTATAATAATTTTCATGCAAAGAAATATAATACGTGAATATATTTTTTCAAAAAATTATAATAAAAATGTTAATAGATAACAAAAAGTTTTCTAAAAAAATTAACTATGAACTAGTATTGGAAATTAAATTTAAGATTAATTGAAAGTACATTAACTAAAATTAGATAGTTGAAAGTATAGAGATTAAAATTTAATAAATTTTAAAAGTACACGGACCAAAATAACATTTAAACTTTTAATATTTTATTTTTATAAAAAATAAAATAAAATCCACATACTGACAAGGTCGACCACTTGTCAGTGCCTCATGTGCAAAAGGATACCTAATTATAATCTCTCTCTTCCTCACTCTCTTTCTATAAATGAGGGGTAAAAATGGAACAGTGGTAATGAAAAGGACCTAAGCATCTTAGGCAGTTTGGTATTCTCACTCTTATGGGTACTATGCTCTAGCCAAAGCCATCCCCTATTTCAATTATTCCACAATAAAAGGACAAATCATCTTAAAGGAACCCTCCATTTTTCTCCTAAATGCAAGTCATCATCAAACTATTCAAACCCCCTTCTCAAATTTCCCAATTCAAAACTTAGTTTCAATCATCAATGAAAAATTCCCTTTGATTGAGGAGAGTATATACTTCAACAATAATAGAACTTTTCTCTATGTCATTGAAGTTTATAAGTGTTATGGGTAATTTAGACTAAGGGATATAATTAACTTTATGAAGTTCGCATTCTATCTGATAAAAAAAAGGTAAAACTCGAGCCAGAAAACTATACTTTAGGGCCCAATTAAGTATGGGAAGAACGGAGTTTGGACCACGACCCAAACTGACCTACTTGGCCTCAGCCAAGGCCGACCCTCCCTATTTGATGAATGGGGCATGTTGTGACCTATATTTGGGCATCGAGAAGAAGAATAGTATGAATTAAAAGCCCAAATGGCCTCCTCGCAGCTTCAACGAAGGATGAGGCTGAGGTCGACCTTCCCATTTGATGAACATGGCATGCTAAATGCATGCCCTAACCCATTTGGCTCGAGAATTAACCTATTGTGACTTTGAAACCCTAATATGAACTCCCAACTTAAAATCTCTTATTTAGGCATTAGAGGCGTTGTAGCAAGTACCACATTGGTGCCCCATATTCTTCTTGTTTTGTAGGTCACGTCTTTCTTGAATTACAAATTCACCGTTAGTATCACATGAAGGATATGTGTTTTCTCTTGTCCACATTTTTTTTATGTCAGTTGAGTCATGTTCATTTTGGAGTGAAATTGAGATTAGAAATAAAGTATTTTTCTTTATTTAATTCACCTCACATATAAAAAAAATTGGTGGATCTACTGATGTGATATTTGGAACAAAAATTATAAGTAAGGTCATTTTTCCTGTGATCCAATTTCAAGATAGTTTTGAAAACTAACTCCCTAAAAGATTAACAATTATGTACTATAATTTGTAGCCTTTATTGATGCCTTATTCTTCACGTCTATAATTTACAAATTTTACGATGAGTGACTTTATGGCTTACACTTCAAGATTGGCATAACTCAATGCATCTTTCTTAATATTAATATGCCCTTAGGTATTTTTTTTTTTTTTTTTTTTGTGTAATAAAGACCTTTTCCACAGTATGTTAGCAGAGTTGTTTATAAAAAAAATGATTTTGTTATTAATAAAATTATTGATAAGGAGACCAAGATTCTCAATTTATGGAAATTTCAATAAAAATGTTGATATACATGGGTATTTCTGAAAAACTATCAAAATTAAAAATTTAAAAATATATATATGTAAATTAATAAATACAAATATTGAACTTTTTTAATTAGTTAAAATGCTTATTATTTATATTATATTACATTGAAGTTTTTTTTTTCTTTTTTTTAATAAAATATTTCATCAATTTTTTACTATAGAATGCAAATGTTGATTCAACCTTTATGTCGATATCAAACTCATGAAATATGGAAATATCAAAAAAAAAAAAAAAATGTCCACATGTCAATAAAAATTTAAAAGTTACATCATTTTCTAGAAATTTGACTTATTAGAAACCTACGAGAAAAGGGTTAACACAATCAATGATCAAATTAAATAGTGTATTTTAAAAAATAATAAAGGACCTTTAATATTGTAAAACTAACTCTCCTAAAAAATATTGTAAAACTAGCAAAACATAATATTAAATTAATAAATGTCTCAAATACTCCAAATCATAAAATGTGGCGTAATACCTATAATTACAGGGTAATTGATTTAAAACAAATATAATTCAAATAACAATGCTATCAAATCCCATAAATCAAGGGATTTATATGAGACACAAAAGATAGGATTCAAAACTGATTTCAAAAGTTAACTAATCAATAGATAAAGTTAAAAAAAAAAAAAAACTAATTAATTGATAAAAAAAACCTATATAAAAAAATCATTACGTTATTTCACGAAGATAGTCATGTATGGGCTTAAAAAAATAAATACCATAACATAAAATTAAAAAATAAATACAAATACAAGTAAGAGTATATTTTGTATATGTGTTAATAAAAATGATATCTACTTAAATTTTTCTTAGTTGATGCAGTTGCATATGCAAGAATGAGGTGTATGGAACTTCAAGGGTATCTTTATTGAATTCGAAGTTAGTTTTCACCTCCTTTAAACTTTGCCATAACTAATATTAACACCTTGTTTATTTTCATGTAGTTAATCACATCATGAGATCGACGCTGAATTTTGTCGTTGATTCTCGTAACAGACTTAACACACACATATGATGAATGACGTAGATTGTTTAAGATCGTTCTTGAGAACATTGATAATCCATCAATAAATTTCTAGACGACAAACAAATTGTAACGATGAGAGATCCTAAAAAATCAATTACCTAACTTGCATTTAAGAATTAAAGACTTATTGTTTGATTTAGTTGTCTTAAGTTGAAAATTGCTTTTGAGTGGTATATAGTTTTTTTTTCTTTTGTAGCTCTAATTTACTAGGAAAAAAAAGCATCAAAGTCAACAAAATTCATAAATTAAAGTTTCTCCTTGCCACTTTGTTTATTGTTGGAACTATTTAAAGTTATCGTCTTGCAAATATATTGTATTTCTTGAATCCATATCATATTGATATCATAATGATCAATGACACGATTGATACTATAAGACATATAATCTAAGATAATAGACAAACATTACAATAAGTCTTTATCTTCATTGATCTTAATTATGTTAGACTTATTAGACTCATGCTTATACATAGTCAAACGGTGAGATCATCTAATTATTTGAAAAATAAACTTCTTCTAAATGCAGACAGTAAACTTGTTGTAATGTAGAATGTTATGGGTAATTTTTTAACAGTAAAAAATCAAGGTTAAAGGCAAGACTATGAGAATGACCTTATCCTAAACGGACTCGAAGTTTGCAAGGGCCCAAGATGAGTTTTTCCATGAAGGAATGGGAAAGGAAATTGGGCCAAAAGGCCTAACTGGCCTGCCCTTTGAGGCCGAGGCCAGTGTTTCCCCACAAAAGTGGCCTATCTACCTTAGGCCCTAAACATGGAACCTCCTTAATGGTCTGAATCAACCTGCGAGCGTTCTGTTTCCAAGAGGAAAAAGATCATAGAGTCCTTGCCCTAAAAGGATAAGGAAGATCTCATACTTCATTATAAATAAAGGAGGGCAACCCAAGTACAAGGTAAGTAAATCTTCCTCCATAAATAAATTTGCTCTAACCTTTGTGCTGAGATCTGACTTAAGCATTGAAGTGCCTGTGGTAAATGTCACACCACTATATTACTTTTTTTTGTTCTTTTTGTAGGTAATCTCTTTTCCAAAAATACAAATTTACCATTGAAGGCACGTGAAAGTCAGGTATTTTCTCCTGTCCGAATTTTGCCATCAACATAGAATGAATGGAAAATCAATACATCAACGACTAAAAAATCGTGATACTTATTCTTTCTATTCTATCATCCATTGTACAATATCATTATGTGTTGAAGAGTCATCGGACCTTAAACAAAAGTAATTGATTCTAATTCGTAAGAAAAAAAAAAGATAATCAATTTTAAAAGCCCAACCACTTAAATCTTATAGGTTAGAAGACTACTCGCCTACTTTGTTAAATCAATATTAGATCTTAGGTAGATGTCATCATAGATTGAACTCATGACTCTACTAAACCAACCTACGATGGTTGATAGAATTTGTAATACCATAAACTATATAAAATAAATTGGTGAAAGACAAATATGACATTTAATAGGTAAAGAATGTGCATTTAATGATACACAGCTATTCACATTTAATGATAAATTTTATGGCAAAATATATTTTTGGTCCCTAGTCTCTAAGATTTCAAAATGGGCACTTTTGGTTCTTGAGGTTTGAAAAATGTTTTAAATGGTCCTTGAGGTTGACCGTTAGTTGACTAACGGAAAAAATATGTTGCCCTAGTTTACTGCTAAACTTTTTGCTAAACAAAAATGTCATTAACAGAGATTCCCGTGAACAGAGGTATAAAATTAATTGACTTAAAAAACTATTGCAAAAGTTGGAGCTTGAACGTCGAGCTCCACAATGTCTGATTCTTCCACGTGGTGCCTGGGGAATTCGTTACGTACATCGCCAAATACGTTAAGTACTGCCTTGAAGATTTGAAGATTGTTGGAAACCTCAAGGACCAAAAGTGTCGGTTTTGAAACTTTAGCGACCAAATAAACACCAAAAATATATTTTTCGGTAAATTTTATTACAGAAAATATAAGAAATAATACATTCCAAAAATTTGATGGTTTTAGTAGAATAAATTTGTAGCCGAACTTTAAAAAATTGCTAAAGCTGATAATTTTTATAAAAACTAACATTTCAAAAATGGGCTCATAGAAATTTGTACAAAATATGATATATGCTATAATTTTTGGGAAAAAAAATATAGGGTTGACAAGAGGAGTGATAGTTTTTAACTTTTTATTTGGAAAAACAGTAAAACAATAATCCTTCTGTAAAAATGGCAAAACAAATTAAAACATAAATAATTACAAATTAAAACATAAATAATTACGAATGGATAGAAGTCCAAATTACCCCAGCAAGATGTGTAATACTTTATTATGACTTTACTTAAAACCACCTAAAATTATCAACATATTTTTAATGGGCTGAAACATGTGTCACTAAATTTTCAAATTTGGAACCCCATTAGTCAGTTCATCTTCCCCAAATGCAAAAGTCCTTTTTGCATAAATCATTTTCAACCCTGAAGGAATAACCGAATGCTCTCCACTAACTCATGATAACCCCAAAACAAAATCAAACAATCTCTACTATCTCACGATAATAAGAAAATAGATTCAAAAGCTCTCCATCTTTCAATTATCAAGCTACTCCATCGATTTTTAGAAACTTCAAAAGAAAAACCCATAATCTGAGAATGAAATCGTTGATTAGTGATGCTCTGATCCTTCTTTTGAAGAAAAGCTTCAGTGTACAACTTTTCAAACACTGAAACACATACATTAGGGATTCAAAGGCAAATCAAAGTTCCTAAAATCTTCAAACTGCTCTCTGATTGTTCTTTTGAGGCTGATTTCGTTGATAAAGACAAAGAATTATAAACTAAACCCTATATTTCATGTTTAAAACGAAGTTAAAATAAAGATAATGATGATTCCAAACTTTAAAATAAGAAGAATTGTTAAAAAAAAAAAATGTATCCTTATATTTCATGTTTAACACGAAATTATAATAAAAATAATTATAAAAACAATTTTAAAATAAGATGATTTAGTGAGAATTAACAGAAAATAAATATAAATATAAAAGGTCAGATTTAAAAAAATTAATATAATATGAGATTTGAAAATTCAAATTCAAATCAACATTTAAAGATAGAAGATTTTTTAGATACAAATTTGGAAAATTTTTAAATTAAGAAACGAAAGTTACGCCAAAATATCTGCATGAAAAGAGAAACCTAATGCGCGCTAAATAACTGAAAGGAAATAAATAGAACCCTAATTATGAATTTAATAAACTAATTACAGTATAATAAAGCGGCTACAATTAAAGAAGTTGTTAAGACATTTTAAGATTAACAGAAAATGAATTCACGTGCCTCCATGTGTTTTGCTATAATTTTGATAGAGCCTGGATTGTGAATTTGATAAATTAATTATAATATAATTAATGAAGTTGTTAGGTTTATTATCGTGTAATTAAAGAAGTTGTTAAGGATATTTTAGAATTAACAAAAAAAAAAAAAAATGAATCTATAAATCTACGTGTATTTTATGCGTTTTGTTATAAATGAAAACTTTCGTGTTTTGAATGTGTAATATGTGCTAAGGACCAATTTCCCAAAAGTATATTGAAAAAGAGACATTTAGAAAATGGGCCCATAGAAATTTGTTCTTCGGGCCGGAAAGGCTGAGCTTTGTTTATGGGCTTGGCCCGACACGGTGATAGTCAGTTGTCCTCCATGAGTTCTCAATAGGACAATAGAGAATATTAAAATGTTCGTAAATATGAGTTTTTATAAAAGTAATTATTGGTATTGAAAAATATAACTTTGAAAAAAAAATAGAGTTTTATTCTATATTTTTACTTTTTTTTTAATGTGTTTGGTTTGCTGACGTGTTTAGAATTTTAAACCACTTAATTACGAGTAAATGTTTAAATGTTGTTTTAAGAAAAATTACTACCAATTGACCAAATATCAAACTAGTTACAAATATAGAAAAATTTCATTATCTATTCGCGATAGAATTCTATAGTTTGAATTCTATCGCAGTATATCGCTAATAAGCAGTAAATTTTTTCTATATTTGTAAATAATTTTTCTCATTTTTCTATATTTGAAAATAACCCTTATTTTAATATTTTTTAAGTTAAAAAAATAAAGTCAAATATAATTCGAACAAGAATTTAATTTTAAAAATGAACTTCTGAAAAAAAAAATTATTTTATCAAGTGAATAAAAAAGAACTAAATATAGTGAAACAACAAGCCAGCCTTATGGTCTCTTTGGAACCTCATGATTTTGAGAGATTTCAATTCATAATCGATTTCAAATAAATTTTGTTATTTGTTAGCTTAGGAAAGCAAATGGTTTTAAAATCTGAAAGTGATTTCAAATTTTTATTTAAAAAACTTTTTTGATCAAAATGCTCGGATTTCGCAGGATTTGATAGAATTTAAAAGTAATATATTTAATTGAACTTGTCATATTCTAATTTTCAATTAACACATCATAGTTAAAAGTCTATCAGTAAATTTTTTACTTTCATTTCCTTTTTAGTCACCATCCAAACAATTTTTTTTAAATATGTCCATTTAAAATCTTTCTCGTTCCAAACAAAATAATTAATTTAAAATTATTTCTAAGATTTTAGATCACAAGATTTAAAATCATATCTTCAACTTTCTTGGATCCAAACAAAGGGTTAAGATTATAGAGTAATTGCAATGAGCATCACTTTTAGGGATAATAATTAAGTGTATAGCAACATTTTAAAAAAATTACAAATACAGCAAAACCTATCAGTGATAGACTCAATCACTAATAAACTTCTACCAGCTCTATGGTCTATTACTAATAGACTCATAGGGCTAAATCTAAATTTTGTTATGTCTGCAAATTTTTTTGCACTGTGTTATATCAACTAATACTTTGAGTCTAATTGCTATATTTACAATTGTCCCGTAATTATTTAATCTACTTTAAAACTTGTTAAAATATATAGTAATTACTGTTAAATCTAGGCATTAATTATTATGACCATAGTAATTATTGACTTACTTGTGAGTTGTGGTCTCAATTATGTTCAATTTGCTGTGAGCTCAAATTGACCATAGTTTTTTTTCTTTTCTTTTTTGGTAATAAATAAATAATTAATTAAATAAATAAATAAAGTGGGAGCTTGCAACGTACCTTCTATCTAAAACGATATATCAAGTCCTTATAATAAACACTGTGACTTTATTTTGTACAATGTTTATAAATAATATTCGGCTAATAAGCATGTGACATAATTTTTTAGTCAATAAATTCGATGATTATTGTAGAACACAATTCAAAGACAATATAAATTTTGGACATAGTTTTACGCATGTTAATAAGTTTGTAGACTTTTTTTTTAACAAGTTTTTAAACGGTTAATTGTATATCTAACGAGACCTTGATTTATTAAGTATTTTTCAAAACTCACGTATTATTAAAAGGTCAATATATTATTAAAAACATAATTTGTTTCTATATATAATAATTTTGTGGATTTAAAAAATGACGAATAAGATTTTTAACATAAGTTTGAAAGTTTAGAGACCTCTCTCTCGTACACGTAATTAACAGTTAAAAGAATACTTAAAATACTGATTTTGTTACGGATAGATTTGGACTCAAGAAGGATCAAGCTAAAATGAGATAAAAGGAAAAATCTAAGATCAAAATACCCGACTCAAGGCTCAAATGGGCCTTGGGCCAGGCGACCCACGAGTCAAGGTCCATGAGGAGTTACCATCGACCTCAGCCCTGGATGAGGCCAAAAGTGGCCCATTCAGCCTGAGGGCGAGCAATTTGCACACTCATAGCCCAATATCGAAGATTTAGAAGAGATTGGATATATAAGAGTTCAAATCATAAGAGAAAAAGGAAAAACCCTAAGTCAAATTGACTTACATATACATCATTATGACTTCATAAAAAGTAAGTTATTCATTCTTTTGCAGGTCAAGTTTTTAATTACAAATTTACTATTGTTGTTAGGAGAAGATAATGTGTGTTTTTCCCTCTCCTAATTTTGGCATCAACAACTTTATTCTTTCTACTCTCAATAAATCTTATACATAGTCCATAATGTTGGTTTATTGTTGATTTTTTTTAAAAAAAAAAAAAGTAAAAAAAAGTTAGTCATGATTAACATTCCTTTCATGCAAACATAAGCATAGCTCAATTGATATAAACTTATAATATCAACTTTGAAGTTAGAAATTCGATCCTCCACCTCACATGTTATAAAAAAAAAATTATTTCATGAATTTTGGAAACAAATTTACATACTTTTTTTCCGTACATGAAAATTATTACTATTGTTTAACCATTCTTTTACCTGAAAACTATTACTATTGTTTAACAAACGTCAATAAAAAAAAAATAATTTCAAAATACTAAATTTAAGATTTATTAAAAGTATATAGACATATTTTGAACATTTGAAAGTACAAACACTAAAATTGAAAGAAACTCAAAGTATATACTAAAATAGTATTTTAAACTTTAAAAAACATATTGGTTAAATTATAAATTTAGTCTCTAAACTTTAAATTTTGTAACTATTTTGTCTCTGAACCTACAAAATCACAAATTTAGTCCATGAACTTTGAATCGAATTTTTTTTTAAAAAAAATCACAAATATTCTAGACCAAAAAATAAAAGTTTAGAGGTTTCATTTGACATAAAATTTAAATTTATATATAATTGATCAATTAACTCTAATTTTTTTTTAATTTGGTAAGTGAGTTACTAAACACAAAATTGAAAGTTCAGAAACATATTAGATACAAGAATGAAAATTAAGAAAGCTATTCTATACTTTTGAAAGTTCAGAGATCAAATTGACATAAACTTCAAAATTATTCATATGCTAAACTTGTATTTAATAAAATGCTACTACAGGCATAAAAAATTAAAAGGTTAAAAAATTTAAAGATCGACATATTAAACATGGACCCTAAAGTAAATAGTGGATTTTTTTAACCTAAATTAACTATTTCAAAGTTATTGGACTAAAAAAAAAAAATAAAAAAAAAAAAGTTAGAGAAGCCAAAATAAGCATATCTTAAGTGACATAAAGCTTGTACTATCAATCTCAAAATTAGAGGTTTGATTCTCCATACCACATATTGTTAAAAAAAAATAGAGATAAAATTAGATGCTAATATTCTTGCTAGTCATAAAAGGTCTCAAACTTTATAGTTTGACCCGAGACTTTTTTCTTAAATACTATGCACTTTTTTTATCCTCATTTATAGTTCTTTCCAACTGCTTTAAAGAACAGTAGGTTGTCATCTAAAAAAAAAGCGATGAGTAAGAGAAGGGCAATAATGATTAATACGAAAGCCTTTAAAGTCTGAAAAAGATTCTTCACTGTTTAGAATAATTGACAAACCTTCTGCATAGATGAGGAAAAGATAAGGGGGACAATGAGTCTCATTGTTTTACTCCTCTCTTAGACTCGAACTGATCATGGGGCACGCCACGACAAGCACATAGTAGCTCACTTGTTTCTAGACAATTCATAATTCCTCTCAAGCCACTAATCATCGAAGTCCATTTTTTTACATAACTCTCCTCGAGAAGCTCCACTCAACTCTGTCTTAAGCCTCATTCATGTTGAATTTCATAACAATGACTCCATCTTTGCCTCTTCTTTTTTAATTAACGGTATTGATACATTCAAACCTGAGCATGACATTTTAGAGATAAGTCTTCTTGAAGCAAAGGTCGGTTAGATGGAGTAATCACCATGTTGAAAATTCTTTTGAGCCTATTAGTCAAAGACTTAGTAATAATCTTCTAAACATGGTTCTAAATTAGATACTAAACTTGTAATTTGACTCGGAAAAAAAAAACTACTAAAAGTTTATCTTCTTTAACCTAAAAGAATTATTCCAAATTCTTTAGAGAGAAAAAAATGCTTTCCTTCCAATAAGGCTAGCGGAAAAGACAATTCTCAATTTTAGGTTAGAAACCAAGTCAACATCCTCGGCAGCTGAACTTTCATGAACCTCGAATCCAATTATATTTCGACACGTAATTACTAATTTCTTTTTCGTTTTTCTTTTGTTTTTAATATTCCACCTTGGACCATAACGACGCGCTCGAAGACCAGAAAGCGCGTGTGGTATGAAAGTCAATTTCGGCAACTAATTAAAAGTTTAATCGCCAATTACACATTCACATTCACATCCTTCCAAATTAATAATAATAATAATTTTATTCCACTTGTATATTAAATAAATCCTTATCTACTAAAAAAAAATTTAATAAATAAAGAGAAATTATTATAAATAAAAAAAATATCAAACTATTTATCAATATAGAAAAATTTCAGATCATGCGATAAAAGTCTATCGCGGTCTATTACGGATAGACAGTGAAATTTTTCTATATTTGTAAATAGTTAGATATTTTTTCTATTTTTGAAAACAATCCATAGATAAATTCAGAAGACTTTTCTTTTTAATTTTTTTTTTAACATTCTAATTTATGTAACTCATTTTAATTTATACATTATTATATTTATAGTCTTTGACTATTTCTGAGTTTTGAAAGGAGAAAATGAAAAATCTATCTAGTTTCTTGTCCTTTTACTAGTATACCTAGAGATGACTTTGTGAGGTTTTGCGTTATAGCATGGTCAATTTGGGGGGACAGAAACAAAGTTTACAAAGAAAAATTTTTGTTCACTCAATCATGGTCAATGTAAATGGATGGTTGATTATGCATCTTAATATTGTTTGTGCTTGAGGTTGAGTTAATTTTACCAAAACAATCCATTGTCTTCCTTTTGTAATATTATTGTTGATGATAGGACATTTTCTCTTTAGTTAATGACTTTTCGTTTAATAAATAAAAGAGATTAAGAGAAATATTGGACATAATTGTCCTCAAGTAATGTTATTTGTATAAGTTGATTTATGTTTGGGTTGGGTAGCATCACTAATATTTGTTTGGTTTAAATACTACTTTGAGTTCTATACTTTTGATTTTGGTTCATTTTGGTCTTTATATTTTCAAAATGTTCATTTTAGTCTCTATACTTTCAACTTTTATTCATTTTGGTCCTTATACTTTTATAATGTTTATTTTGGTTCTTGTATTTTAAAAAATAACCATTTTAGTCCCTTCGTTTTCATTTTTACTTCATTTTTAAGATATCAAATGGTCACTTTTTGAAAGTTCAAGGACAAAAATGAACCAAAATTGAAAGTGCAAGGACCAAAATGAATATTTTAAAAGTATAGGGGTCAAAATAAACTAAAGTTGAAAATATAAGAATTAGAATGAATATTTTAAAAATATAAAAACTAAAATAAACCAAAGTAAAATGTACCGAAATCAAAGTGAAAACTACTGATATTTGTTTCTAAAAAGCTTGCAAGATTTTCATATTTTAGGGAGTTTCAACTCGATTATTTTATTTAATTTCTAGTTCACATGCACCAATAATTTTTTTTAAAAAAAATTGGTCAAAAATTATATAATATCCTTGACTTTAGGGTAAATTTCATTCATGCACCCTTGAGAATTTTTTTCTTTCTTTTTTTTTTTCTTTTTATAAAATGAAAAACATAATTTGACACACTAAATGATTGTGAAAAATTGAAAAAAGTACCTAACATCATTTGTAATTAAATTTCAACTATATAAAATGTTACCATTTATTAACTTAAAATATATTATTAGTATCATCTACAACACCATTTACAATTTTTTTAGTACAATATGGGATAGAGGATTCGAACCACATACATCATGGACGCTAACACGTATTACATATCGGTTGAGTTATGTTCATTACGATAACATCATTCACAAAATCAATTTTCTTACTCGTCAAGTACCACATAAATTTATATGAGTGATGTTGTAAATGATGAGTATGTATTTCAATTTTTATATATTAGTTGTTTGGAAAAATCTGATGAATATTGATGTTTAAAAAAAAAATTAGTAAAAGTGAGTTGGTTTGAAATTAATTAGGAATTTTTTTTTCTTTATTAGAATGCATTTGTTTCTTTCATTAAAGAAATTAAATGATTATAAATTTTTTATTTTTTTGTTATTCAGAAACCGTCTCTACCAAAGACGCATTCTACTTTATTCCGTCTTTGCATTCTACTTATTTTTTCCTTAACGTTATAATTTGTTTTTCTACTGTTGATTGTGTGTTTTTTTTTTCTTTTTATTTTTCTTTTGTTTTTTTTTTTATTTTTGGTAATTTTTCAATTCAAATTAGTTTAGCTATTTTTTTAAACCTCTTCGAACGAACTAATATACAAGTTTTCATTAAATTAGAGGAGTTTTTCATTTGCTTTTCTTCTATTTAAAAATAATTGCATCATAATTTTCCTTTTTAATCTGGTTCAATTTTTTTAAAAGAATAATTTTACAAAAATTACCTTTTTAGCTCCTATCACTCCCAAAATTAATTTAGATTTGGATGTTTGAAAACCTCTATTCAAATTGTAAATGATCTCATTATTTTATTTAAATAATTGTAAGCTAATTTTAAATTAAATTAAGTGAAAATAGCTACAAATTACTATCAAAATGTCTAATTTAATGTACTTATGAAAGTTAAAAATTTAAATTGATACAATTATTTGTTTGAAATTTTAATTAATACAATCTAAATAGATGTTATATAATAAATTGTTAATATTACATATTAGTCCATTTTGAGAGGCTGGAAAGATTTAGCTAACTAACTGTAGTTTTTTTTTATATAAAAAAAAATATAATGAAAGAAAAGGTAGAGAAAAATAAATTTATTTTATGACTAAACATGAAAAAGCAAAACAAATCAAAATTAAAATTAAAAAGAAAGAAAAAAAAATCCCAAAGAATAAGAAATATATATTTTAATCATTTAATTAAATAATAATAAGAATAATAATAAACCTCTCAAATGCGTAGTTTAAAGTGACATTTTTTCCTAATTAGTTTCATGTTCTCCTAATTAGTTTCAAACCAACACTCTTTTAAGATTTTTTTAAAACACAAATATTCATCTAATTTAGATTTTGTTGTTGTGACAATTTTCCTTCGGTCATAATAGAAAAGATCCCAAAGTCTTACCGTAAAATAAAACTTTTCAAAATTTAAGGACATGATTGAAATATATACTCTAAAATTCAAGTGTATTTTGTATAATTTAACCATTAACATATTTGAATAATTTATATTTGCTTGTTTTATTTTAAACTTTGAGACAATTCAATTTTTATCTTAAGATTTTAAAGCTTTTTTTTTTCAATAAAAACTTTTAACTTCATTAAATCAAACTACGTACTTATCTTGGATAAGTGTTGTCATTTCGACCATCAGTTCAATTCTCCTTATTCATGGACTAGTTTTACCTAAATCAGTACAAAAATCTCTATCTCTATGAACACACCCATTTTATTACTTTTTCACAAATTTTAATTTGATTAAGCCACAAATTAGCTATTAAATAATTCCGTCAATATTCACAAATTTTAACCAAAATATAATGGAAAATTTATCTATATAAAAAAAATGTCAAACTATTTACAGAAAATAGCAAAAAAAAAATATTGATAGACGTTGATAGACTTCTATTGGCATCTATTAGTGATAGACTTCTATCATTTCTATCACTGATAGACCCTGATAGACTTCTATCAGCGTCTATCACAACTATCTAAATATTTTGCTATTTTGTATAAATAATTTTCCTTAATTTTTCTATTTTAAAAAATTTTCCAAATATAATTCTAATTTTTTTGGTTGAAATTTATCAATTTTGTACGTTTTATAATTCATTGAATACATATAAAAATGTTTCTTTTAACAATATTTGAAATTAAAACTTATCCGAGGGTGATAACTATAAAAAATTTTAAAATTTAAGGTTAAAATTGTAACCGCTCACTTAAATTTGATGATACTGAGAATAGCATAAATTGATACAAGTTAAAACTTGTCAAGATATCTATCTATCTATATATATCCTAAACTTTATTTGAGAAGATACTCTTTGCGTTTGTACTTTTATATACTTTTTGTATATATATGCAAATACGTCACATTTAATTTTTTTTTATATTTTTTTCATAGATATCACATTTAAATTTAAAACAGAGTAAATGACTAAGGATGTTTATAGGTTATGTTGAGTCAGATTGGAGCACATTTTAAACTCAACCTAAATATTCGTCGATTTGATCAATTAGAATTTATTTTGTGCAAAATTCCATTTTATTCTTTGCCGGTTCAACTCCCAAACGGTTCAAATCGTTTGGCATTCCCGAAAGGCTTCCCGAATTCTTCATCTTCCCGAATCCTTCAGTTTTCACTTTTCACCAAAACTCTTTTCTTCTTCCATCGAAACCTTGCCTTCCTCAAACCATCCTCTTAATCAAATACGCTGATTCGACTTCATTTTCTGGATCTCCTCCCTTCGTGCCTTGGATTCTACAAGTACCTTCAATTTCTACAAAGGTACATTGTTTGGAGTTGATCTACCCATGCTTTATTACCATTCCCTTACTTATGTGCTGTCTTCTGCTTAAAAATCCATGATTAAATGTTGTTCTTTCTGGAAAAAAAAAACCCATGAGAACGGCAAAAAAATCGAAGAGATATGTTTCAAAATTTGAATTTTGACAAAATGCATGTTTGGCTTTAGGGTTTAATCAAGTAGAAAAACCTTTTAAATATAAATTGATGGAAAAATTTAGAACAATGCGTGATGGAGAAAGAAAATCTGTGAACACACTGAGAAAACTATCCAAAATGTGGGGTTCTGTAAAATTTCCCGTAAGGTATCCACTAGGAGCTTACGGGAAAAATGACAGAACGCCCAAATTTCACGTAAGGTTTGAACCACCGTGAAATTTGGGCATTCTGTAAAATTTTCTGTAAGGTTTCAACCAGGACCTTATGGGAAAAATCACAGAACGCCCAAATTTCACGGTGGGTTGAAACCCTACGTGAAATTTGGGCGCTCTGTAAAATTTCCCGTAAGGTTTCGACCAGGACCTTACGGGAAAAATCACAAAACGCCAAAAATTCACGGTAGGTTTGAACCAACCGTGAAATTTTGTCCTCCTGTCATTATTCCCGTAAGGTCTCGACCAAGAACTTACGGGAAAAATTGCAGGAGGGTCAAATTTCATGGTAGTTTTAAAATTTACCATGAAATTTGGTGGGTCTATTCTTCTTCTCGTAAGGTCTCGACCATGACCTTATGAGAAAATGGACAGAACCCCCCAAATTTGGGGGGTGCTGTCATTTTTATATATATTGCATGTAAAATATTATGTGGTCCCTGTGTTCAAATGATTCTATTGTATATATGCAGATCTATAGTATGGAGCCAAAGATATTGCCCGCTGACTACTTTAAGGCACAGTTGACTTCATGCAGTCATTTGGTCCACACCCGGGACATCATCTTACAGAAGTTAACTAGGGTCCAGCTAGATATGTTTAGGCAAACGATTTTCGGGCCCATCCTGGACTGTAACCTCGTACTAAATGGCCAACTTATCCACCATTTGCTACTTAGGGAAGTCGTAGATGAGAGATCCGATGTCATTTCCTTTAACCTGTTTGGGAATAGGGTCTCATTTAGTAAGGATGAGTTCGACATTGTTACTGGGTTTAGGGTACAAATGAGACGAACCAATAGGGACACAAACCCCGTTAGGCTTAGGAGCTTATACTTCCAGAACAAAACGAACAAGAAATTGGCTGAATTGGAGAAAGAGTTTGTAACCATGGACTTTAGGAGCGACAAGGATGCAGTGAAGGTTGCACTTGCATACTTCATTGACCTTATGATGATGGGGAGGGAGAGGACACAGAAGTTTGACTATCGCCTCCTAGGACTCGTGGACGATTGGGAGGTCTTCTGTAATTATGACTGGAGCCGGGTTATATTTAGTAAGATGATCGACAGCCTGAAGAGAGCTCTGTCACATGCAATCCATCATAGCGACCCCGGTAAAACTGCCAGATATACACTATACGGATTTCCCATTGCCTTCCAGGTTAGACAATTGTTCATATACCTACATAATACATTAAATATTGTCGGGTTTAGGGTTTCTTTATTCATGTTTACTCCTTTTTGTAGATGTAGGCGTATGAGACGATTTCGTCTCTTACGAACCGAGTCGTTGTTCGTGCAAGTGAGACGACGATTCCGCGTTTGTCTCGATGGGTGTGTAGTACTTCCCCGTCATATCACATTCTACGCAGAGACATTTTTGAATCGAACCAGGTAAAAAAAATTAGCTTCTAAATTACGTCTTATTGTGTGTTAATAAATTATAACACTGATTATGTTTGGTTCAGGCAATGAATGTAGTTACCACGCGATTGGTAGCTACTGTGGAAGAGGTGGCTCATATGCAGCGGTCAGTACGAGCTCCAAAGGCACGTGCCATTTCGCCTGACCCGGCACGTGCCTCCATATCGCCTGACCCGGTTTCTGTCAGACTACGAGACCGGGTAATGGATGACGGTGAACGACACGGGAATGACTGTGTCGAGGATGAGCCTGTGCCCGATAATGTTCCAGTAGAGGGCAATGTCGAGGAGGATCGTGTCGAGGATCCAGTTGACGAGGGTCTTGGGAATACTGTGGATGGTATTCAGACACAAGAATGTCACGTGAGCCAACCTGAGTGGATCGTAGAATTGCGGCAGGTTGAGACCGGTTTGAGATCGGAGATTGCAACTGTCAAGTCGGAGGTTGCAATGATGAGATCGGAGTTTGCCGCTGTCAGGTCAGAATTCGCTGACGTCAAACGAGACCTGACAACCATAATGGGATATCTTAGGGAACTGACGAAGGTACGATCCTATCTTTTTCCCCCATTAAATTGCCATTTTACCTTTCACTAATGTCTTTATGTGCTATAGGGAAAGTCGGTTCAGAAGAGGTCTGATGGATCTCATGGTGATGAAGGCGACGACGACGGTGATGGCATGACATCTGACACAGCCACATCGAGCAGTCATCAGGACATTTATCCTGGACAGACATCAGGTCAGGTCAAAGACGATCGAGATGGTGAGGATTTGGGAGATGCTGGTCCCTCTGAAGCTGTTGATGCAGCTGTGGACGAGGAGCAGGGAGTATCTGCCTCAGGGGCCACTCCGGATTTAGATGGTATGCCAGCTGATGACAATGGAGGATCTGTCCCGATGGCTGATCCGGAGGTAGACAGTCGCCTAGCTGGAGGGGACGAGGGAGTTTCTGTATTGGGGGCCGATGCAGATGCAAAGATTCTACCAGCTGAGGATGCTAGAGCTGCATTATCGGGGGCCGATGCAGACACAGCTGTTCTACCAGCTGAGGAACAGGGCGTAGCTGGCCCGAACGCCACACTGAAAGCAGATAGTGGGCCAGCTGAGAGAGGACCTGCATCGGGTGCTGCTTCGGATGCGGTGGTTCATATCACAGACAATGAAGTAGACGACCCCGCAGATACTTCAAAGGTTAGTATCATTGCAAATTATGCGATTCATTTGAATTATAATATGAATACGACCACTCATACATACCACAACATTTACCATTCATGCAGTTAACAACCTCGACCGACCCTTCAGTCTACCAGAGAGTTTACCCAGCTGTCAGAGCAAAGCTGGACAGACTGGAAGAAGTCTGGGAACAGAACCGGTTGGAAGTAAAACAAGAGATGGAGGAGCTTAATGATATCCTGCTTCAACCTGTATTGCAGGAAGAAGTTCGACTGGTTCCCGTTGAAGCAGCTGAGGCAAAGAGAAAACGAAGGCGGACATGGAAGCTGGACAGTCCATACACCGAGCCGGGCAAGAAGAAGCAAAAGCGACCAAAACGTTACAACCCGATGGTACGCAACCCGGTTGCGTTTGAGCGGCAGATGAATGTATGGATCGAGGACCCTCTCGTTGATCCTGAAAAGTCCCTTCGAAGAGCAGTTTTATCGATGAAGCCGAAGGGGTGGTGGATAAATCTCGTTCGTCCACACGAGTTCACGGATGACGAGGTAATAAACCATTCATCTTTTCCAGTCATTTTTTCTTTTTTCACTGTTTATATTTTAGACTTATAAACATTTCTATTGCAGACCATGGATCTCTTGTTCGTGTTTTTGCGAAACAAGCTCGTGTATGGAAAATCTCACGTCGAGCTTGCGCATAGTTTCACAACGGCGGACCTGGTGGTTATGGTGAGTTATTAATACCAGTTATATATGATTTATCATGCCATATTAGACGAACTATTAATATATGGTTTTGATATATTTTTATTTCTTGTGTAGAACTTCTTCCGTAAACCGACTAAGCTGTACAGTGAGTGGAAACGACCAAAACGAGTTATAACGTACACTTGGAAGAAGAACGCCAGCATAATAAAGTACGTCATGGGAGAAGGTACAGACTACACAATCCCGTGGGCGGTTGTTGATGCCGTGTACATACCCTACAACATACTGAACCTCCACTGGATCTTGGTGAAGATTGATCTAGTTGCCGGTAAACTGCTGGTCTGGGACTCGTTGAGGTCAATGACAACGCGACTGGAGCTGGAGGGTCACTTGGAGGTCATGCGAACAGTCGTTCCAGCACTACTTCAGAAGTGTGGGGTAATGGTGGTCCGGCCAAACCTCCCGCTCGATCCATGGACAGTCGAACGAGTCCAAAATGTGCCACAGCAACTGGGTAGCGGGGACTGTGGGATTTTCTGTGCTAAGTTTTTTGAGTATGTTGTCACGGGGTCCTCCATGTCTACCCTAACACAGGACAACATGCCTTTTTTTAGACGTCAATTTGCTGTACAAATATTTAAGAACAGAGCATTTTACTAATATATGAGATTATTTTTATATGTTTGAATTTCTTTTGCACATATTACGTTTGCAAACAACCCCCCTCAAACATAGAAAAACGGTAAATTCCAACACTAAAAGGAACAAAGTGAACATAAAATTAAAATGTTTCAACTATAATTCTATTCATACAATGAACATAGACTTGGAAACATATAAGAAGGGGGTGTTAATTCGATTCTGTGAAATTTCCCGTAAAGGTTGACCTTTACGAGAAATTTCACAGAAGTCGTATGATTTCCATTCTGTGAAATTTCTCGTAAACTTTGACCAAAGTCAACATTTACGAGAAATTTCACAGATTGTGGGTAAGAACTTTATTCTTCATTACTTTTTCCCCAACAATTATTTTCGATTGTTTCGAATTACACTATTCGAGGCAGTTATATGGACAACTTAACGGATTAATTATTCATCTATAGACATATTTATACATACCATACCGGATTGACTGGAACTTTGAAAAAAAATGAGAAATGAATATTTATACATACCATCTACATCAACTTGCACAAAACCCTAATCTAAACTGTTCGAAGTGGTTGTCTGCAGGTTTTCTGATTATGGCCTCTCTGACCGCATCTTCCACATTTATGAATTTGCACAACCTCACCTGTAGAGGGGATTCGAATCTCCTGACGACGACCAACTTGTGCAACCCTCATTGGTGGCAATATCTCCACTTCTTCATAGTCGTCTGGTCGCCTCCACTCAGACATAGGCCCAACTGGAAATATCGGTTCTGAATATCCACCGTAAGCTGTAGTAGTGTGATATGCGGGAGAGCATAGGGTGTACGGATCGATGTTCCTGGCTCAGGCGGCAACGATTGCATGGGAGCAAGGAATCTTATAGTAATCAAATTTTTTGCATGTACACGTCTTTGCTTCCAAGTCAACAATGCCCCTGAGGTGACTGTCGGTTACTTCATATCTGTAACGATCGATCGACCGAATTCTATGTCTTCTTGATTTAAGTTCCGCTTTAAAAATTATTTCCTCACCATAGTCAGTAAGCGTTGACTGTATACCTGCATGATACTCTCGACGCCGGTAAAATCAATCTTGTAACAAACCTCGTATGTGATCAAGGAACTTGGTAATTGGCAGCGTCCGAGCATCCTTCAAAAAGGCGTTAAGGCTTTCAGCAGCATTTGTCGTCATCTGATCAAAGCGCTTGCCACACTGAAATGCTCTAGCCCATCGTTCGAAGCTGATCTCCTCTAAGTATTCAACTGGCCCTCTAATCGGGCGAATCTTGGCCCACTGTGCTCAGAAATCGGTCTCGCGGAATGCCTTGGCTGCTAGAAAGAAGGCAGGGAGTATGGCTTCTCTCTTGAAATGCTTGTTCAGGTTATGGCTTAGGTGGTGTATGCAGAAACAGTGGAATGCAGAAGGGAAGACAATGCGGATGGACTTGCCAATACTCGGTTTCCTGTCTGAAACGATTACAAGTTCTGTAACGGCCCCGATGGCATGCTTAACCCTCTCAAAAAAACCATGTCCATGTAGCATCCGTCTCGACGTCAACCACAGCAAACGCAATTGGGTATATCTGTCCATTCCCGTCGATTGAATTCGCACTTAGCATGACACCCTTAAACTTTCCACGTAAATGTGTCCCATCCACGACAAGAACACGTCTCATATAGTTCAAAAAACCCTGATACATGGACCTAATGCCATGAACACATACTTGAAATATTTTTTGTCGTCAAGCTTCAACTCATATAATGTACCGGGATTCATTATCTTCAGTGCTTCCCCATATGCATGTAAGTGGCCAAATGAATCCTCATGCCTACCTCGAACAAGTATCAAAGCCTCCTCCTTCGATCGCCAAGCCTTTTTGTAACTAATGCTCACACCATACTCTTCACGAATATCTTGCATTATATCTTTAGGCCTATACACCCTACTGACATTAGTGAACTTCGACTTAATTAAATGTCCTATTACCTTGCTCCTGGCCTGTTGGTGGTCATGATCCATTAGTTGGCGAGAGCAAGTATGAACATTCGTATACCTACTTATCTTAAAAAATGTAGAATCCTTAAGCTTTCGAGCCTTAATCCTCCAGCCACACGTCTCATGTTTACACTTGACAACTAACAACGACTTTGTGGATTTGTGAACCTGAGTTTCAAAATTTTGTCGCATGGCAAAGAGCGACAATGAATACCAAGCTCTTCCTTTGAAAGGTATATCTGTCCAAGCTCAATCCCAACAACATCATTACCGAATACCTGATCGGTCACAACGATAGGCATCTCAGCCATAAACATACCGGGCTGTGCAAAACTATTTCCAACCAACATTGAGTCACCACTGACATATCCCTGATCACCATCCTCCTCAAACTCTTCAACACTATCTCTGTCGTTATCTGTAGGTAATTGATAAGGATCATCATCATCTGATTGATAATTATCAAACCCTACTACATCCTCTTCGTCACATTCATAGTCTCCACCGTCCTCCTCAAATCCATTTTCATCCACATAACCCTTTTCACCAACATTTTCCTGTCCCGTACCATATCTCGAGGACGACAGACCATCTTGTTCAAAATTGTAGGGACTAAGGTAGAAACTATCGTCATCTAAGTCATACGGGATTACGTTATTGGTTAAGGGGGTTAGTGAAGATACATGACAATATAAATCATCTTGTGGTAGAAAATATTCATCAACTGAAGGTGGTGCGGGGTGATAAGAAGTTGGTTCAGGAAAATATTCATCAACAAAAGGTGGCTCCGGGTGATAAGGGGATGGGTATTCTTGGGCTAAGTTATATGGAAAACTTAGTTGGTATGAGCAATCAGGGCTTTTCATGTCACTTCCCGATCCATACCTAACGCTTGTTGATAAATAGATAGGCGGCCTACATGCATCCTCCCCATTTAAAAAGAAACTTAGCTCCTGGTCATTTCTTATCAAATACGTAGGAATTGTAGATCCAAAGTTGTATAGACATCTTAGAATGAGGTCATGATGGTTCGGGTCAGTCCCACTTATCTTATACAACTCTAACAAAAATTCTTCATACCTGATGTCACGTCTTACTTCCAAACCCCCAAGATTACTCCTATGTAATCTCGTTCATCCTCCTTCCAAATACCACTATAGCAAACAAATATGGGCGGCATTCTGCAAATAGATTTACTACCATCAATGTAAGGACAATAAAAAAAGAAGTAAACAAACAACCAGGAGAAAAAGAATGCAAATGCAAACAAAAAAGAAATAAAAAAATCTAATTCTGCAAGATTTCCCGTAAGGAAGTTTACGGAAAATCTTACAAAATGACATTTTTTCATACTTTTTTTTTATTTACACAGTGCTTCTTTTTTTCCCGTTTTCAAATTTCCTCCAAATGAGATAGATTGACAAATTTCATAATTTGGATAAAACTGCAACAAATCCCACCAACAAAACTGTTTTTTCTTTCAAAATCATTCGCTAATGAACAAAAATAGAAAACAAACAACAATTACCCCACGTGAATGACCCCACTTGAATGAAAAATAAAGTCAGAGAGAACATACATACCTGATCTATCAAGGGACAACTCAAAAAGGAAAGAAACAAAATTGTCTGAAGTTGGGACCCTCACGTATAAGCCTTTTTTTATGAAAGTGAAAGTGAGAGCAAATTGAAACATGACAAGTTTAAGGTTGTGAACTGAAGTTGTAGGTCTGAAACTTGTGTTAGGTAAGTTAAGTGTCGTAAAAAGTTAAAGCAAATTTAATCAAAATTGAAGAAGGGGAGATGGGAATTAAATTGGGGGTATTTTCGTTATTTCACGCTGTAGGGCCCACCACTGAAAATCTGAAAAGTTTAAAAAGAGGTTAGAAAAAGAAGTTTTTAAAAAAGAGGTTACTTTTGTCCCACAAAAAACGTCACATTTAATTTTTTTTTTATATTTTTTTCATAGATATCACATTTAAATTTAAAACAGAGTAAATGACTATGGATGTTTATGGGTTATGTTGAGTCAGATTGGAGCACATTTTAAACTCAACCTAATTATTCGTCGATTTGATCAATTAGAATTTATTTTGTGCAAAATTCCATTTTATTCAAACTAATAAGTTTATGAAGATTATTACATTAGTTTTTTATAAAAATTAGTAGGTGAATTAGTTGAAATTGAAGTAAAAATTGTAATACTTATTTAAATTGAGGGTTCAATTTGAAAAAAAAAAAATTCTAAATAGAAATTGTATATTTATAAATAGTTTGACTCATTTTTCTATATTTGAAAATATTCTATTAAAACATTTTTAAAGTAATTTTTACGTTAATTTAAATAATTATATAATATTTTCAATTAAACAAATAAATTTAAAAATAATTTTAAAGTTGTTCGTGATTTCATTGGAATTTCAATTGTTAAAATAGGAAATGGCGAAAATAGAAAGACAGAAAGATGGACCTTTGCAAAAGCAAAGTAAGAAAGAAAGAGGAAAAAAAAGTGGAAAAAGGAAGTCTTTTATTTATTTATTTATTTTTTTGAATTATTGGAAAACTGTTGATTTGTTCAACTTAATTTGTGTTGAATATATTCATAGAATTTTAAACAGTTGTGATTAAATTACAAATTTAGTTTTGAAACTTTGAGATAGGTAATTAAGGATATGTTTAGTAGTGATTTTAAAATGACTAAAATCACTTTTGTCATTTTCAAAATTGAAACATGTATTTAATCCTTCAAAACTAATTTTGATGTTACATCTATTCCATGACCGGAACAGGAGGGGATACACGTTACACCACGATTTTGAATCTGAAGAGAGATTTTAAGAAATGGCAGATCTATTCACTCTATCAATAACCGAGTTGGATCTGGTGTATCATAAGGGATTTGCCTTTTCTATTGATTCCTACGGATTGGATCAAAAACAATTCTTGAATGAGGTATTCAACTCCAGGGATGAATCGAAAAAGAAATATTTATTGGTTCTACCTCCTATTTTTTATGAAGAGAATGAATCTTTTTATCGAATGATCTTAAAATCACGTTTATTTTGTATCTAGAAGGTTCATGAACTATCAAATTGTATTTAATAAGATCCTGATAGGTTTATTTTTTAAAAAATAAAAATTCACAGATCTACTAAATTCAAGATGGAACGTTTATGATTTAATTAGACACAAATTTCTGTTTTATGTATGATAGATATGTCAATATTTTAAAAAATAGGCATAAATTTGAAATGTCAAGAATATAGTAGATACTTATAAAGTTTAGTAACTTAATAGACACTCAAATATATATCTTAACACACGAGATTAAATGTTTAGATTTGAGACAAAACTCAATTTCTTGTTTAATATATCAATTAATTTTGCTTTTTTGTTAATATAGAATATTTAGGCTAAATTATAGAAAATGTCCTTAAACTTTGGACTTTGTTTCAAAAAAATATCTATGAACTTTCAAAAGTTTCAATAATGTCCTTTAACTTTCAAAAAAAAAATTAAAAAAAGGCCCTTTATAGTTAGTATATGGACGAAAATCGTTAGTAGTTCATTTAAAAAATACCCTTGAACTTTAAAAAGTTATATTGATATCTAACCTCTTAAAAATAGTTAAGAAAATGCCCTTATCATAAGTATATGGACGAAAACCGTTTATCTGCACCTCACCGTTCACCTTCCTGTTTCATTTTCTTTCTCTCCTTGGCTTCAATTTATGACATAACACTTCCTCATCTTGCATACTAAGGTCCCTTGATGTATCCATTATTCGGTCTCCTTCTTCTTGTTATAGCTTATATACTTTGATTGAAAATTGTAGTTTTAGACATTGGAGAAGGAAGAAGGGCAGCAAGAGTGTATTGAAGAAGAGAAGAAAAAAAAAAGGAAAATAGAGAAGTGTTAAACTACACATTGAAGCATACGAGAGAGAGAAAATAGAAGAGGGAGATAATAAGGTATAGATAAACAATTTTTGTTAATATACTAGTTAATAGTAAGGACATTTTTTTATAGTTAAGGGTGTTAGTGCAACTTTTAAAAATTCGTAGGTATTTTTAAAATGAGATAAAATAACAATTTTCATGCATATACTAATAATAAGGGTATTTTTGAACTTTTATTAGAAAGTTTAAGGGTATTAATGAAAAGTTTTGAAAGTTCAATAGTAATTTTAAAACAAAATACTAATAGTTTCCGTCCATCCAAAACTTATATATATTTGAAAGTTGGTTATTTAGGGCACCAACTTGAATTGGGTTGAGAACTGTTTGGGCCCACCAACTTGAGTTTGGGATAAATTGGTTAAAATAACCAATTTTTCCTTTCTACCTCTAATGTTTTTAATGACTTCACCTATTAGCAACCAACTTTAGCAACTATGATTGATGACTAACTTTGCCTCACTCTGAAAACAACCATATTTGATGATATACTCTAGCAACTATCTTTGACCACCACCTCCGATAACCAATTCCAAACCACCTCCAGCAATTATTTGACGCCCAACTCTAAAGAAGATTATCTCCATTGATCAGCTACAATGACCACCTCTGACATCCAACTTCGGAGATGACCACCTCCAACTTTGACGCGCAACTCCAACCATCACCTATGGCGACCAACTTCTGTCGAACATCTTCAAACTTGCCCTAATTTAAGTTTTGCGTGTTAAAAGAAGATCAAATTCATTTAAAATAAATCTTTTTATTTATATTTGAAAAATAAGATATTTAACATAATACTATTTGTATAATAAAAGAAAATAGAAAAAAAAAAATCAACGTAAACCCATATTTCATAACTCAATATTAAACAAATCAACACCCGACTTCATGAACCCAAACTAGAACCAGACTAACATCTTTTAAACTGCAAATAAAAATTATTTAGCTCTCTAGACTATAATAATCCTACAAATTATAATAACCACATACTATTATAATCAACTCTATGCCCCCAAACTCCTATTAATATTATTCTTCTTTTGGAAGTCTAAAAGGGGGTGTTTGGGGGAGGAGATGAGATGAGTTGAGATATGAACTTAACTCATTGTTTGGGAGGTCAATTTCGTATGTCACCGATATTTAAATCATGTCTATCAATAGTGCACTCAACTCTCATCACCACTGATGTCTTGTTGCTCAACTCCGCCCACCACTCCAACGACCAACTTTGATGGCTAACTCCGACGACCACCTTCGACGCGCGGTCACTCCACCAACTCTGACAACCATTATTTTAAATTATGACTACTAGAAATTTAGACTTTGTTGACACACGAGTTTTTTGTTTTGTTGACGCTCGTGACATAAAACTGTCAATAAAACCTTAATTTAAAGCTTAAAAATAACTATTAATTTAAATATACGTATAAAACATCAACAACTCTTTATATTTAAGTTGACACACAAGATTGTCAATAAAAACACATTTGTTGACACAAAAGTATGTAAGTTTAATCAAAACGTTGAATTCTTGATTTTTTGATCACTTCATAGTATTTTATAGTTGTTATTTATAGTAATTTAACATTAATAAAAACACTTTTATCATGTAAGAAATCAAACAAACTTGTATGCAAAAAAAAACTTTTGAGAAAAATTGACACATGAGTGTTTTTATCAAAAGTGTTAAAATAAAAATAGCTTAACTAAAAACGTCACATGCACAAATTTTTAAAATGATTGCTTAAATAAAAAAAATTTGAAATGTATGATTAAAAAATAAACCCTAAACTCCATTTCCCAAAATTCACACCAATACATGTATGCTTAAAAAACAATAAAATAAAATACAATCTATAGTTTATTAAAAATATATATATGTAGAATTATTGTATAAAAAAATTTCAAACAAAAATAATCACCATAAAAATAGATTATGTATGTAAAAAAAAAAACCTATACCAGATACTCAAACACGAACTAAACGCTTATTATTCAAACAAATATAAAGTATGACATTTTCTATAATTTAGCAAAAAAAGAATTTATTAAACCTTTTTAAACTTCACTTTTTAGTGGTGGAGCCTATTATAGTAGGACGTGAAATTTGACCAGACTTTCAATTTGATATCGAGGAAAAAAGAGAAAAAAATAAAGGCAATAAAGTCACCTTTGATAAAGGAAAAAAAAAAAAAAAAAAAAAAAAAAAAAAAACTATAGAGATATAAATTAAGAGAACAAAATACGCAGCGCAATCTTCGCCGGCTCCGGAGCTCAGATCACGAAGTACCAGAACGACGATACACAGTTACTCTAGTCTTCTTTACAGTTTTTCTCACTCCGATCGTCGTTTTCAGCTCTTGAAGTTTGTCGGATTGCTCTGTTTTTCTGGTATAGATGGATCTCTTTACTGATATCAAGCTTTTGGTGGTGTTGATTAGTGTTCTTGTACTCTTGGTGAATGACTAGGTTTTGGAAAGTTAGAGGCGATGGTGCGGATTTTGATGAAATCGAGTTTATTGACTTGTTGTTTCTTCGCGTTTTTTTAAACAATTAATTCGTTGGTTTATCGGCTGCTACTTCTTTGATCTGGAAATTAAACGCTTGAACTGGAAGGGTTGATTCGTCGGGCTGTAGTGTGTGCTGCGATTCTTTGAGTTGAAGCGATTAAATGATTTTTTTTTTTTTTTTTTTTTTGTGGCGTTAATATTTAAGTGGTTTGGCAGATCCAAAGTACAGCTTTGATGCATTTTAAGATTTTGAACGACTCTCACTTTTGGCGAAGGAGATTGTTTAATGTGTGTTAAAGTTTTTAAAAACTGGTGTTGAGACTTTTGGTGCGTTTTTGGGCATTTGATTTAATTTGTACGTTTTCTTCCACGGTCTAAGAAGTTCTTAAATTTGGTTTTAACTAGTTAGTTATGTGGTGAAGTATGATGTATTGATTGGCCAGCTTCCCAAAAAGTTGTCCATCTCTTTTTGTGTAATTTTATTTACTTGAAAGAGAATCTTTCTCCAGTTAGAGATAATTGAATGCTCACTTTGGTCAGTTAGGGGATCAATTAGTGGGAAAAGATGAGCTGCTTTAGCTGCTGTGAGGAAGATGAAATTCAGAAAGCAGCTGACAATGGAGGCTTGTATGCAGGAAAACAAAATATAGGTATTCTCTTAGCACCGTCAAAAGAGTTATCAACATATTTAATAAAACAAGGAATTATTTTCGATGTCATATCTGTAGATTGCAAACAAGGTGTTTTCCCTCTTATGTCCACTGATTGACTTTAACTTCCCCCTCCCCAACAATGCCTGCAATGGAAATGACGTAATTCATTAAGTTTGTAATTCTTATGTTGAATATTCTCTCATAGGAAACAATGGGGGTCATTATAAACCTGAAGCTGCACCAGCAGTCACTCAAGCTGTCAAAATGCAACCAATATTAGTGCCTACCATACCTGTCGAAGAACTATCAGAAGTAACAGACAACTTTGGAAATGAAGCTTTGATTGGAGAGGGTTCATATGGAAGAGTATACTATGGGATGCTTAAAAACGGGCAGCCTGCTGCGATCAAGAAGTTAGATGCCAGCAAACAGCCTGATGATGAGTTTTTAGCACAGGTTTCTATTCAGAGCCACCCCCCAATAATATTCAAAAGAAAAAAGAAAAAAAACAGAGAGAAAAGAAAAAAGAAACATCTGTTATCATTTATATTTATCAAGGCTAAAAGATGGTAAATGTATAGGTCTCCATGGTCTCAAGGCTGAAGCACGGAAATTTTGTTCAATTGCTTGGTTATTGCGTTGATGGGAGTTCCCGTATACTAGTATACGAGTATGCTTCTAATGGATCACTTCATGATATTCTTCATGGTACATAAAATCATGCCAAAACTTTACTGGTCAAAAGCTTTAGAAGTTTATATGTTTTCTTAGTTAATTTCTGTTCCTGTATATGTATACCGAGACATCTACTGCCAATATGCCTTTCACTGTTTTTCAAATTATTAATCTCATACATTGTCATGCACTTTTTACACAGGAAGAAAAGGAGTGAAAGGAGCACAACCAGGTCCCGTTCTATCATGGGCACAACGTGTGAAAATTGCTGTAGGGGCTGCTAGAGGACTCGAGTATTTGCATGAAAAGGCTGAGTCCCACATTATCCATCGTGATATCAAGTCCAGCAATGTACTCATCTTTGATGATGATGTTGCTAAAATTGCGGACTTTGATTTGTCCAATCAAGCTCCTGATATGGCAGCACGTCTTCACTCCACTCGTGTTCTTGGAACTTTTGGTTATCATGCTCCTGAGTAAGCTGTCAAACTCTAACCAATTGAGAAACTAAAATTTAAATGGCTTTTACTACTACAACTTTTTCTATTATGAATTCTATTTCTTTTGGCTTCATTGGATTTTGAGTTAAAATTCAGTTGTTCCCACTTCATTATTCACCTTCAAGGATAACATTTCATCTCCAACCCTTTTTCGGAGTTGTGACATAATCTTGTGTTAAGTGAACCAAGAAACTTGAAAGTGCCTGAAATTCACTGTTGAGCTACTGATCAATTCTCCCAACGTCTAACCTTAGTGTTTCCAGCTGGTACACAATCACATCTGAGAGAATTTGTGGACTCAAATTAAAATTGATATATATTTTTTTGAGCTGAAACTAAAATTAATCAGATGACTATAAGTAGGTGATTTTTCAATAACCATTATTCACTGGTAATTGATTATTACTTAGTAGTACTTTTTACCCAGGAGAGAACTGCATGCCTCTTTCCCTATTGTATTTTTTTTTTTCTCAACGAAACCTTGGTTTCTCAATAAAAAAAAAAAAAAAAGAATTGCATGCCTCTTGGGACATAACAGCTGTTTACTTTGTTTCTAATAAAAATTATTTGGCAGATATGCTATGACTGGTCAATTGAATGCCAAGAGTGATGTATATAGTTTTGGCGTAGTCTTGCTTGAACTTCTGACAGGTAGAAAACCTGTAGATCCTACACTACCACGAGGACAACAAAGTCTAGTTACTTGGGTGAGTTTATTTTGTCCTTCCCCTCCTTAGCTTCCACATTCCCCCCCCCCCCCCCCCTCTCCTTTTCTCTATCTGCTTGGCATGCAAATTAACTTACAGGGTTATCTTAATGAATTAGGCTACACCAAAGCTGAGTGAAGATAAAGTTAGGCAGTGTGTCGATGGAAGGCTTGGCGGAGACTACCCTCCAAAGGCTGTAGCAAAGGTAATTTGAATAATGCTTAGCAATTCTCCATTTCTTTTTAAACTTGGGAGAGGTTGAAGCATTGGGATATCTGATCTTAGGGGAGTTAACATCTGATGCATTTAGAATTTATTCAAAAGCTTCTTGTAAGAACCTAAATTGTTTATCAACCTTATGTTAGTGTAATGCACTATATAGTTATGAAATGGACTTAACTAAGTGCATGTTTGGGAGTGAATTTGAAATTGTTAAAATTACTAATGTCATGTTCAAAATCATGCCGAACACACCTTTAATCATCCAAAATTAATTTAACATTTAATTTTTCACTTTTAAATGCAATTTTAATATATCAAAATTGATTTTAAATGATTAAAAACATGTTTTGGAGTGATTTTGACAATTTCATAATCACTCCCAAACATGCCATAATTTTGCTTGAGAAAGTGAAGACCAGGAAAACAAAATAAAGGAATTCTGAGGATCTTGCCATTATTAAATTAGCTGCAACAAGAACCTAATACCTGATGCAATTTATTGCAGTTAGCAGCTGTTGCTGCATGGTGTGTGCAGTATGAGGCAGATTTCCGGCCAAACATGAGCATTGTTGTCAAAGCTCTCCAGCATCTATTAAATGCCCGACCTGGGCCTTCTGGTGATGCATCAAACTCGTAAGTTGTATTCATCTCATTCACTGTATCAATTTGCATACTAGCATATAAGAAGGAAATTGTATCTGAAGAAAGTTAGTGAATTGTTTGAATATTTTTTAAAATACCTTTCTATTAATTCACGTGTTATAAGTCATCTGTATCAAATCACGGCTGTCATGTTGTTTCAGTGTATTCTATTTTCTTTTTAATATCTGGTTAGTTTGTGGAATCTAATATTGTTTAGTTGTAAGCATTGCTAGAGGGGGATATTGTATATAAAGACTATTCTGTATCAGTTAAATAATATTGAATTTTCACTTCTGCTCTCTTTCTAACTTCTTTTTATGGTATTTGGAAACATTTCTTCTTTGAGTCGCCATGTATTGAATCTTCAACTTCAGAATATGTTTAAACTGATTGATATTTGTCAATCTCGAGACATATTCTTGCCAAAGTTATGATTAAGTTGAGGCCATGTTGATTGGAAGAGAATTGGGATTTTCTCTCTTATTTACACTTCTTATATTAACTTCATCTGAGATGGAATTTGGTTTTTAATTAAAGCAATCCAACCATCATAGGTGTCTTAGTGGTAAAAAAGGATCATAGATTTAATAAAAGACTTGGAGGGAGTAGGTTGAATCTATAACGGCAACATACCTAGGATTTAGTATCCTACTAGTTTTCTTGACACCCAAATGTTGTAGGATCAGACGGGTTGTATCGTTAGATTAGTCGAGGTACATATAAGCTGACCTGAACACTCAAGAATAGTTCTTACTGGTTGATTTCGTTGGGTAGACTAAAAAATATCGTTCTCATTCCTTCATTTTAGCGCATTTCACTACTTTTATTTATATATAGTTTTCTTTCTCTCGCCCTCTCTCTCCCTTTCTTTTCTTAAATTCTATTTTTATTTTAAACATTAATAAATCATATCAATGCCAATCTTCTTCATTTGTTTCGAAATTGGCTCCTGGGTTGAAGAATGAAAACATCAAAGAATCCCTTCCTCGGGTTTCTTTATTTTATTTATTTAAATCATACGGTTGAATGGATATGCCCATTGTTTTATTCTTCTCTAGAGCCTGCCATACTCTAATTGATAGATACCTTTGGATTGGTGCTAGTATTTGGGTGGGTTGATCGGAACTTTTTTTTTAGTATTTGGGTGGGTTGATAGATGCTTTAGTTTTCAAGTTTGTCTTATAGGTGTTTAAATTGTAGAAGTGGTTAATAGATTTATTAATTTCTAATTTTGTGTGTAATAGCTAGGTAGTTATTTGATTTCCTTTATTAATTTTTAAAATTTTAAGGATCAAATATCTATTAGGCACAAATTTGAAAGATTAGGGACTAAAATTTTAATTTACTCATTTTTTTAACTCTTAGATTGCTAGTCAAGCAAAAGGGCCATGAATGAATTGATACGCTTTTGGATTGATACTTTATTGAAATGTGAATGATTGTAGAACTATATAGGAATGGAACAACATGGTTCGAAAAATCCTAAAACATTGATAGTTACTTCATATGCCTCTGATATTCAACTTTTTTTCAATGGATTATTTTAATAGAAGCTCATTGGTTAAACATTTTTATCCTAAAGCAACTCTATTTTGATTGACTTGGAACACGTGGAACTTCATTGTGAAACATGTTTAGTTTAGAGTTGAGTAACTTGAAACGCGTGAGTGAGTAGTTGAAAAAATTTGTCTTGATTTATAAGAAAAGTGGATAAACTCTTGAAAGCAACTCAAGTCAAGCAAATGATATGTTATAGCATAGAAAATTAATTTAGATCGATCTTGAATGTCTTGAAGCATGCGAGTGAGATAGGGTAAGTTGAAAATTTTTGTGTTGGTTTGTAAGGAAAGTATTCACTTTTAAAAGTAGCTCAAGTCAAGCAAGTAACGTATATTTAGATCATAGAGGATGTTAAGAAGTGTTGCCAGTGTCATAAGGGTATTGGATTTGAATTTCAAATCTTGTTGTTAGGACCTCAAAACTCGAAAATTTAGCATGGTTTGGACATGGTATTGCACAAGCCAAATCAAACTCTATAATCAAACAACAATTTGTGGGGAAAATAAACTCCTCCCTCCCTACTAGCTAGCTACCCCATTACATTTATTTTGTCCTTTTTGTTTTCATTTGTTGTTCTCTTGTTTGTACATTTTGGGGGGCACTATTTGCATTACATTGTTGGCAATATATATATTTATTTTGTGTGCTGCATGTGATCACAAGATAGCCATAACCCCACAGACATATTTTATTGCCTATCACTTTCTCCAAAAAAAATTTATGCATCTTGAAGACAACAATATGACAATGTGACAACAAATCTATCTAGAATGGATATGAACCAAGCTGTCATCAAAATAATCCAAACTTGGTTCATAATTTCATTCTACTCTAAAATATCAACCAATGGCCTTTTCATGTTTGGATTGGTTGATAATTTTTAAGCTTTCAATCAAGTTCTTCTTTAAAATTGTTATTCTTGGTTTCTAAGTGAAAGCTTTCAACAATGACATAATGATTTTGAACTATTTCAAAATCATATTCAATTATGCCTTACATTAAACTAATTTTCAATAATTAAAGACATGTTTTAGACTGACTAAGAATACTACAAAAGTAACTTTAACCATTTCGAAACATGTTCTAAATTGCTTTAAACTTCTTAGGTATGATTCTTAGTTGCATTTATCCTTTTGAAACAATGATTATATGGTTTATTTTTGTAGTAACTTTTCTTATTTTATGCCAACATGGGCATAGACATAAAGTTGTAATAACAACTTCGAATGAGATGGGACCCTGTGATACTTTCCAAAATGAGGCCCTAAAATATTTTATAACAAAGATAAAATTGTAAAATATTCATATTCATCGTATTATAAGATTGTTTCTTACAATGAAAAAAATCAAAATATATAAAATTAAGAAAATGTCATCAAGCAACTATATAATAGTGAAATTTTATTTAAAAAGCGTCATCCTTTGAACTTTCTTTGAAACAAAATCGTCAATTAACTCTTTATAGTCAACTCTCTCCAAAATATCATTCTCTATCAATGCCAACACATCAAACCTTTATTGTGACATTGTAGAACACATATAGGTCTTCACCAACTTCAATTTGAAAAAACTTCTTTCTGCGGATGCAACTTTCACATGAAATTGAATAGTCAACAAATTCTATATGTGATAATAACATTAGGAGAAATATTACCTTTCATAAACTTCAAAATATCCGATGATCCCATTTTTTCAGTAGGCAAAAACTCTCTTTGTAACTTCAACTCTACATACAATTCATTTCCATCAATATCTAATTTTCCGTTATTCTTAAGAGCATACTCAAAATGAGTACAATGGGACAACAATCTTGCATCATCTAGTGATAGCAACTTATGAGAAAAAACAAAAGGCCAATTTTTTTTCATATTCTTGGTATTGTTCAAACCACCTATTAAGAGAAAAAATAGCTTGATCAACAATATATAAGAAATAATTAATTCTAAAGGACTCTTTGGAGATCGTGGAACCATATTTTGGGCGTTATATGAATTCTCATAAAAAAAAAAATCCTTTTAATTTCATGCCTTCAGGAAAAAACGGGATCAATGTTCATTTCCATGACAATATTCTTAGCAACATTCAAAGCATCCTCAAAGCTAGTTTCTCTATATTGCTAAAAAAAATCAATCCTTTTATTTTTTCCATAGAAACATCAATAAGTATATCCTTTGATTGTAATTGTTTACTAACCACATCAACCACACAAAACATATCAAACCAAATAATAATAGCTTCTAAAAACTCATAATCACCAAGCTCATTTGTTGGTAAAGATTTAGTTTCACTTTGCGCTTTGAAATCATTATCACTAATTTCGGCCACTTGAAGTAGAAGTAAAGCTTCATGTATTTCAGGCATTTGTTTTCTTATAGTTTTAACACTCTCAACACGGCTCTCCCAACAAGTAGATGACAATGGTTTAAGAGTAAAGCTTTTAACAATTATTCTTCAGGATTTGCCATCTTTTTGTAGAATGCGCAAATATAGTATGATTACGTTGTATGATGCCAAAGGAATCTCTAGCTTTATCACAACTATTGAACATATCACACAAGGTTAAACTAAGACCATGACAACCACAAGGAGTGTAAAATGTTCTTGGATTTATATCTAACAATCTTTTTTTTTTTACTTCTTGATGTTTACCTTTCATATTCGACCCATTATCATACCCCTGTCCCCTTACATTATCTATGTCAAGACTAAGATCCTTCCATTTAATTTGTAAAACATTAGAAAAAAAATCCTTGATATGTGGTATCATTCATATTAAAAAAAAAATCCTAAAAAGGACTCCTTAATAGTGATAGGACTGGATGACGATATCAACATATCTAATTATAAGAGACATTCGTTCTTGGTGGCTCACATCTAAAGTACAATCAAGAATGACTGAAAAATACTTTGTTTGCTTTATATTCTTAATGATTTCAGACTTGATTGCAACACTAAGCAAAAGTATAATTCATTTTGGATTATAGGACCAAAGTAATGGAAATGAATTGCACCATTTTGAATACGATGAACATGCTCTTGAACAATAGGATCAAATTCACATAATATTTCAATGAAGTCTAAAAATTTTCATTACTTTTTTTATATAATCTTTCACTAGTACCATAAAATGCTAAGTTATGTTTTGCAAGGTATGTCACAGCAAAAATAATTCTAAACAATACATTTTTCTAGCGATTCTTTTATTTTTCAAATTGTTCGAGCGCCACTTTGTCAATAATCTCATTCTTTTGAAATTTAAGACACAAATCATACCAAGTTGCCGTATTCTTAAAATGTTCCATATTATTCTCATGTTCCTTGAGCCTTGTACTAGCATGTGTCGAATTATTAAAAACATCTGTAACTAATTTTCCCTTGCCAAAAACTCATGTCAACTTAATTTTGAGATGAAATATTGTCAACAGTGTATTTCACTCTCTTTTTGGTTACATTGTAATTGTTTTTGTTTCTTTTAAGAAAGATATTCAAATTTTAATTTAAAATAGTATTTATTTTATAAAAGAACTTAAATTAGTATATATTATCCTATTGAGAAAAATAACGTTGCCTAAATTAATTATAAACTAATGAATAGTTGTAAGAGCATTTTTGGATCATTATGTAATTTTAAGACATTTCCGAGTAGAAGTCTTACGAAACAAACATAGTTATCCAAGTATTCTTAAATATCTTTAAAAATATTCATACAAAAACAAACACGGTTTATCTAAGGATGTCGGACATCTATAATTTCGGACATCTACAATCCCAAAAAACAAACGGCCCCTAAAAGACAAAAAAAAAACCTTATTTTCCTAAATAATTTTAAAACCACCATTTTTTACCAATTTTTTTTTTCAAAATCACCATGATTTTCTAATTAATCCCATAATAAAAGTTTCATTAATTAATTATAACAATTTCCATAAAGTTCTTCGAAATTTCTATCGATATCGATATTTCGAAGTAGTTTTATTTTAGGGCTCTTTTCAAATATAGAAAAATGAGCCAAACTATTTACAAATATAGAAAAAATTTAACGTCTATTAGTGATAGACTGCGATAGAATTCATTTGCTTGAGCGATAGAAAGCAATAGAATTCTATCACGATCTATCACTGATAGACAGTGAAATTTTTTGTAAATAGTTTGATACTTTTTCTGTTTATAATAATTTTCCTTTATTTTACTAAATTTGTGAAGTATGTAATATTTAAAAAGAAAACTAAAATATGATATACTAAAATAAATTTGTAATTCTAGTCAATCTTCATCAATCTATTTACTATTTTATTTTATTTAAATATTAAAAATAATTTAATATTTTTTTATGTGATTGGACTTAACATAATTATTTTATTTACATAAACATTTTCAAATAAAAAATAAAAATAAAAATATTAAATCATTTATATATAATAGTTTATTATTTAAAAATAAAATATTTAAATACGTAATATTTTTTTAATTAAATTTAATCTTGCTAAAAACAAAAAGAAAATGTATGATATAAGATAATTATATATAAAAAAAAAAAAGAGCGATTATATTTTCTTAAAAATAAAGAAAATGAATTTGTAAAAAAAAAAAAGAAAGAAAAAAATTACAACAATTTTACTACGTGGATCCCTCAGAGACGTTGCATTCCAAATTTTAAAAAAGTCTTTACTACTTATTTTCCAAAATAGTTTAAAAACCACCATTTTTTCACAAATTTCTTTTCAAAAACAACCCTCATTTTCTAATTAACCCCAAACCGACCTATTTTGGGATTGGTTCATAAAATTTCTCCAAATTGACCCAATCCAATCTGTGGACTCTTCTACTTCGGCCCACTATATACTATATATACCCAAAAGGAAAACGAAGATTTTTCCAGCCATATTTATAGTCACGATTCTCTCTCTCATAGTCCTGCCTTTTCATCTCTCGCCCACCGCCAGCCCGCTATTTCTCTTCGGTAGTATCTCATTGTTTCTCTTTCTTTTAATTTCAGCTTCTTCATCTTATGATTGATTAATGGGATTATAGCTGAAGAGGGTGATAGTTTGTTTCAATTCGCCTGATTGGAGATCATCGTTGGTGTTATTTTGTGATACTTTATTTAATTCTTCCGTCTTCAATACTAATATGTATATTCTTTTAACATGCGATTATTGGGAAATTGTGTTTGTTTGATTCGGGTAGTAATTTGTTTTACGGGATGGTTTTTTATTGTTTTTTCCTCTCATGTTTTTCTCCAATTGGTAGTCAGGATGAGAATTTTGGTGAAGAATTTCATTTTTGTAGATAGATGAGAGACCATACACTCAAGATAGGAGGACTGCGAAATTTTCTCTCAAGTTATTTCCTTGGGATGCTGAGCCACATGAATTTCTCTCTTGAAAGGAGTATTTTCCTGTATACGGGGCAAAAAGCCTCCGAAGGAAGTAGCCTATACCCCGGAAGCGAGAGTTGAAAGAGCAATTAAGGAATTGATCACCTTTGGACTCATCATCATTTAAATTTTCTTTGAATTAGGTTATAGGTTCCAACAAAAGCATTGTTTTAGAGTCTAGGAAAAGTAGGTGAGAAAGCAAAGAGGCCTGTCCAAATACATTTGAAGATCCACAAATTGAAACCCAAAAGCATTGTTTCCAGGGTTTTTTCAACACAGTTGAAGATCAACAAATTGAAACCCAACTGTAGGTACTCATACTCATCATATTGATTTTGATTTTGATTTATGCAAAAGAGTCATCTCCTTAAATGGAATTCCCAAAGCCAGGAAATCCTATCTTCTATCGATGAATAGAGTCTGAGCAATAAAACTTCAAAAACTTTGACCACCTCAAATATAAGGAGAAGGATAAATGAAAATATACCTGTGTCTGTGACTACATTTCTTTTCAACCAAAGAAATTGTCACAATCCACTTTTCGATTTTCTTGTTTGTGATTCTTTTGCAAATTTCTCAAGGTGGGACTGAGACTATCCCGTTCTAATAATCCTTCATTCTTCTATAGTAACTCCACATGTTTGTTGAAAGTGAATAGGATTAAGGATCAATTGGAGAGGCAAGCAAAATTAAACTACTAGGGGAACTTGTAAAAGAGATTAATAGGAAAATTATATTATAGAGTGCTTGAGCATTTTCTTGGCCTTGTAACATAGAGAGAGCACAAATAAGTCTTTTTTCATTGACAAATTATAAGTTCTTAGAGTTTTTCGAATTTAATATGTTCACCGAAATTGTTTTCTATTGTTGTTGCTCATTTTGTTAGTATAATTCGTTGATGTGCCAGATGAAGCTTGTTTGCTAATTTTTTTCTGCTTCTCTTGTTTCTGCTGTGAAGTAATGGGATTCATTTACTTCTTAATTTGATCCACCTTATCCTTTATGTGAATTGAAGTGCATATTTTTGTTATTGTAGGACACCACTATGAAGAGTGTGCTGGCAATTACGGATGATACTGTTCTGGCTACAAGCATCATTCTTAATGTTTTACAAGAGCTTGGGAATGAATATGTTGGGAATTGTGATTCACAAATAATCACTCAAGCCTTTTCTCTAAGTAAGCTTTTTATGCCTTCTCATGGCCTGTTCTATTCAGCACTTCAATCAATTTGATATTTAGTTCAACGGACTTGTGCATTTTGCATTTTATTTTGAAAGCCAAAGGTGTAAATTGATGTGATAGTGATGACATAAAATGACCGATATTGATTTATTTCCTTATTTTAATGAAATATTATGTTTTCTCAAAATAAACAACCTTACTGATATCTGATAAGTGATTTGGAAGGATAAAAAGAGACTCTTATAATCTTCTTTTCTATATTTTTTTCACAATTAAATCTCTCTCTCTCTCTCTCTCTCTCTCTCTCACACACACACTAAACTCTGCATGTATGTCAAACTCTTACCATATAGTAAGCCCGTGTAAGACCCCTAGCTGGGGAAATATTAGGATAATTAGCATGGTTATTAGGAGGGGCACATTAGTAAATACGAAATAGCTAGGAAGTTTGTGAAGGCTTTTTGCCATAAATAGAGGGAGCGAGTTGGTTGCAAAGTGGGAAGAATTTGGTATTATTTTCTAGTTGGAGAATTTGGGAGAGAGTAGCTCTCTCAAAAGTCCATGGTATATTGTAGTTTCTTCATTGATATTGCAATGCATATTTCTATCTTTTAATAATCTTGTGTTATTGAGTGTTCTTGTTAGATGGTAACCTAACAGCCTAAAAGTTGTAGCTTTCAGAGTATGTATAGCTGAATATAAATGCCAGTGGTCAGTGTCCTCAGAGTCAAGATTTCTTGGCTCCTGTGTATTAGAGCTTGCATTCAGACCAGTGGCTTTTCAATGTTATTTGCAGCTTCTACTCCCTGTTAATTCCATTTTTTTTCATTTCATTTTGTTAGTTATATATATGCCAACATAAAGTGATGGTTTACTCTTAATTTTCCCCCTCCAAATCTCCTCCTTGTTCTTATGTGTTTTTGTGGTATCGTGCACAAGAGTAGTTGATAGGTTCTTATTATGATATAATTTGTGTTACTTATAGTTGTTTTTTTATGATAGATAAGCTGCCATTTGGAGCATCATCCATAGATGTTATCATTTCTATTTGTAGCTCTGACTTTCCAAATGATCAATTGTGTTCGGAGATCTCAAGAGTTTTGAAGCCTGATGGTATAATCCTTATTCACAAGACTTCACAGTCTGTTGCAGTTGAGAAAGATGAGGTAATTACTGAATAGCTAGTAGTTTTTTTATATATAGAATATTGATACAGAGATTGATATATTACTAATTTTTATATTATTTTACTTTTTGCAGGCCCCTGCCATGGTGAGGAGATTACTTTTGGCAGGCTTTCTTGAAGCTCAAGTAACAGAAAAGAAATTAGTTTCTCCATCTGATGTAGGGAATTTCGTGGTAAGATTCAGATATCATCTAGTTTAGATTCTTTAGACACCCTCCCCTCCATCCCACCAACTGAAGAAACCACTACCCTACAACTACATTTTAGTAATGTTGAAAATTACTGGTAATTTATGACCAAATACTGTGTTTCATGTTGCTTCCATCAACTTCTTTATGTAAAGATGATGTAAAGTCATCTTATTTCCATGATCTCTTTAACTTTAACCATTTGGTTTTACCAAATTTTATTTCTGTTTTGACTTCTTGTAACAATTTACATTCGTCGTGTTTCTTTTTTGTACATAGATAAGAGCCAAAAAGCCTTCTTGGAAGATTGGCTCCTCTTTTGCTATTAAGAAGCCTGCAAAAAGTTTACCAAAGATTCAGCTTGATGATGATTCAGATTTGATCGATGAAGATAGTTTATTGACTGAGGAGGATTTGAAGAAACCCCAGCTACCATTAGGTAACGATGAAAGGCTTGACATATATTATATATTAAAATTAGAGTAAATTACAAGTTTAGTCCCTCTAAACTTTTAGGTTTGTGTCTATTCAATCACTGAACTTTAAAAAATGGCTTTCAATTTTGTTATATAAGTCCTTGAACTTTAAAAAGTACCTAATAGATTTTTAAACTTTCAAATTTTTGTCCGTTTAAGTTCTTAAATTTTAAGGAGTATCTAATAAATCCTAAACTTCAACTTTGTGTCCCATAGATCTCTTCATTTTTCAATTTTGTATTGAATAGGTCCTTGACATATTTAACTTATATTTGAAAAAAAAAAAAAAGAAAACCACGTATCTTCTAAACATAAAATTGAAAATTTGGAAAATTTAGAGTTCCACCAGACATAAAATTCATTTTTATATCTAAAAAAATCAATTATCTATTCATCTTTTAAAAAATTTGAATATATTAGGGATCTATTAGATATAAAATTGAAAATTTAGGATCTATTAGACACAAAATTGAATGTTTAGAGACTTATTAGGCACAAAATTGAAAGTTTAGATACTTATTAGACACAAAATTGAATGTTCATGACCTATTAGACACTTTTGAAAGTTTAGAGACCAAATAGGCTTAAAAAGTTTAGAGACGAAACTTGTAATTTAACCTTAATTTTATTTACTGGAAGGCAGTATCGATTACCATTTATTATTTAATTTGTCGTACAGTTGGTGATTGTGAAGTTGGCAGCACTAGAAAAGCTTGCAAGAACTGCAGTTGTGGTAGGGCCGAAGCAGAGGAGAAAGTAGAAAAACTGGGATTGACTTCAGATTTGTTGGAAAATCCTCAATCTGCATGTGGCAATGTAAGTAAAAATAAATAGTTATCATAGTTATTGAGTAAAATTTTTGTTTATGGATTCACTATTTACTTTTTGATTATTGAAATGTCATCAATTGTTGATTATCCTTATGTTTTTATGGAAAGCGTGATTATTCATTCCTTCCATGAATGTTTTACCTCTGTTCAGTGTCTTTGCCTTCACTTGCAATTCATCTACCTTATTATTTATTTGTTATCTGTTCTGCATGCTAACGTTAATTCAACTTGCAGTGTGGACTGGGAGATGCTTTTAGGTGCAGTACATGCCCATACAAGGGTCTACCAGCATTTAAACTTGGGGAGAAGGTAGGCAAAATCTTTAAGATTCTCATCACATTTTGATGTAGTTTTAAGAATATTACATCTCAGGGTGGGAGGATTTGAACTTCCAGCCTCTCGAGCAGAGTTGCCTTGACAGTTGCTTGTATACTAAGTTTCCATTTTATTTCATTTTTTTTTTGCATGCAGGTGTCACTGTCTGGGAATTTCCTTGCTGCCGATATATGACATTCTTTCCCCATTTTTGTGTGTGTGTGTGTGTGAGGTAGGGGGTGGAGATTCTCTGGTTAATTTAGATATGGCATGTATTTTGAACATCTGATGAATGGTTTGGTCAAATGGACAATTGTATACCTACAATCCGTACTAACTTGTTAGTCTTCTATTACTTTAAGGAGAAATATAATTGATAAGGCAAAACTAGTTTTAGTTCCACTGCTTTTCAATAAGATGCGAACTGCTTTTCCATTATGATATTGACTTGAAACTATGATAAACAATTTAATTTTACCAATGGACAGTCATGTTTTTAATGCCTAAATGAACAACCATCAATATATATACATAATATGTATATATTGCTTGTTATCTATGCATTAGATTTTCTAAGCTCCAAAAGCCTGGACCACCTCTTGTCTATAGATGCAGCATTCTGTGCCCCAATATCTGCAATGAACATTTCTCAATTAGTCCCAACGTCGATTGCAAGTGGAAGCTTGAGTGACACTTGACCACTTACATTGTACTGTGGGTTGAGATTTTTCACACAACTCTGAGCAAGTGTCCTGGAAGAGGTATGCTGTTTTGTTAACTTCTTCCAATTGAATCTTGGTAGAGTTTAGATATAATGGTTATTGATAAGTAGGCCAAATTCTATTTGCATTCAACTTCTCACCTTGGTTGAGGTGGTAAGCCTAATTGTGTCACATACCAATGAATCTAGATCGGCTTCAAGTCCAGGTTTAACGTAGATCACCTGTTAAGTTTAAGAAGGGTGTCATAGTTCTTGGTGATTGAAGTGAAGAAATGCAAAAACTTCAGAAACTTACCGATGGATCGTCACCTCCAATATCTGGAAGATGAATCTCCCTGTTGGCTCTGTTTGATGACAGAACCAATACATTAAAATTTGCAGTGATCTGTTTCATTGAGATGATTGAATGTGTTAGAACTTTGATTGTAATGTTGCTGAATTGAAACCTCATGGCTGATAGATGAGATAAAGATGACAAGGAAATTTTGAAAGTTTGCCATACTTATGAATCTAATAATTGCCCTCAAATTCTGCAATTGCGCAGGTATTTAAAGTTGTGGAAATAGAACTATACTTTATGTGGTATTATCATTTGTTTGGTTATTTAAACAGTGCTACCTCTCTGCAGTATGGCGAGGAACAGGTACAGCACTTTCGAGTGAATGATGTGTTAATCTTTCCATCCACGGTGAACCCGAAACTTGCATGCTGGTAAACAAAGGGAAAGTTAGTATTCTAGTAATCTGATTTTTTTTTTTTTTTTGTAGAATTGCTATCATTTTGGGCTGTTTGACTTCTTTAAATTACTTATAGATTGATTGTTGAATATCTATTCTCTTTGAGCTGAGAAATGGATTCTTCAGCATGCTCCTTCACAAAAAAGAAGAGAGAGAGAGAAAAGATTCTCTTTACCACACTCCTTAACAGTCCTTTTTTCTCTCTCCAACCCACTCATCTCTCTAAACAAGTCTCATTCACTAAAAAAGTTCCTCCACCCCTCTCGGCCTCCAACAATAGTTCACACGGAGATGTTATTGGATATTGATCCATTGTTAGATGTTGTTGGAGTTAGATTCAAGCTGTATTCATTAAATATTACAACATAAAATAGATTTTTGAGGAAAAAAAAATATATTGAAATTACCTTCTCAATACAGAGGTTGATGAAGACGTGTGCATTTTTGTGTTCATCTTCTACTAAGTCTTCTAAGTTGAGATCTCGCAGGGAAAGCAGGTAATCACAGGTCCATTTCCCCTGCCATCTGCTTCCTGATGTTGATATTGTGATTAGACGCCTTGATGTTTTGTTGCTTCTTCTCTTCATTAAAACAACAAGTCTTGAGATGGAAGGGAATTGTATGAAAAACTATACTTTCTAGAGACACTGATATTAGAGCAAAAAAGTAGAACCCAGAAATTAGAGAAACCAATCCAAGGCGTCTAAATTAGAGAACCCAAAAAAGTAGACGCCTTGATGTTTTGTTGCTTCTTCTCTTCATTAAAACAAGTCTTGAGATGGAAGGGAATTGTATGAAAAACTATACTTTCTAGAGACACTGATATTAGAGCAAAAAAGTAGAACCCAGAAATTAGAGAAACCAATCCAAGTTTTTCTTTCCATTATAAAATAGGAAATTGTGAAAAGATAAACTGTTTAGAGATAGATAGAAGAGGAAGAGTGCTTGAAAATGGAAGTCTGCAAAAATCTGAAAGATGAAAAGGAGAATGTGTTTACCAAGGAGATGTCATTTCTCTTTGAAGAAGCTTTGATTTTGAATGTTTGAGTTGCAAATTTAGCTGCAGATTTGTTGAATGAACTTGAAATGGAGTTTATATTTCTAGCTGTTACAAGGTGCCCAGCTTCTGCCATTTCTTTATCTCCACTCTTTGTTAGAGACGATAATAAGTGGAGAAAAGCAGGTAGTTGGACTTGGGAACCTTATCTACACAAAATAAAAGGCCTCAATTTCTTTTTGAAAATGTCTTCGTTTTAACTTAAGTTCAGCTATTTTTCTCTCTACCTCTTTTGGGCTGCTATGAATTTTATTGTCTATAATCTGACTGTGCTCTTCTAATTTTGCATTTTAACCATATTATACAGATCTCATTGATATATATATATATATATATTTTGGTCAGACTTGCTTGATAACAATTCTTGTTGTACTCAAAAAAGACCTTGTTTATTTTATTTTGGGAAAATATCAATTTATACTCCTAAACTCTAGAGTTATATCAATTTAAACTCTGAACTAATAATTGTATCAAATTAAATCTTGAATTTTTGTAAATGTATTCATTTACATTTCGTTAGAAAAAACCGAAAAAACTTCGGGTTAAACTTACAACTGTATCGATTAAGCTCATCAACTTTCACAAATGAATCAATATACTTTTAAATAGAATTTATTTTTTAAATTGTCAATTTATTTACACTAATTGTCCATTTTGTTCAACCGATATTTGAAGAACATTTGAGAATTAATGCATGAATGATTTGTCAATTTATTTACACTAATCGTCAATTTTGTTCAACCGACATTTGAAGGACATTTGAAGAACATTTGAGAATTAATGCATGAATGATTTTCAAAATTAACCGTAATCTAGAGTCTAAAATGATTTGACTTTTAAAAATCTAGGAGTCTAATTGGCTTAAATTAATAAGTTTAACGTGTATTGGTCGATTAAAATATGGAGGAGAATATAAATTGGTACATTTGTGAAACATCATAGTTTAAATTGTAAAAGTCTCAAAATTTATAGGTATAAATTGATATTTGCTCAATAAAAGGAAGAATGTTTTCCCCTTTATTACTTGGGTTGAATGTCTGAGATATGGAGATCTTCAATTTATTTTTCTTTGTTTAATTTAGTGTTATGTATGTTATTAGCATTTTAAAAAATTGAGTCAGTGTAGGTATTTGCCAACATAAGTTTAGTTTAATTGATGAAAACATGTTTTAAATCATAAAATTAGATGTTCAAATTTTCTATTCTCCTCTTCTTTAAACTAAAAAAAATATCACGATATTATTCAGTTATGATTAAAACACTTCTCTCGATTAAAAAGAGTTATGGGTTTGGAATTTCCAACTTGAGAAAAAAAAAAATTGTAATAACAAATGATAAAGTATAATGTGGTTTAAATAGACATGTTTTGTGAAATTCAAGTTTCTTAAAGTTTACAAAATTTTATAATCAAGTTTTCGTTTGATAAATGTTTGGTATTTTTTTAAAAAAATTAAGTTTATAAATACTACTTTCAACTATACGTTTTTAATTTTTCTTTTTCTTATCCACTTAACTTATTTTTTTATGCACTCTTCATCTTTTTTAATGTCAAACGAAAATTTTCATTGATGCTATAGAAGAAGAGTAATGCTTTAAAGGTACAGAATTCACAAGGGGGATAGATTGAAAGGAAAAAATAATTACCATAGAAAAATAAAAGCATGCCAATTAAGAAGAGACATCGGCGAAAATGAAGATACTTGTTCTTTAAACTTCTTTCAAACAAAATATAAGATGACTCTAGTAACCAGCTTCTTGAATTTTAAGAAACGACGTGTACTTAAGATATGGAAGCCAAAATATATATATTTTCAAAATTCAAGTAGATATAACTGAAAATCAATTATTAAGAATATACTTGATCCATATCTTTTATATATTATTATGTAAATAAAAAATATATATATATTCAAAGAGCTTGCAGTCCCACGATTCTTAAACATGAACGAATTTGGTATCTAATTTTCTTCAAGGAAACTGTCTCAAAAATGAAAACTTTATTCAAGGAAACAAATATACATACTAAAATTAATAATCGCAATTCTACTAGATAGTTGCAATAAAATTGAATAAAACAATATGATCTAAGAACTTTGTAGACCATACAAGTACATTCCTTTACCAAATACATGATTCATATTCCCTGTATTTTATCTTTTACTTGGAAAAAGAGCTTTAATGTTTCCCATTAAGCTTCAAGATTCTTCCAACTCTATAATCCTTTTTCCCAGAATGATGAATTACACTACTGGTAGGGAAAATATCAAATTTTGACTATACTTTTCATGAGTTACGACCTACGACCTAACTTTGTATAGTTACTATCTTCATTTCGACGTTTAAACAAAACATTAAGATCCTACCATTGCTATAATTTATAGTTTATAACTTCACAACTTGTATCACTACGCAGGAATTCTCAATTCTATAATATTTTCCATAATTTTCTTCCACAATCATTCACCTATGTACCGCATATACTCGATTCAAATGTCAGTTTCTACCCCGAGTTTACGATAATGATTCCAAGAAAGGCAAAAAAACTAGAAAGACATACCCAAAAAAATGCAACACGTGATCATTATACTGATGAAACATGGGATAAGTGATTATCATTACACGAATTTTGTTCACTTCTCGTGTCTTTTTCTTGAGCTTCGAAAAATTGGCAAATGTCGAGAGAAAGAAACCGATGGACAGCCAAAGAAGCGGAGAAGATTTTGGCAATCCTTCTCTCCATCATCACCTTGTGAACTCAAGTGACTCAAATAAGTTTTCCCCTCGTAGATATACCATAGTTGTTGGCACAGAAGTACGATCAATCCAATTTGAACTGAGAAACTTGAGATAAAGAGATAAATAAGGATGAACCCTTTGATAGACAGTAGAGTTGTGGAGCTCAGAACAGCACGAACAATTTCCTTTGAAAGACTCCAACCGAACCTGCTTCCAGAACCATTTAGGTGACCCAACTCGTGGACTGATAATGGTGGCCACATGTGCAGAACTGAGTATACAGCCATGATTGAAACGTAAATTGTACTCACAATAGCTGAAATGAGAAACAGAATGAAGTGTTTGTGATTTCCTGCACCAACACAGTTCCCTATCTGCACCTCCAAAAGAATTATTATCAGAATGCTAGGAAAGCCTTGGATATAAAGAAAGACCCAATCCATTATTGACATAGACTTCTATAAAGTTTGAATTACCAACATAAAAATAAAATAAAGAAAGAACAAAGTAGATGCCAATCATGATCCATAGTTAATGGTCCAAAGGGTGATAGGCATTCTACTAATAGGATTGAATTTGTTGGTAGGCATCATTGAAAAAACATAGTAGGCATAGAGTTAGGGAGAGTCCAAATGTCTATAGTTAACATCTAGTTTCTACCTCACTCAATGACAATTTTTTCTTTTCTTTTTTTTTCTTCAAAATCTGTGAGTGTTTAGGCCTGCTTTTGGACATCTAGTTTCTACCTCACTCAGTGACAATTTTTTTTTTCTTTTTTTTTTCTTCAAAATCTGTGAGTGTTTAGGCCTACTTTTGGACACCTTGATTATTCTCATGGATAATTGCTTGACTCTACTATATTTGTTTTGTAAATATAACTTATAAGAGAAATCCTAGGTAGGTGGCCACCATGACTTGAACTCATTTCTTCACTTTTATAAATTACATAGTCCTTCCTGACCTCTGCACTAATCGATTTTGGTGTAAAATTGCAACTTTTGAGCTGAAGAAGTCCACAATTTTATTGAACTGTATAACTACGTTAAATGCCTATCTTGGGTTTTCCAAGACAAAATAGTATTGTTTTTTTTTCTTCTTTGTAGTTTATATTTCTTTCTTTACAACTATGTTACAATTTAGAATACTGCATAAGAAGTTTATCAGCTAGTTTTAAGCAGTGATCTATCTTGCGCAATACAGAATAAGAGTAAACGAAATTGTTCCTAATTTGAGAAGATCTCTGAAAGAAGAACTTACAAATGGGCAATGGTGGTCCATGTCCAAAACACACATACCACAGGAACGGCAATGATGAGTTCTTGGCGACTTGGGCTTCGAGCAGTAGTGACAAAAGGTATAGTTTTCAAGGTCACCCTTCTCTACAATTGGATAGCTGCCCCATAGGACATTTGGAGGAGTTCCAGGTGATCTAAATGCAGCGAGACTGAATGAAGAAATGGTGGCTACAGCCAAAACCATGGTTATAGTGGAGTGGAAAATTCCACAAAATTGGCTGATTGAGAAAACAACAGGATATACGGCCCATACACCACCACCTGTACTTCAAAGAAAATGCATGGAAGATCAGATGACGTGACATCTATTGATTATCATATCAACTGCAAGTAAATGGGTTATAAAGTAGTGGTACAAAGAAATATAAAATTGTATCCCGTTAAAAATAACTAAAAATATTTCGTTCCAAAATGTTGGCAACCAGAGAATGGAATCTATTTGACAAAACATTAATTGGGATACATAAAAAAGGTAGAGAAGCTTACATATCACAAAAAGTATGAATACGAGTAGGATACAAACAAACCCCCGGTCTCGTAACCACCTCCACTTTAAGGACTTGTCTTCCTGCTTCCGTGCACTTTGATTTGTTATGGCTCCACACCAACCACACTTGAAAATAGGTCCACCTGATGGAAGCAAGAGCCGCAGCCCACAACCCCAACAAGTTGCTTCTCGATCCTCTGCCACTGATGCTATGACATGCTCCTGTATATGCCAATATTATGAGAAGAAGGATAGGCAGTTTTAAATGTTGCCAGCAAGCAAGAGTCAAGAATTTCAAAAAAATTAATTGCTGGTCATCCAGAAAAAGATCTGAGCTCGTCATACCACTAGCTAGGTATCACTTCTTTAAATGGAACAGAAACTTTGTATTAATGTGAGAACACTAAAAGGAAAATGAGGGGAAAAGTAACAACTAACTAGACCGTGGACGAGCATCAAACTGACAAGAGAGCCATTAAGGATATTGTTGTAGATAGAAATTCTCCTAGCTGCTTGGGTTTTTATCTTCATCATTTTGACATATGACTTATTTGTAAATTTGGTAAGAAACGTAGATAATCATTACTACCAAAATCCTATATAAAGCAGATAGGAATCCATCCGGATAAACCAAAAGGATTAATATGGCATTATCAAATACAAAACGACTATCATATCATTCTGGGATAGCAATAATCTATCATGGTTCTGTGGAAATTGCTAGGATATCATAAGTTTATTCACTCGTAATGTTTATAGAAATCTCCATATTTGTTTAATCCCTGCAATTTTCACATAACCGAAATCTTGTTTAAGGTTTCCATTTATCTACTTATCAAAACAATCGGTGATCACATTTGTGTAGTTTTTCCCTGCTGAGTTAGTTGATCATACTGTACATAGTTTATCTCCCAACTACATAACAGAAATCCACCGGTCATGACTCGTACGAACAGATTTTCCATTCTCCCAGTAATGTTTACAAAAAGGAACCCGACTCTAAATTCGAACAATAATCCCAAATTGTCGAACAACGGTCTATCAGCAAAGATTACGAAGCAAGGTTATCCCGATTGCAATTAAAGCTAACTGAGTAACGATCAAATGAAATCCAGATAGGGAAAAGGGAAAAAAAAAAAAAAAAAAAAAAAAAAAAAAAAAAAAAAAAAAAAAGAGTATCAGAATCAAAACCCAAATAAACCCACAAAAAAGCAAGCTGGCAAAAGTCCATTAAATGAAATCAATCGATGAAAGAGAATTGACCTTGGGAAGGTCGACCTCAATCATCTCCTGGAGCTTTATTGCTGGAGCTGCCGTAATCATACCGAATAATCCTAAACTGAGGAGCGGTCAATCTTATAACCAAAAGTTGTCGCACAGTATCATGTTCTTCAACTACAGGCAATCGAACTACCAAAATCTAAAGCAGACCCACCAAGAACTTGATGGTCAGCGGCGTTTGACCTGCTCAACGGTTTGGTTCTTGCTTTTGAGCTCAATCGAATTGAATGAACGCCGAATTGGGAGCTCTGTATTGAAAAAGTATTGTAAATTTCGTACGTCTGAAAATGAAAATTTGACAATACGTTTGAACAGTTCTTCCCATTCGCCCTCTCATCTTTAGAAACAATTCTTAATCGCCGGCAAACCCAAAGAGATAATAAACCGTTTTGTAACCTCTAATTTTTTGAAAATGGGGAAAAACCCTAAATGATGGGTTTGCTATCCAAAATTAGAAGTCATCCTCATCTAAATGGATGAATGGATATTGATTTTCTCCCCTAATTTTCGTTTGGTCCTAGTTACTAAAATGTTACACGTTTAGTTCTTAAGTATTGAATTGGATTTTGATTTAGTCCTAAATTTCAAAATGTTACAATCTGATTCCTAAATTTCAAGATTTACAAATTTAATCTTAATTTTTCACAAAACGTAAATCATTAGCAATAGTGTCTATTAATATAAATTAACTCGTAGACATTAACACAAAAGACGAAAATTGAGCATTTACGGATAGACCGAGGTTAAAAGTGTAAATTTTAAATTTTGGGGACCAAAATGAAACAAAACTCAAATCTTAAAGGTAAAATTGTAACATTTTGAAACTTATAAACTAAATTGAAACCAAACTCAAGACTTAAGAACTAAATATGTAACATTTTGAAGTCTAATGAAGATGTGTAAACTAGATCAAATATGTATCTTTTCCTTTTTTTTTTTTCTTAACTTTAATGCCGATTGGGGTTAGGAGCTAAAGTGAGCATAGTTGAGCAATAATTGACATATACTACTCCGAAGGTTCGAATTCTTCTACCTCATTTGTTGAACTAAAAATATGAGATGTGGAATTGAGAGATTCAAACATCTAATATTTTAGTTTTAGTTGATGATTTATGCCTGAATCAGTTGAACTATGATCTAGCTTAACAAACGAGATAATGATTTAAACGGTAGTTGAAGTTATTTGTTGACAATGACTCAACACAAAGTCATTGAATAAATTTATGTGAATAGTCAATCTAAACATAGCTTAATGTTTTACGTACTACATCCCATCATTTCGAAAGAAATAACTTTCTTATTGTACCAATGCTTTATTTGGTTTTTTTTTCTCCCCTCTGTCGATTCTCTCTTCCACTAGAAGATTGTTTGATAGATATCAACTTTTCAATGTGCTTATTTAAATCCTTTTGTAAGATACCAAAAATATGTTTACTGTTCCTTCTCTTTTTTTCATGGAATGGCTAGGGAATTTATGCCTCTCAATATTTCAAAAAAAAATGTATTTATTAATTTCAAGTATATATAAAATTGTAATAATTGAAATTACGAATATACCCTAGTTCACATTATTTTTTTTTTTAGAAACCTCATATTACAGATTTTAACAAGTAAAATAAAGTGACAAAAATACTCAAATACATATAGATCTAAGTTATGGGGTAAAGTATTGAGTTATATAGTACAATGCAAAAGAATTTGCAAATATAACAAAATTACTTAGATCCAAATATCTTATTGTTGGGATAAATATCACTCACTTGCTTGAAACTTAAAGGCGCTCTTAACTTCTGTCATAATATTATAAAACCATTTAATTTATGAAATTGTAGTGGTTGAAAAGTAAAATTGTAGTGGTTGTTTATTTCAACTACTCCTCTGTACTTTTATTATTTTAATATTTTTTTAATAAATCATCAATATGTTAAAAAAAAAAAAAAAAAAAAAAAAAAAAAAAAAAAAAAAGTCATCGATGTTATTCATTCAACAGGAAAATGATAATTTAGTACAAATTAACACAACACAAGTAGATAAACATGGTAAATTAAAGAAGACTAGAAGAATGATATATATTTTATATTTTTTAAAACAAGCAGTAAGAGAGTTGTTTAATTTGAGCATTAACAGGTGAATGAGCACATATTACATTTTTAAAAGTTAAGTTTGACCTTCACCCTCACATTTGTCAAACATAAAATATAGCGGAGTTATTGACACACTAACTAGTAGTTATGCTAAAGTTAAGTTCGACCCTTACTCTCACATTTATTGAAGTTAGAACCCATCAAAATTATCGACACGTTAACTAGCTAAGACATGTTAATTTAAGTTTGATTTCATCTTCATACATTTGTCAAACTTAAAGTACACTAAAATTATTGACGTCCAACTAGTTGAATTATAATAAGTTACATTTGTTTTTAACCGTCACAATAGTGGAACTTAAAACATACTAGAATTGTTAAACCATGTACGTTTGTAGTCAACATAAGTAAATAAACCACTCAAAAGGTTTTTAGAGAGGCTGAGAAATCGTGCGAGAAGTTTGAAAGGTGACTAGATTTATTGTCTCCTTATGATTTGACTTTTTGTAAATATGAATTTGGTCTTCTTATTTTGAACTGTGGTTCATCATTTAGTTTGCATCAAATTGCTTTCTTTGTTTAGGCTCAGGGTCTTGGGTCTTCTTCGTCTTTGTATATTTTGATTACTTCCTTGCAACAAAGCCTGATTACTTAATAAAAAAATAAAAATAAAAATTATAGTCGATAACAATTTAGTCCCTGAATTGTAGTTGGCAACAATTTAGTCCATGTACTTTCAAATTTGTAACAATTTAGTCCCACAACTTTATTAGGTAACAATTTAACCCATATACTTTGAAATTTATAACAAGCTAGTCCCTATCATAAAAATTTGGTTAAATTATAAAAAATGCCCCTGAACTATGCACTTTATGTCAAAAATACCCCTAAACTTTCAAAAGTTTAAAAAATATACTTAAACTTTTAAAAATAGTTAAAAAATACCCTACCGTTAGTTTTGGATGGAAACCGTTAAAGTTTTGTTTCAAAAATACCCCTAAACTTTTCAAAAGTTTCAAAAATACTATTAACTAAAAAAAAGTTAAAAAATACCTTCACTGTAAGTTTATAAACATAAACCGTTAATATCTCGTTGCAAAAATAACTTTAAAATTAGAAAAAAAAAGTTTAAAATTGCTTCTAATATTAATATGGTGATCCATTTGTTTGAAGTTTTCTTAAATTAAAAAAGAATGAACTTTAAAACAAATTATAAACATATCCTTATTTGTTTTTTTTTTTTTTTCCATATAGATACACTCTCATTTTCCTCTTAATTTTCCAATTCTTAGTTTACACCAATTTTTTCACCAACCAAAATTTTAAGTTAAAATATAAAATCCTATAAAATCTCACAAAATTCTAAAACCAAAATCTCCTCTTAAACATACCAAAACGATAAATAGTCAAATAAAAAAAATGTATTCGATTATTAACACACTCAACTACTATTTTTTTTCTTTATCGTTTTGTTATGTTTAAGAGAAGATTTTATTTTAGAATTTTGTAAGAATTTATATTTTAACTTAAACATTTGGTTGGTGAGAAAATTAGTATAAACTAAGAATTGAAAAATTAAGAGAAAACAAGAGTATCTCTAAGAAACAAATAGGAATCTTTTCAAAATAGAAAAAAACCAAAACTAATTACACATATAGAAAAAAACAGTGGGAAATAGAAAAACATGGGCTGAGTTTTTTTCTATATGTGTAATTAGTTTTGTTTTTTTTTTCTATACACAACAATTTCCCAAAAAAAAAAATAAGGATATCTATAAGTTTTTTCAAACTTAAGAAAACTTAAAACAAACTCACCACTATATCAACGTTAAGAGCAATTATAAGTTTTTTTTTTTTTTTTTTTTTTTTTTTTTTTTAATTTTAAAGTTATTTTTGCAATGAGGTATTAACAATTTGTGATCATATACTTACAATGAAGGTATTTTTAACTTTTTTTTTACTTAAGGATATTTTTGAAACAAAACTTTAACGGTTTTCATCCAAAACTTAACGGTAGTGGTATTTTTGAACTCTTTTTAAAAGTTTAAGAGTATTTTTAAATTTTTTGAAAGTTTAGGAGTATTTTTGACACAAAGTACATAGTTCATGAACCTTTTCTATAATTTAGCCTAAAAATTTTCATAAAAATTAAGTATCAATTTTATTGTGTAACAACTTATTATTTATAGTTTATAAAAAAAATTGATATTCAATCAATTTATTGATTTTATAATTTTTTTTTATTAAATCCTATCAAACTTGTCACGATCAAAATTAAATGGTAATCAAATATGAAGTATAGAGACTAAATTATTACGAACATAAAATAGTGTGATTAAATCGTTACTAACAAAGTTTATAGATCTAACAGCCACAAAAGTTGAGGACTAAAAAGTCATTGAAAAATTTTGTTTAAAAAAAAAGTCATTGGAAAAAGAAAAAAAACAAACCAATGAAGAATTGGGGAGAGATAAAATCAAAATGTCGTGTAGGGCAGTGGGCATATATAAATGGAATCAAAGCTAAAACGTTAAAACCCAGTTGAATGAGGAGAGGATTTTCGGTCAAGGGGGAACAATTGATCGCTACATTTAGCTCTACTCTTACTTCCCCTTCTCTCCTTTCCCCGCCGCCGCTATCCATACGCTCCCTCACCGCTCATCCCTCAATTCGGCAACTTTTCTTCAATTCCCCACTTTCGCGTTGCTGTTCTTCACCATCTGTATCGTCTGAGCCATCCATTCCTTCATTTCCGCCGTCATCTGTGTCACCAATGCCAGGGGCCGGTTCTCAAGGAGTGGAATGGCCGGCCGACCGCATAAGGGACACCTTTTTTCGATTCTTTGAGGAGAAGAATCATGTTTATTGGAAGTCGAGCCCTGTTGTGCCCGTCAACGATCCGACCCTTCTCTTTGCTAATGCGGGTCTGTCTTTCTTCCTTGTTTTCTTAATCTTACTTGCGTATTGTGTGGTTCTGGATTGAGAGAGTGGAAGAATAGTTTATGGAGTTGTGCAAATTTAGTGGATTTTGATGGGTTATACGAAGATTCTTCATTGAATTTATATATGAGTTAATTGTGGTGCTTGAGACGATGGGTTTCTGTTGCAGGTATGAATCAGTTCAAGCCCATTTTCTTGGGCACTGTTGATCCTAACACGTCTTTGAGCAAGCTTACCCGAGCTTGTAATACTCAGAAATGTATTCGTGCTGGTGGGAAACACAATGATCTTGATGATGTTGGAAAAGACACTTATCACCATACTTTCTTTGAGATGCTTGGCAATTGGTCATTCGGGGATTACTTTAAGAAGGAAGCCATCACATGGGCCTGGGAACTTCTTACCCAGGTTTGTTGACTTTTACACCCAGAAACGAACTTGTGTCTGAATCTGTGTAACGTTGAGAGTCATTATTATAGCGTTAGAGTTTATGACTCATAATTTACTATTCTTCTACTTCTCGTATCGCCTTCTTACAAACAGGATGGTTTGATGCAGTCTATTAGTCTTCTAGTTTTCAGCTTGCGAACAACTCTTCTACTTATACACGCGCTACTGCAATGTGCAAATCATTTTGTCTGTCTTGTATAATTTAGTCCGTCAGGCTTTTTGTTTGTAACAAATGTTTCTGGGATAGGGAAATACTTGTAATGAAACTTAAGGGTATATATAAGAAAGAAAGGACCACCAGGTTTGCAATTAAATCTTATGTAATGTGAAATTATGAAAAGCTCCCAGATCATCCGCAATATAAGGATCGAGGAAATTGCATTACTCTTTGATTATGGTATGACCGAGTTTATATCAGTTGATTGTTTTTTCTCATAATAGTTGCGTTTTGTGAACCTACAGGTTTATAAGCTTCCCACAGATCGAATTTATGCCACCTACTTCGGTGGTGATGAGAAAGCTGGTCTTGCATCTGATACTGAGGCTAGAGACATATGGCTGAAGTTTTTACCTGCTGAACGTGTCTTACCTTTTGGCTGCAAAGTAAGATTACATAACAACTTATCTCTGTTTTTTGCTCTTGCAAGCTAAAGCTACAAATATCTTGTTATCTATCTGAAATCTGATGCTAGGATAAAAAAATATGTTAAACCTCTCATTTCTTTATGCCGCAGAAGCTTCAATTATCAAAGAAAATAAAAATTTGTGAACAATTGTGTTTATCTTTTTTGTGAGTGTTCAATTCATATTAGCCCGTGGAAATTTTGTCTAATTTTATTCTTTGAATTTTGAGCAGGACAATTTCTGGGAGATGGGTGATACTGGTCCTTGTGGACCTTGCACTGAAATACATTATGACAGGCTTGGTGGTCGTGATGCTGCACGATTGGTTAATAATGATGACCCTACATGCATTGAGATATGGAACCTTGTTTTTATTCAGGTAGCCTTCTTGCCCCCCCTCTCTCTTCTCTGTCATTGTTTCTGACTCGTCAACTAATATCTTGTTATATATATATATATGTATATATATATATATATATATATATATATATTCACCCTTGCAACAATGGGAGTATATTTTTACTATTTTTCTAGTAGCTTCCCAGATGTAGGTTCTATTGTGGTTGAACTGTAATATGTTTATGACAAACATTCGAGTAGCTATACTTGTATTGTTCCATATCTGACTTTTGGGGTCTGTCTGAGGTGAAAGCCTGAAGGCTCAAGAGGTTTTTGATTGATATTGCAGTATTAGTTAGGTTTTCATTGAATAGAAAGGGGGGAAAACTAAATGAAAAGGTAAGGCATGATAGTGTTACTTCTAAAGGAAGTTGAATAGATCTGTTTTATAGGTTGTACTACTGTGTCCTTGAGTTCTAAGAATTATAGATGCAACTACTAGTATTCTAGTTACATTGCATCCCTCATCTTCTTGAATATAACCCACATCTTTCAAAGTAATAAGTGTGGTTAGTAAGATAATGTTTGCTCTTTGACTTAATTTTTTTTGGCCATACATTATTGTCAAGTTCAAGTAACAAATGTATGCATATCAATGCAGTGGATTTTCTGGTTCTTCTGTCCCTTTTGATGGGTTTAGGTGTTCTCCTTAGTTATTGTTATTATTATTTGGTTATAAGAACAACTTCGTTGGTTATTAATGATTCAATTTATCATTGCTACAGTTCAACAGGGAAAATGATGGCTCCCTGAAATCTCTACCTGCCAAGCATGTTGATACTGGGTTGGGATTTGAAAGGCTGACTTCGGTGCTTCAGAACAAGCTGAGTAATTATGATACTGATGTGTTCATGCCCATCTTTGATGCAATCCAAAAGGCAAGAACAATATTTTTCTCATCAAATATACCTCTTATTTTGTAATTTGCATAGGATATAATTTAGTATAGGGTTTCTGCCCTCATGTAGTTTAGTGGTTAACAGTTTCTATCATGGATAATATAAAATTGTGAAGGAGGGAGAGAAAAGCCAAGTCCCAAGCTAAGGTAAGGGGATTATAAAAGGGTCTTCCAAGTAGCAATAGCATTAAGCGAAGACTATACGACTCAAAGGGTGTGTGGAATTTACAATTACACCGATAGAGAGCTACACACAAAGCATTATTTCCCAAAATGAAAAATGAATGACTCGTCCCATTGTTGAAGATTCCGTTGTTCCTTTCTGGTTGAATAAACCAAAAAAGAAGCCCTGATGAATTCGAGCCTTAAGGTTATCTTTTCTTTTTTGAAAGAATGACCTTCTGTGATACTAGAAAGCAAGCTGTTCTACTGTGGTCCAACAGCCTCCCTAGACTTGACCACTGGAGGAGATATCTCTAGATTGTGTTAATAAAATAGGAAATATTTTCATACTCTCTTTATGAACCAATTCACTGAACAAATGAAAATGGGCAAGGGAAAAATCTTAAGTTAACCAAGTTATAAGGTTCTCCTATTGGGAACTATGGAAGAAAATAAATAATTACAAGAGTGTTTTGATGCTGCACTTCAAAGGGAGGCAACAAGAATAGTTACATCCTATGCCCACATAAGCATAACTCAACCAAGATAAACATGTATCATTGACCAAGAGGCCAAAAATTTGAGTTTTTACCTCCATATTCTTGAACTCAAAAGAATAGTTAAATCCCAAATCACACTTACCATTTATTTTGTTTTCTATGAAAAATTTCCAATTCCTTTCCAACTTCTCAAAGACTATAGTAGCATTTAGCCACAAATGATGCGTCCCACATGCCACATCTTTGATTCAATTGCATGAAGAAAAGTAACCATCTTCATCACTATATTCAGTCAAAATATAAAATTTTCTTACGGTGTTTTCAGTTTTTCAATCAGATATTTGTTTGTAATGTAGGCAACTGGAGCTCGACCCTATAGTGGAAAGGTAGGGCCAGATGATGTGGACAACATGGACATGGCTTACAGGGTTGTTGCTGATCATATTAGAACTCTTTCAATTGCCATTGCTGATGGGTCTTGTCCAGGTGAGTACCATTAGAAACATGAGATGACTGATTCAAAAGCATTTTGAGGCCTGCCACTTGTAGTTAACGGTTATGTCCTCTGACCTCTCTCTCTCTCTCTCTCTCTCTTGGAACTTCCACAAGAATTTATATCCGCAATCCTTTTAACAAGAGTGGATTTTGATCTTTCTTCTTCAATATCGTGGAAAGGATGGGGATAGTCTCTTAGCAATAGCAAGTAAATTATGCTTATTAGTTGCACAATAATTGTTAACATTACGCCGATTGTCTTATCATTGTTAAATATTGATCTTTGAACTTATTATGTCCTTCATATTTTGTCGTGTTTGGATTTGCCATCCACCTTTACTCTTTGCACATTTGAAGCTTCAAAAAATAGTTTTTCATGCTCTTAAAATATATCCTTGATAGGTAATGAGGGGCGTGAGTATGTTTTGAGACGTATTCTTCGTCGAGCAGTTCGGTACGGAAGTGAAGTTTTAAAAGCTCAAGAAGGATTTTTCAATGGGTAGGAGGACTTCTCTATTTACTTGTTTGCCACTTCTAAATCTTAACATGAGGAGTTTTGACTGATTTTCACACTACTCTTCCCTTGTTACTTCTTTTCAGTGTCATAATATAACTATAAATTGTATGTTTTAATATTTGCTAATATGGTTGCTTCTGTCGATGACTATGGTGATCCAGACTTGTGAGTACTGTGGTGAAACTGATGGGTGATGTCTTCCCAGAACTAAAACAACATGAAGTGCGAATTAGGGAGATAATTGCAGAGGAGGAAGCAAGTTTTGGGAAAACTTTACTAAAGGTACTTCTTTCCTGAGGGGTTAAGGTCTTAGGTTTGATCTTTTTGGTAAGCTAAAAGGCTAAGAACTAAAATCCCTTTGGTATCTCTCTTAAGACTTGGCATGGGAGTGCATGTACAGGAATGGGTCAAATCTGTCCATGGACAATAAACTTGAAATTTTCTTCAGCAAATGGTTAATTACAGAAACCCTTCTGGCTTCGATAAAGTCGTATACCCCAGGGATACTGACTTGGGTGCATCTTACTTATTTTTATTTGTTATTTCTTCGTGGAGGCTTATTTAATATTACATATCTTATTACCAAAACCTAAATAGATTACTTTTTTTATGCCAGGGAATTGAGAAATTTAAGAAAGCCGCTCAGGATGTACAAGGGAAGATATTGAGTGGGCAGGTCAGTATTTTTATTATTGGTCTTTATGTAAATTATCTCTTTGACCGTTCTCTGTTTTATAATTTATGTGTAGGAGGTTTTCAATTTGTGAAGAATCTACCTAAGATTTTTATATCAAAGGTGTATGATCATTGTCTTGAAGTGTGTTTCTTAAGGCGCAAGCATTACAATTTGGGATCATAATTTTATAGCTCTAACATACTCATTTGAAAAGTTTGAAACAAATTTGCATAAACTGTTGAAAGGGAGGTTTCTTTTTTTGATTAAATAATAATAACTACTTCACGTTGGTATTGAAGTGGTGGGGGTGTGGAGGGGATACTATTGTGCGATGTGTTTTAAAGCTAGAATGAAATTGGAGTTGTAGTACTGATATTTATTTTCAGCATGCTTTCTTTCGTCACTAAGGTTCACGTTCATCCCTCCACTTGTATTTGCATATGTTTTCTGAAAATGCATCACCTTGCCTCTTCCTTGCAATGAAAAAAAATGGTCTGTTTGAGGGGTGTTTATTTCTGTGTGCTGGAGAGATCTTAAGACTTGATTGAAGTTTAAGATGCTTACAATCAGAAGATAAAAAAACTATATGTTCAAGAAATGTCAATATGTGGTTATTTTTATCCTATTTCGTTCTTTACCGTGTAGGATGCTTTTATCTTGTGGGATACATATGGATTTCCATTAGATTTGACTCAGGTACCCGCTGTCTCTCTCTCTCCCCCACACATACACACTTACTGCTTGCATGCATATGGCGTTACCAAGGATGAAAATATTGATATCCATATAAATATCGGTAACTCAAATTTACGAATATATCGACGGATATTCCAAAAAAAATCACGGATATCACAGATACTTATAGAAGCATTGTGAATTTTTTTGTGAAACTTTAGATGAAACTTATTTAAGTAACAAACTATGACTTTAAGCATATAAATCAATAATTAGAAGTCAAATATGATTAGTAATAAAATAATGTATACTAATTAAGACCGAAAATTAATATTAAGTGAATAAATGCAATGAATGTTAATGGATGAACAAAATTTAGATTGGTTCTATGTTCAAATGTGATAGTCTGATAGAGTTATGACACTGATAGAAGAGGAAAAATAATTTTTTAAAAGATTATTTTTCAACAAAAGAAAATAATGTCCAAAATAACCGTAAAGCTATCTATTTGAATAATAAATAATATAATTAGAATATACTAATTAAATAAAATAAAAGGTGATAAAGAGATGAATCTAACTAAAAAGTAAAGATAATAAATACATAAATATTTAATTATTAATACAAAAACACATTATTCAAATAGATAAAATGTAGGAAAAAGACATAATATCCAAATAAATAAAATGTGGGACCAAGATAAGTGGGGTGGTGGAAAAGAGGAGAGAAGATGTGAGAGGAAAGAGATTGCCATGTAAGAGAGAGAAAGAAATTTGAGAAAGTTGTTCCACATTGAAAATACATGGGCCTTATGTAATGGGCTTAATGGGCTTTTCATGGCTCAGGGTGGTATAATAATAAGTTATAAAAAAATTTCGATTAAATATCGTCGATATTTGCGTATTTTGACGATATTTTGATAATATCGGCGATATATTGCGATAAATATTGGCGATATATTAGGATATGAAAGTAAAAAAAATCTTACCCCTTCATATCCTTATTGTTGGGTGAGTTTTAACGATATATCATCGATATTTCGGTGATATATCGCGATTTTTTTATCCTTGGGTGTTACTAATAACAGTTTCATGGGATAGTTGATGGCGGAAGAGAGGGGTCTGCTAGTTGATACTCAGGGTTTCAACAGTGCTATGGATGAGGCGAGGGAAAGATCAAGAAGTGCTCAAAATAAGGTGAGTTCTTTTTGCTAGAGTACATTAACATCCTATTGTTGTGTTTTACAGTCTGTTGTTCTACCTTATGTGGACCTATATGTGGAAAAATTGTTAATGCTTTCATATACAAAACAATGCAAAAGTCTATGAATGACAATGGATAATTTAATTGACTGGAGAAAACATTTTGTTAGTTTTATCTTTTGTTTTATTCCTCTTCCAGCAAGCAGGTGGTACAATTGCCATGGATGCTGATGCTACGGCAGCATTGCGCAATAAGGCAGTTGCTTCAACTGATGACAAATTCAAATTTATTTGGTTCAAGGTTTGTGAATCTATTTTTGTCACAAGCATGCCTATGTTCCAATTTAGTTCAATTTGGTGATTAATGGCACTCAATGGAGTTCTTGCAATTTCATATCCAATGGCCATCCTCATTTTCTGTGTAACGTAAAAAGTCCTTTGGTGGCCTTCAATTTTTTTGTTCCAGGTCTCCCTCTTTTAGTTTTAATTCTAGAATGAACCTAAATGGCATGATCTTTCTTCTTTTTTATTTTCTGTTTGCATATCATCCTTTAGTAATCATTTTTTCTTTCCTGGTTGCCTAAGGGGGGAACAAAACCATTACCACTATTTGGAATCTAGATGCCTGTTTCTCTTAGATTTCACTCAGTAGTTGCGTGTTTTTGTCTGAGGTTGAGGACCAGCATTATGCTTGGTAGCATTGTGTAAGGCTCCTAGTTAGGATTATATTGGGATAATTAGTATGATTAGTAGTAAGGGGTATTTTAGTAATTAGCCATTAAGTTTGTTAGGCATTTTGGTTATAAATAGTAGGAAAGAGTAGAGCAAGGGGTGTGAAGAATTTTGTGGGATTTCTTAATTGGGAATTTGGGGAGAGGAGTCTCAGCCCTCTAGAATGTCCTGAGGTATATTGTAATTTCTTCATTGATATTGCAATATAATTCTATCTTTTATTGTTCTTGTTTGTTCTTGTGTGTTCTTGAGTTCTCTTGTTAGGAGGTATCCTAACAAATTGGTATCAGAGCCCATTCTTTCTTGGGGATTGTTTTTGTTTGGCAATGGGGGAGGACGAACAATGGACATGGGAGCGAGTGCTTGGATGGACTGCTGATCGGAAACGTGAGGCGGCAGAGAGAGGAGAAACTCCATGGACATGGGAGTAACTGCAGAAATGGATGGCAGAATGCAAGCACGAAAGAATTGAAAGAAAAATCCGAGAGGAAAAGTTGCAAGGAACTCGAGGAGAAGCAAAGAAAATGGTTCAAAAAGCAATAGAAGAGAGGTTGGACGATCTCGACAGAGGCAAGGTTGAGATCAAAGAAATGATGCAATTCTTACTTCATCCTATGAAAAAGTTGAATGTTGAAATTCAGAGGATCACACCTTCAAAGGAAGAGAAACAAGAAGCGCTGGTGACGGGAGTGGAATCTGAAACTTCCAGTGAGCTTACAACCGAAAGCGTGTCTATGGAAGGATTTTCACAAACATCGCAAGGCTTCGAAGAAGAAGGAAAGGCATCAAGCCCTGTTAAGGGGAAATCGCCACTGAAGATAGTAGAGAGGGAAGGGAAATCCTGTGAAATCCGTAAGAATGACAAGGAGATGGAAGCAAAAGAAAAGGGAGATGATGAGGGGCTCCAAGGCAGAGGAGAAAAGGAAAAAAAATATGGTGACTCGAAGATGGAGGAATCAGAGGAAATTGGTCATAAAGAAGATGGAAAGAAGATGTGTCACCTGATTGTTAATGTCCATGACCAGCGACGGCGAAGGGTGAGATGGTCGGGGACAAGAACTTGGTGGAAGTGGAAATGTCGATCGAAAGAGACAGAAGTAACATATAAAAGAGGAAGAACATCAACGACAAAAAGAGGATTTGACAGAAGTACAGTAAAGCGTTGGAGAGAGAAGTTTCTGGCTACCAAATGGTTGGAAAAACGACTTGGCGGTCAGATGGAGGAAAAGAAGTCGTCGGCAGTTCAGTGGCTGAGATGGTTAAGATATCGGAAGAAAAGTTGGTTTAGAAGCTGTAGGGTTCGAGAGAGAAGAAGAGATAAAGACGATGGAGATGAAGATCGGCGACAATGGCATGGGTGGCCGGAGATGCGGAAGAAACCACAAGGAAAGGCAGAGTTGCGAGCGGCAAAGCGGAGAAGACGATGTGGACGGGTCCGGAGTCCGACGGATATCCAAGGCGGATCCAAAAGCAAAGACGATGCCAATCGGTGCCAATGGCGAATGGGAAGGTGGTCGACGGTGAGTGCAACCTGGTGGTTAATGGCAGAAGAAGACGTGACGATGGAGGGAAGAGAGCAGTTGCGTGATAGATGGGGACCACTGACTTGTCAAGGTCTGATGGAAAGAGGGAGAAGAAACGTGCAACGACAAAAATGTGAGGGAAACGAAAAAATTAACCCTAATGCCATCTACGTGTCAAATGGTTGGGTGGGAGAGAAATGGAGTCAGGACCTTATTAATCCTGGGTTAATTGGACTACAAATGAATATGGAAGAGGAGGTCCAATTACGGCCCAAGGAGGAAAGCTGGGTGACATCAATTGGGCTATCCAAACAGGGGTGTAATGGGCCGATCATGAGTGATTGGGTAGAGATCCAATTTCGTGGTTATCAATGGGTTGAAGAACTACGGCTTGATGGGCGGTATCTGAATATGGAAAGTAAGGTCCATTCACGGTCAATAGAAAAAAACTGGAGAATAAAAGTTGGACTTGTCAGACATGGGCTCAAATCCACTGATGGATTGCTAAAGTCCTACCTAATGGTCGTGGATTTAAGATATGTGGGAAAAGGAAAGGCCAATGGGCTTATTGGGCAGGAGTGTGAGAAGCTAGAGGCTAAAGGTCTGTTTGTAAATCGATTAGATGGGGCTCAATCCATTGCTAAGTCAGAAAATGAGGGAATAGTTGAGGATGGATTTTTAATCGAGTTTTATCTTGACTTAAACTCAGAACCCGACCAATCATGGCAATATCGTACCCATGTGGAAAAGCAAAAGCCGAATCGCAAGGCAAAGGTACAAAAGAAAACAGAAGGGAAGAAAAGTCATGAAAAAGAAGGTTGGAGAAGTGAAATCAATGGAAAACGATGGACGTTTCACAAGGAATTTGGAAAAAAAAATGTCGAGCGAAAAAGGGAAAAGGGAAAAAAAAAAGGCTGTCGAAGAAAGGAGATTTGGCGAATAAACTACTTACCGACGACCATAGTCAGCAACGGAAAATGGTTCATATCTTAAATCGAGCATTCTGCGAGGTAGGCAGCGTGGTGGGTTATTTTATTGTGGTATTTGAATTCCAACAAGCTATGAGAATGGCAGTAGAAGGGTTAAGCGGGCAAACCAAAACGACTAGTGATCGGACAATGGGTGTTGGATGGAGGAAGGCGGCGAAGAAACTGAAAGCGACCATCAAAGGAGGATTCGTCAGGAAAAAAAATGCAGAGGAAGATGGGGTTGACGATGGATGGAGACAACGGCTTGAAGAAGAGGCTACAGTTGGTGGGAACATAAGTCCCATGTGATGTGTCAGGGGGTGAGGTCATTACATTGGAAAAAGCTACAGAAGCCTATGGGTTTGATTTATGGGCTCTTAAGAGGGCTTTATCCAAATGAATTAAAGCCCAAATTTTTTGTTCTTTCAAGGCTGAAGTGAAAACAGTGGTCTGAAGGCTAGTCTTAGTGAATGTCCTTTTGTTGTTCACACCTTGAGGACAAGGTGTCTTCAAAGGGCGGAGTATTGTAAGGCTCCTAGTTAGGATTATATTGGGATAATTAGTATGATTAGTAGTAAGGGGTATTTTAGTAATTAGCTATTAAGTTTGTTAGGCATTTTGGTTATAAATAGTAGGAAAGAGTAGAGCAAGGAGTGTGAAGAATTTTGTGGGATTTCTTAATTGGGAATTTGGGGAGAGGAGTCTCAGCCCTCTAGTATGTGATGAGGTATATTGTAATTTCTTCATTGATATTGCAATATAATTCTATCTTTTATTGTTCTTGTTTGTTCTTGTGTGTTCTTGAGTTCTCTTGTTAGGAGGTATCCTAACACATTGTTCTTTGCCATGTTTTATTTGATGTTTTTCCCCCTTGACTTTTGGGTTAGTCCTGCACCTAATTTGGATTGTATTGGTTTCGGTTAAAGAGATGATTTGAACTCTGATTCTCTGATAGAGAATTTCTTAGACAGAGTAGTTTTTGGTCTATTTTGTGGAACATTTAGCTCAATCGAATCAAAAGAACTTTTTCTGATAGATGTGCTCAGAGGTGGATTTGGAATGTGGATACTTTTTAATGCCGTCTGTGCAGAAATTTATGTCTACGTTGCGCCAGGATATCCTATTAGTCTTTTTTTTTTTTTTTTATGGAGATAAGATATCCTATTAGTCTTGATTACTCACAATTGGATTGCTTAATTGTAACTTTCAAAATTGGGCCATTTCTTTTTCTCGTGTTTTCTGCTACCTTGTTGCCTTTCTGGGTACTTTGGGGTTGTTTTAGTGTGCTTCTCCTGGTTTTATTTTACGTTTGTTAATGTAAGTTTAGTTTCCTATTGACATGCAATGCACTTTTGTGTAACACAGGCATATGCCTTCCAGGAATATGCACAATTTTGGTTGTTTGACTGCTCTGTGTATTATTCAACCCTCTTATCTTTGTATTCCAGGACCATGAAAGTGTGGTGAAAGCTATTTACACTGGTTATGAATTTCTAGAAAGTGTAGCTGCTGGTAATGAAGTTGGTTTAGTGCTGGAATCTACGAGTTTCTATGCTGAGCAAGGTGGTCAGGTATTTTGAGTTCTCGGATACCCTATCATATGATTGCTTGATAAGAAAGGGCTTCATTGCCCCTTTGGAGACATATGATAAGAAAGGGCTTCATTGATGTTGTACATGATAGTAGTAGCCTTTAAATTCACTACTGAAGAGTAGATTTAAATTGTTTGAGCAACATACCGTTGTTAATTTGCTGGTCTCTTTGTAATTTGAGCTTTGCTCTTTTCATTATATCAATGAAAAATTCGTGTTTCCATTTAAAAAAAAACATACTGTTGTTAATTTGCTGGTCTGTTCTGCCTTTTGTCTAGCACTTCAATTGTTTTATTTTTTTATTTGAACTTCAACAAATGAGCTTTTGGGGAAAAGCTTGCTCATGGGATCTTCCCATTGTTAGAAATCACATTTTTCCTAGTTTGGGTGATCTTATGAAGTTTAATTGGAAGAAACAATGCAACGGGAGGATTTGAAAATTATTCTATTGATAATATGCTTGCTACATTTTATGCTTTTATGCAACTATTTCCCTTGTTATCTTTTATCATTAATTTTTATCTTATTTATGACTATGTTTTTGGCATTAGATTTTTGATACTGGAATAATTGAAGGTCCCTTTGGCTCATTTCAAGTATGTAATGTTCAAATATTTGGAGGTTTCATCGTACATATTGGTTCATTTAATGGTGGGAGTGGCAAAATTTCTCTGGATGACAAAGTTATTTGTAAGGTAAACTCAAAATATGCTTTCATTTATATTTAATTGAAAGTCCTTTTGGTATTCAGTGGTTTTGGGAAGCATTCTTTGTTTTGTTAATGAAATAATTTCTTATCTAAATTTCTCTTGCCATTCTTCATGAGTCTATGCATGCAGGTCGACTATGAGCGGCGTAAGCTCATTGCTCCTAACCATACTTGTACACATATGTTGAATTTTGCTCTTAGGGTATGTTTGAATTTTGATTTAAATGTTACTAATTATTATTAGAACTGATATTCCTTCTGCTTTAAAAAGCTTATTTGAATAATAATTGTACAGGAAATTCTTGGAAACCATGTTGACCAGAAGGGATCAATCGTTCTTCCTGAAAAACTGCGATTCGATTTTTCTCATGGTTCGATTTATTGTCAGCTGTTGTTTACTTTGTTTGCCATTTTATAGGAAATTATTTTCTTTCGTATTCAGTTTTTTTCATAAAGGAACAGCATATAGAACATGAATCACAGGGAGGGAGGAAGGAAAGGAGGGGTGGGAGAGGCAACCTCCTCCCATAGAGGTTTCAAGGAGACCTCTTACCTAGCCAAGGAATTTTCCAACTGTGACTATAAAAATTTTAGAAAGTGTGGACCATCAAGAGACGAATGATTTGTTTTCTTCAAAATTGTGTATTGAATCCAATTTTTAATTGTAGCCGTGCTAGTAGACATCTGTCAACAATCGTCTTGTGGTTTTTAATCGGGGGTTGCCCATTTAGGAGAATGAAAGGAAAAAATGTTAGCGTTAATACAATTTCTTATTCATTTCCTCCACCTTGGATTAAACCCCTTATTCTCCAAAACCACATCCAGAGAATTTTTGTCAACTAAATCAAAAGCTGCTTCATTGTTTTTTGCATTAGTTAAGTTTTGTTTTTCTCATGGGAGGATGTTTTGGTCACTTTCAATTGTGTATTTAAAATTTTCATTGCGTAACTACTCATGAATTATAGGCAAGCCAGTGGATCCTGATGATTTGAGAAAAATAGAATCAATTGTGAACAAACAAATAGAAGATGAACTGGACGTAAATGCTAAGGAGGTAACCCTTGCTGAAGCGAAGCGTATTAATGGATTACGAGCTGTTTTTGGAGAAGTAAGATGCGCTGTCTTTCTTTATTTCTGAAAACTTTTATGTTATTTATGAGAAGCATGATCTCCAATATCTTCCCTGTTTATGATGCAGGTCTATCCCGACCCAGTTAGAGTTGTTGCTATTGGGAAAAATGTCGAGGAACTCCTGGCTGATCCAGATAATGAAAGCTGGTTATCCATTTCTTCAGAGCTATGTGGAGGTCAGTGTGTTTTTTCATGGCCTTCACTTTTTGCAGCCTGGGCTAAGCTGGCCTCAAATAAAGCCAATGGATTATTGCAGGGACCCATATATCAAATACACGGGAAGCAAAGGCATTTGCCCTTATATCTGAAGAAGGAATTGCTAAGGGGATCCGAAGAATTACTGCTGTTACCACTGATTCTGCCTTTAAGGCAATCGAGCAGGCTCAATCACTTGAGCAGGAAGTTGACGCTGCTTTTAATATAGATGGCAACGTGCTGGAAAAGGTCTCTCTCTCTCTTTCACACACACACACACATAAATACTGACAGTGGCTGATAGGTTTATCTCTTGCTCTGATACTCTGATAGGCTGATTGTTAACAGTTTTGCCTTTGCTGTTATATTTGTACTATTTCACCGTTGCATTCCATTCCACTTATCCAATCCTCTATGGGAAAAGGAAACTCTAACAAATAAGAAAAAGATGCATGAGACTAGAGTGGTAAGAATACTGAGTTATCCTCAAAAGAAGAGAGAATATACCGAATAATGAAAAAGAGAGTCTCATCTAGAATAAGTCGTAGAAAAGGAAGAAAGGCTAAAAGCAGTAATTTTTCACGAAGTTAATCTAAATAATGTGACTGTTTAAAAGGTCATCAATCACGAAAAAGCTCGTTTCTATCCTACTGAGAAACTTAAAATAGTAGAAATCACTGAATTTCAGATGGTGCATGGTTCTCTGTCTCCTTGGGGGGTGCATCACTACTAAATTGGAAGTATTAAGTCCGATCCACTATAAATATCAGTTGGAGTAGTGGAGTAAAAAAATTTCTCTTGCTGAATGATGATTGCATGAATCTGCCTCTAAAATAAAATGATTTACGTTGAATATCTAACCCAATCCATAACCTGTGTACAAACACAGATTGGATTACCATAGACCAGAGGAAACTTAAATTCCTTTCTCCATCTATGCCCTTATCATTCCAACAGCAAATGGTAGCATCAAATGGAGGATGGATTGATGTGCTTCATCTCCCAGTCACCTTCTGGACAGAAGCTATCTTCAGGTATATTGGTGACATGTGCGGAGGCTATCTACATCCATCTAATCAAACGGAAAGAGGATTAAACCTCTCTCTTGTGCGTTTAAAGGTCAAAGAAAATGAGAGGTTTCACTCCATGTGAATTATGGCTTCCAAAGGAGCTGACTGGTGTCAAAATCACCATTAAAATTCAAACCGTCGTTGTCGAAGTACAGGGTTGGTGGAGGGAGATGAAACCGTCACAAGGAAATAGCAATAAAGAGGGTGCTGAAATTGCGGATCACATTGATTCTCAGGTGAAATGAAAAAGGCAAATCTATTGCCAATGAATCAACACGATCGAATTCTCCTCCATATTTAGAACCATTGACTAAATCGGATTCTCCCCCTCTCCATATTCAAAACCTTTGAGTAAATCCCCTAAAATAAAGGAGCAAATTAACCTTCCTTCTACCCTCTCTCTCTCTCGCCCAATCAGTCGGTGGACCCACCATCCGAATCATTAATTTCTCCCAATATATATGAGAACCCAAGGCACACCAATTTAACCAAGCCAACCCCATCGTTCAACTTCCAAAACCAAAACCATAGCCCCAAAAAGTCGGCTTGCCCTTCGTTTTCACAGCCCTCTCTCTCCATTGTCACTTTTTGAGAGGGACCACCTGATAAGGACAACGAACCTTCACATATCTTTACAATGGTATGATATTGTCCACTTTGGGCATAAACCCTCATGGCTTTGCTTTTGGTACCATCCAAAAGGCCTCATACCAATAGAGATAATTGTCCTCACTTATATACCCATGATCATTCCCTTCCTTAACTAATGTGGGATTTTGTTCGCACTCCTAACACCACCACCCTCCATGCTGGCACCACCTTTTCCAATTCAGCCAACAAATGAAACACTCCCTTTGCCGGTTTTGATACTAAGGGTTATCTCTCCAGCCCTAAAAAAGATGCGGAATTCACCGCCCATCCTCTTGATTTGACCATCTTTGATGACCAGCCCGATTAAACACACAATTTTCCATTATACACTCTTCCCCTTCTCCTACCGGACACAAGTCCCAACCAAGAAATTTCATCTGAATTTCCTTCCACCCAAACTATGGACTCACCATAACCACCCTTTACCCAATTAACCAACGGCATTCACCAACTTTACCCTTCAGCCTTTGTGATTTGGCCTCTCTTTTGTCAAATCATGGTTTATGTATTATGGCCATACCAACTATCCCTCCACCTACTAAAATAAGAAAAACTGCAACTACAATTGGCAAAAAAACCCAAGCTCCAAAGAGAGATACAAGGCCTTTATTCCTTGATCCACTATAATAAATTCGCTACCTTGGCTATTAGGGAGGGCACATTGGAGAATCAATGAAATTCCATTCATGGAATGTTCGAGGCCTAAATTTTTGGAGGAAACATACTTTGGTTTAAAAGCTTATTCAAATTGGTGCAGTTGCCAATTTGAATGAACCAGAAAAAAGGGTGTCATAATCCTCTCCACCCATCAAATAAAGCTTATACTTACCGAACTCTACAACTACTACTATTAAAGCGTAGCACTGTGGCAAGTCGGGGTCGATCTGCAGGGAAGTGTGAGATGTGTTTTGTTAAACTAATTTCATAATTATAGCGATAAATGGGGGGTTTTGTATGGATAGAGAAATGTGCGTGGAAGTAAAGACAACAGGTAAATGTAACTTAAGATTGGAAATTCTAAGCTAAAAAAATAGAAAAAGTAGAAGAAAAGGGCTAGTGGTTGCTTCTCTCTCGTTCCTCCATTCTTCTTAGCACTTGGTCTCCTTTTGCTCTAAAAAAAAAAATAAAGAGTTTATATAGAAAAATCGGGGGAGCACCGAGGTGCTTAAAGCCTTGCTACAGCGCTATGCCGAAGCGTGTGGCGCTACCCAACCTATGGCGCTTCTATAAATGGTGCTGCCTGTGGCACCCTTCCCTGTTTTGTCCATTCTCTTCTTTTTGCCTCCCGATCGTTGCTAAGTTCCTGTTTTCGCTCGATATGTACCTAGAATGTCCCGATGATCTCCTTTGCTCAATTGTCTGTCTAAGAACTCAATATAACGTTAAATATGTAAAAACTAACATGATTTAGGCTGAGAAAGATAGCTCTTTCAAGGAGCTATCAAGGTACCTAAACTTATCAAGAAAGTAATACTTCGACTAAAGTGCCTGAAACACACGCGACATAAAAATAAAAGACATGTTTTTTTTACCTAGAGGTAGCTCTTTTTACCCCTATCCTTGTACTCACAGAGCAAATACTTTTGCTTTATTTTTTTTCCTTTTGTTTTCTTTTTCCTTTTTTTTTTCAACACTTTTCTTTTCTTTCACTCTTTTTGGCGCTTTTTTTCCACATAGGCTTATAACCTTAGGATGGGTTTATGGTGTCGATAAGTCTGTTGTCACTTCGAAAGACCCTTCCAGTTAGAGAGTGACCTTGCTTGATAGGTTGTAATATGAGACTAAGGAGAATAAAAGAGTTATAAGCATGCATAAGAAAAAAGCACTAAAAAGAGTTAAAGAAAAGAAAAGTGTTGAAAAAAAAAGGGGAAAAGAGAACAAAAGAAAGGAAAAGAATAAAGCAAAAGTATTTGTTGTGTGAGTGCATGGATAGGGGTGAAAAGAACTACCTTCGCTGTGACCAGTTAGGACGCCCTTGAAAATCTTAGGTATGAGTCCTTATAGTTGGAATATGAAAGTTGGTTCATTCAAATTGGCTATGTTGTCGGGGATGTGGTTGAAAATTAAACTATTTTTTCTTAGTGATTATACTTGAGAAATACTGTCAACAATGGATTTTTCTCAGTGGGAATTAACGAAACACAACCCTAGTATTGTTTCCTTACAAGAAACAAAACTGTCACTAGTGGATTCTTTCTTGATTGAATCTATATGGAGCTCCTCTTACATCGGATGGGACTTCTTTGGATGCAATTGATTCATCGGGGAGTATTCTTATTCTTTGAAGTGAGCCAGATTTCTTTATTCTTGGGGTTATTCAGAACCACATTTTTGTTTCTATTCATGTTTCTTTGGCAGATGGTTATTCTTTTTGGCAACAATTTACGTCCCTTCCGATAATGTTTTCAGAGTTGATTTTTGGCATAACTTGATGATTTGGCTGGTTTGGCAATGAAAATGAGGTTAATTGGTGGAGATTTCAACGTTACTCGGTGGTTTGGAAGAAATCACGTGATAGAACTATATCTTCTAGAATGTGCGCTTTCAAATTGAGAATTTGTGGCTCCAAGTCCTTTCTTTCCATTCTTTGGTGGAATCTTCACCCTACTACTGATTGGCCAAGTCATGGTTTTATGATGAAATCGCAGGGTTTGAAATCTATTATCCGTGAATGGAACAATACTCAACGCAGGGACGCATCAAAACTTCCCTCTCTCGTGACTCAACTAACACTGTTAGATGATTCGGAAGATAGTGACACCCGTAATGAGGAACAAATTAATAGGCGCTGCTTGCTTCGTGAATAGATTGAAAATGTGACTGTTCGAGAACATATTCATTGGCAGCAACGTTGTAAACTTAAATGGCTTCTTGAAGGAGATGAAAATACTAGGTTTTTTCACCAAATTGTTGCTACCCACTGCCGTAAAAGCTCCATTATTGAAATTCTATCCATGGACGGTACTAGTCTTTTGACTGCTCAGGATATTAAGATAGAATTCTTGGCTATTTACTCATCTCTCTCCACTAAAGATGGCAATCGTCGTGTTCTTCCAACCAATCTTGATTGGAGTCCTATTACTTCCTCTCCAGCAACTGATCTGGGATGCCCCTTTACTAAGGAAGAGGTCTTTTTGGTTGTTTCCTCTCTTGGCACAAGTACATCTCCTAGCCTTGATGGTTTTATAGCTGAATTCTTCAAGTTTTTTTGGTCTACTATTAAATTTGACATGATGTTATTGATTAATGACTTTTACATTTCTGGGATTATTAATGTTAAGCTGAATGAGACTTATATTTGTCTGATTCCCAAGAAAGTGGACTTTAAATCGCTTTCTGATTATCGGTCGATTAGTCTCATTCCATGTGCTTACAAGATTGTTGCTCGTGTCCTTTCAAACCGACTCAAAAAGGTTCTACCTTTCACTATTGCTGACAATCAACTTGCTTTTGTGGCTAACAAACAAATTCTTGATGCTTCTCTGATGGCTAACGAGCTCATTGATGATTGGACCTCACCAAAGAAGGCGGGGGTACCTCTAAACTTGATCATGAGAAGGCTTTTGATATGGATGATTTGGACTTTCTAGATGTTGTTCTCAAGGTTAAAGGTTTTGGTTGTCTCTAGTGCACTTAGATTGGAGGTTGCCTCACTAGTGCCAGTTACTCCATCATTTTAAATGGTCGTCCTCATGGCAATATTATTCCATCATGGCATAAGACAAGGAGACCCCATCTCTCCCTTCTTATTTATTTTAATTGCTGACTATTTGAGTCGTCTTCTTGATCATAGTTTTGCGTTGGGTCTTACTGTTGCTCATTCCATTGGTCATTTGACTTTTTCACTAATCATTTGTAGTTTGTTGATAATACTTTGTTGTTTTCTACTGAGAGATATGCCTTATAGAATTTGTTTGATGTTTCCCCTATCTTTGAATGTGCTTCTGGGCTTAAAATTAATTTGGCCAAGAGTGCTCCTTGGGATTCAAGTTCTTCTAATTTTGAATGGTTGTTGTGTTCTTTTGGTTGTAAGCGGGGTTTTTCGCGTACTACTTATTTAGGGCTTCCTCTGGGTGGCAATTCTACTTCAGTTACTTTTTGGCCATTGGTGGTAGAGAGATTTCAGCATAAACTTCATAATTGGAAGTATGTTTATATTTCGAAAGGGGGCAGACACGCTTATTCAGGCTACTTTTTCTAGTCTCCCTACTTTTTATTTGTCTTTGTTTCCAAGTCCATCCTCTGTCATTAATTGCCTTGACAAGTTGGTTCGTGATTTCTTTTGGGAGGGTACTCAATATGATGGTGGCATGCATAATGTAAATTGGGTGATTTCTCAGCGTCCTCAATTATTGGGTGGCATTGGCTTTGAAAATTTTAAGCACGTAATTCTGCGCTTCTTGCAAAATGGATTTGGCGTTTCTTAACAAAGCACGATGCCTTATGGAGGAATCTTATTGTGGCTAAGTATTATTCTTCTAATTGTATTTGGGGCATGACTCTTGGCTTAGTTGTGTTGTTCTTGCCACAACATATCCACGTCTTTTTCGAATTGCTCAACAGCCAGAGGCTTCTGTGGCAAATGTCTGGGTTCCTTCTACTTTTCCTTAGAATTTAAATTTACGACATAATCTTACTGGGTTGGAGATTTCTGAATGGACCTCTTTATCACTCTATTTGGCCTCCATCAGATTGCGTTCCTCGCCTGATTCTTGGTTGTGGCCGCTTGATCATTCTTCAGAATTTACTGTTATATCTCTTATGACTGATTTAGTGGGTGCTATGGATTCAGTTTAGTCAGATCTTTATCATCTGATTTGAAAAGATAGATATCCCAAAAAGATTAAAATCTTTCTTTGGGAGCTTAGCTGGGGTGCCATTAATACAACTGATCATTTGTAGCGTCGTTTGCCTTATATGTCTTGGTGTCTTATGTGTCATAGACATGTTGAAACGTAGGTTCATTTGTTTTTGTACTGTTCCTTTGCTGCTAGTTTTTGGGATATTGTTTTGTCAGCTACTTTCCCTAATAGCATCTCTAATGCCTTGGCATCATTGCTGGTGGGTCATCCTTTTGGTGTTACTAAGAAGACGATTTGGTTGACCCTTATACGTACTTTCTTTTGGAGTTTATGGGGTGAACGGCACAAACGACTCTTTAATTATTCCTTTTCCTTTTTTCCTCGTTTTATGGAACTTGTTTTTTCTATTGCTTTTCTTGTTGTAAAACAAAGCACCCTTTCGCTCACTTAAGTTCATCTTTTTTAGTCAGTAATTGGTGTTCTCTCTTGTAACACCTTGTAATGTTTGGGTTCACCCTTGATTTCATATCAATGAATTGTTTCTTTTATAAAAAATATCCATGTTTCAACGGCTCAATTAAGTTAGTTCTGGCTCACTTATATGTTCTATCCTGCAGGTGGTTGCTTCATTCAAAAACCGTGTTGATTCAGCACCAATTCCTGCTGCCAGAAAAGCACAAATTAGGGCAAAGATTGTCTTGCTCCAGGTACTACTTGCAGACCACTGTGCATTGATTACCCACTTCATCGGTGTATTTATCACCTGAAAATTGTTGTTTCATACAGAACGAAGTGAGGAAGGCTCAAAAGAAGCTAGCTGAAGAAAATATACAGAAGGCTGTCAAAATTTCCGTTGAAGCAGCTGAAAAGGCTTCTTCAGATGGTAAGGCCTTCTGTATATCCCATGTCGATGTTGGTTTGGATGCACCTGCCGTTCGTGAAGCAGTTGTTAGAGTTATGGAGCAAAAGGTAATTTCTTATGCTTAGAGCTAGTAAAAACCATTTTGATGTTTGGCCCTACATTTTAGAAGTTGTTTTGAAGTGCTTTGTCAGGCATTTGAGCCATATACTTTGAAGGACTTTATCACAAAACACCTCTGTTTGACTTTTTTTCAAAAACCCCTATCTATTACTTCCACGCATGAATGATGAAACCATTCCAGTTTTATTTATTATTATTGTTTTCTTTTCTTTTCGTTTTTTCTCGAAGAAAAATAGTCAATTGGAGGTTGCATCAATGGTGAAACATCTTCTCATTAGAATATGAGGATTTAATTTTGCATTTGTGATCAACAGGGCATATCCGCGATGGTTTTCAGCACGGATGAAACCACAAAGAAGGCTGTGGTTTGTGCTGGGGTTCCTCCAAAAGGGAGTCAAGGGAAGCAATTAGAGGTATCAGAATGGTTGACAACAGCATTGCAGCCTTTAAAAGGAAGATGTGGGAAGGGGAAAGGTGGCCTCGCGTCAGGCCAGGTAACTTTAATTTGCCCGCTTCTCTTTATATTGACTTTTTTCTCAGTCCTCAGAATCTCATAGACAGTAGTGACTTGTACTCTATTCTGATGAGTGAGATTAATTTGTTGGGCTGAAGACTAGTGTGTGATATCTGAATAATTTGCATCATGAATAAGATCAGTACTTTTGACACCTGGGAAAGTGGAGCAGATTCAGATTCTAGAGAATAAACTGAGTATTTTTCTTGTCGACTTTCTGGTGGTTGTATGATTTCAAGTTCAGGAATTTGTTTGGTGGGACTTAAGACATCAATGGTCTTGGAATAGGAAGACTAAAGCTTCATTTTAATCTTTTTAACTTTGTAACATACTTATCTTCTGAAATGCTTTGTGCTTTTCAGGGAACCGATGCATCTCAAATAAAGGAGGCAATGGATCTTGCTACATCTTTTGCTTCATTGAAATTGAACCAATGAAAGTTTTTAGATTCATGAAGTCTCACTTATAGGAGTTCTGCAATTAGTGGGAAGACCACGTATCTCAAGTTGAAGAATCAACTGTCAAATTATTTGCACAAGCTATGCCTTCCAACAATGATCATAGGTTTTTTTTTCCTCTCTTTTCTGGGGGGGTTCCCTTGTTTGTCTCTTTACTCACACAAATACTGGTTGGATGTCCAAAGGAATCAATATGATTCATACTACAATTTGAAGTACTAAAAGTTGTAAAGCATTGTCATTAGACTCATTATTAAATGACTTAATGGCAATGTAAAACCCTTTTTTTCTTTTATATAATTAATTCTATTGTATTCTGTTCGTGTGCTATAGAAAATTGCATTAAATCATGGGTTGGAGCCTGAATCGATGTTGAATGCAATCCCTAAGTTATTTAGGATGGCTGACCTAAATTTGGTTGGGTTAATGTTAAATGACCCAGATTTTAAAAAACAACAAGAACAGTTTGCTTACTTCACACAGAACCATTTAAATTAATTTCTCCTTACGGCATATTTGTGGTCACATTGCAAATTGATGATACTCCTAACACAATTTCAAAAAACATTGCGATTTAAAAGTACGAATTTCTGTCCATTATTAAAATTTTGAGATCTTGTGACTTTTCTCGATGTGAAATTGCGTTTGAGGTCTCATCAGTTAGAGCAAATTGTTAGTTCTTATTATTTTTAAATTTCAAGTCATTGGATATTAGCGCAACTAAATTTAAGTCATCCGTACAAAAATCTTTGCTAGAATTGTTAAAATGAATGACTAAATCAATCATCAATTGTTGACCAAACTGGCTACCATATGACTTAAGCTAAGAGTGTTTGTGGGTTGGGTTGGGTTGGGTTGAAACACATTTTAACTCAACCTAATTGTTTGGATTGTAAGATTCTTCCACCCAAAATACACTCATTAAATAATGAACTCAACCTAACCATGAAACATTTGGGTAACCATGAAATATTTAGGTTGGGTTAGTTCGATTTGGGTTACTCAAGTAATTTATTTAAAATTTTGTTCTAAAAATAAGTAAGATGTTAATATGGAAAAATTATTTAATTATTTTCATATATTGAATTATGATTTACAACTCAATTTGAATTTATATTATGAAAATTTTCTTTTTAAAGTGCTAAAAATTTATTTTTAGGAGTTGTTAGAGAATAAATTATTAAAAAAATCATGAAATAAAATAAAATCAAAATCAAAATATGTATACTTAAGTATTAAAAAAAACATACTTTTTAGATTTAATAATAAGTTCGGATTGATTTGAGTTATTTTAGGTGAACCCATGAATCATCTCAACTCCTAAAATTTTCATTTATTTGAACCCAAACCGTATGGATTGGGTTGATCGGGTTTCTCGGGTCGTCAGATTTTTCTGAACACTCTTAACTTCAGCCCACCTCCCATGTTCATAGTCCATCGGAAAACCCAAGCCCTCTACCTCTCTTAATCCCAAGCCCCCTCGACCAACCATCAACCCACTCCACAAACAGACTTCCCAACCCATCCATCACTGTTGTTGACCATAATGTTCTTGAAATATATATATGGGGAAAATATCAATTTATACTCCTAAACGAGTCGTATTAATTTAAACCATAAATTTTTGTAATTGTACCAATTTCCACCATTTATTATGTTTCGTTTGAAAAAAACATAGCATGAAACTTATAATTGTAACAATTAAACTTTTAAACTTTCATAAATTGATCAATTTAGAATTTTAGTCACAATTTATTTTGAAAATCATTTATGTATATGTTCTAATCGTCCATTTTGTAAAACTAACATTTGAAGAAATCTGCACACATTTAAGAATCAATGCATACATAGATGATTTTCAAAGTTAATCGTAATGAAATGTCTAAATTGATTGACTTATGAAAATTTAGAAGTTTAAATTTGACTCAAATCACAAATTTCATAGGATATTGGTCGAATCAAATTTGTCGAAGGATGTAAATTGATAAACTTCAAAGTTTAAATTGATATAAATATTAGTTCAAATTTTTAATTGATACAACCTCCAAAATTTAGGGGTATGAATTAATATTTTTTCATATAATTAAGATGCATGCTAGGTAGGTAGTCTATTTTGAGAAATTTCCTCCATCTTACTTCTTTTCTAAATATATGTATATATTAAATACAATGCTAGCCTGGCAACTTTGGAGACAGCATTAATTTTCTTTTGACTCTCAAAAGTTTATGAAGATGACAAAGACTTCTAAGACATTTTGGTTCAATTACCTTACTTAGAAAAGATCATAAGAACATTTTTTCTCAACAATGTTTTAATCATCACTAAACTTCATAAAGTCTTTTTTTTTAAAAAAAAATTATATTAAATAAAGAGAGGATTCATAATTATAACTCATAGAAGGAGACCCTAATGTTTGACTATTAAAGTCATGTTAAAAAATTGGCCCATTAGATGATAGAAAGAGAGAGACATGCAAATAGGATTAAAAAAATTAGAGAAATTAGAGGAAATAGCAGAATTTGAGGGTCCTCTTGATTTTTGTCAAAAAAAAACAGAATTAATAAGATTTTTGGCAAAAGCATATCGCGCATCTGACATTTACTTTTTTTAATCCCCTAATTGTCCTTGTAGAGTCGGATAACAACTTTTTAGATTACTATGTAATTACAATTCCGTGTATCAATTCGATAATTCAAAAAACTATTCATGCATCAATCGATAATTCAATCAAATTCAACTATGGAATGTTCGAGGCCAAAATCATGAGAAAAGAAAATTTGAACATAACTAGCAAAATTAAATCAGAATGTAAAATGTCTAAACTGAATAATAATAAAATGATTAAATCCAATTAGATAGTATTGAACACAATCAACAAAACTAGTATCAAAAGATGGAACGATGTAACAATGACCTAAAATGAAAATCAGAATTCGAACATTGTTGATTTTAGATCCCAATTTTTGTCCAAAATTCTAACGAATTTCAACATGTTAATGGTCAAGTATAATATTTAAACTTTAAAAACAATAGATGCATTTTTTAAACAAATGACGAAGTTGAAGAGTACATTTTACAATTTAGTCTTTTTATTTGGTATGTTTATAAATGTCATTACTTAAATGAGAGTATGATATTTGTACGTTAGATAAATTTTGGTTAAATTGATATAATCTAACAAATAAATGGTAACAATAACGATATATTTCTTTTAAGTTCTAATAGTATAATGTATAGATAATAATAACAATGACGATTTATTGTATCTAACCATAAATTTGCCTAGTGGTTACTAAAAAGGTTGTACTTTGGAAGAAGGTTAAAACCTCATATAGTATGTTTATATATCTATCATTGATCGTCTAATAATTTCACATCAAAGTAGAAGAGATCATAACAAAGCTTTGACATGCATTTTTGAAGCATGTACCTCAAGTGGTTGTAATGAATTATAAATATTAATTAAAGTGTTTTATTGTTATTAAATCACTTCTTATTAGCTATGTTGAAGGTTGTTTGAGGCAAGACTTGAGTATAAAGGAATCTTAAAGGTTACAGAGGGGTTCGTGCTTCTCGAAAGGAAAAGTTAGGCCTTCAAGTTCTAAGTTGACCAACCGAGTTCATGAAATTTCACCAAAAAGAAAATGACTGAGTCGAGCTCGACACTGACACTCTAGAATCTAAAGGGCCACAACAACTCTGACATTGCTGACATTGTACATATCCCAAGGGGGCGTCAAAGAGTAAGCCTTATAAATAACTTCACTCACCCAACTTCAAAGGATAAGCAATTCTCTTTGTGTTTAGTCGAGCTAAATATTTCATTTACTAACTTAGGCATCAGAGTGTATTCGATTTGACACCATATCAGTACAAGTACTCTTGCAGGTCAGCTTAGCTCCCACAACGTGTCCAAACTAGAAGGAAGAATCGAGGGAGCGAGGAGGATCCTAGACAAGATACCCGCACCAATAGACTATAAGTTAATTGAGGAAAAAATCACAATATACAAAAAAAACTCTTATGTATTATTTTAAGATGGGTTAAATTTCGTAAAGGTAAAGTCAAAAGTTAATGGAGAAATTTAATCAAACAATATATGTGACAGAATTGAACTTACCAACCTAAATGAAGGAGAATTGAGTGAAATTAAATATCATTTCCTTTTGTATAACTCGAGTTGAGGTGGTTGTCACTCATCATATAAAAGTATATTGTCAAATGTCAAGAGTTGATTTGCTTCGATGAACTAGACATAATTTAATAAAACAAGTACGTAGTTTTTCTTTCTTTTATGAGTTTAACGATGGTGTGGTGGGAGATCGACCTTTAATAACATCAATACATATAAAGATAATAGAATGATGTAGCAAAACACACACCATATGATATGATAGAATATTAGATTGGCTGTTGAATTGGACAAGTATTTGAGCCATGGTAAGGGCCGATAATGGATGTTTTTGCTTTTGAGAGCTAAAGAGAAACAAAAGTCTAAATTAATGTGATTGATTTGTAGCAATTTAAACCTTTTCTTTTGCATTTCTTTTAAAGTAGACATTTTACTTTGGAAAAAAGCATCAACTTTGCCAAATTCGATTTTAGATTATTGAACACAAATAATAATAATAATAATAATAATAATAATTTCTACAATTATTTTGGGCCAATTTAGGAAATGACCAAACATATGCACACCTTTTATTGTATATTAACTGCTTTCTTTTTTAGTTTTTTTTTAATCTTGTAAATTTGACAACTTATTATTAACATACTAAAGTTTGAAACCTTAGTATTGTAATATCATACTATTTATTCAATCAATTGAAAAAAAATTGTGAACACCCAACGTGGAACTCAAGCCCAATTTTTTTTTAAAAGTGCATAAAAAATCATCGATACACTCACAAGTGTTCAACCATTTACAGAGACGAACTTATATCGTTCATTGGTGTTTGTCTCTTCTTGAGTAAAAAGTATAATATTTTAATAAAAAATTAAAAAATATCAAACTATTTACAAATAGAGAAAAATTTTACTGTCTATCAACGATAGACCGCAATAGAATGTTAACACTTGAGCGATAGAATTCTATCGCGGTCTATCACTGATAGACAGTAAAATTTTTCTACATTTATAAATAGTTTGACTTATTTTTCTATTCTTGAAAACAACCATATTTTAATAATAAGTTTTCAAATTTTAATATATTAATAATAAGTTTTAAAAATTACAATATTAAAAAGGGAAATTTTCACATATAGAAAAAAATGTCAAACTATTTATAGAAAATAGCAAAAAAAAAAATACTGATAGACATTGATAGACTTCTATCGACATTTATGAGTGATAGACTTCTATCATTTCTATCACTAATAGACCCTAATAGACTTCTATAAGTGTATATAAAAAATATCTAAAAATTTTGTTATTTTGTAAAAATAGTTTCTCTTATTTTTCTATTTTTTAAAAATTTCCTATTAAAAAAAACTCTATTTTTCCTCTCGTTTTCATTTAATAATCTCAACAATTATTGAGCTTTACCACTGTGATATTATTGAAATAGCAATATATATGAAATAAGTAAGGAAAATTTTTAAAAATAGAAAAATAAGGGAAACTATTTATACAAAATAGAAAAATTTTTAGATAGTTATGATAGACGCTGATAAAAGTCTGTTAGGATCTATATAGAAATGATAGAGATTTATCATTGATAGATGCTGATAGAAGTCTATCAATATCTATCAGTATTTTTTTTTTTTGTTAATTTCTGTAAATAGTTTTTGACATTTTTTCTATTTGTAAAACTTTTTCAATAATTAATATCTTAAATTATTACTAAATTTTATCAATGTGAGAAATATTTGAGTACCTAATAGTACTATTATTTTATCATGGGAATTTGTAAATAAGCGATAATTAGTCTTCTTATTTTAGTTTGAATTTCAAATTGATAAGGTCAAGAGTTATTAGGTCAAAACTAATTACCAAGTAAGTAAAAATTCATTTTTTAAAAAACATTTTCACCGTTAATCATATTCTAGATATCACGTCTAATGATTTCCTATTACCAAACATCCCCTTTTTGTTTAAAGTTAAAAAAAAAAAAAAAGATTTTCAATAATAATAATAAATAAATAATAATACACACAAAATCAGAATCAAGAGCGCCCATTACGCTCTGAGTTGGAGTGCTCTTAGTCGGTTATTACAATTTACCGAAAATATAAATTTATAATCCTAAAATTGGAGAGTTGTATTGTATCAATAATATATCAATTTAAATTTTTTCTCTAAATTCAAGACTCTTTTCAAATATAAAAAAATGAACCAAACTATTTATAAATATAAAAAAGAAAATTACTGTTTTTCGGCAATAGACTGCAATAGAATTCTATTGCTTGAGCGATAGACATCGATAGAATTTTATCATGCAAGCGATAGAATTCTATATAGAATTCTATTGCAGTCTATCACTCATAGACACTAAAATTTTTCTACATTTATAAATAGTTTGATATTTTTTCTGTTTTTAATAATTTATCCAAAATTTATCCATTTAGAGTCTCTTTAACTTTTGTTCAAAAAGTAATGTGAGATTTTTAATTGCTAAAAAAAATATTGAATTAGAGTTTTTAATGGTTATTAAGGAATCAACTATTAGAGTTGTTTCATAAATGACAAAGTAAATCATAACTAAGAGTTTGATTTTCTTTTTAAATAATAAAGATTTAATTGATAAAATTATAATTTTTATAAAATAGAATGTAATGAATAGTACAAAATTTTAATTAAAGATTAAAAAAAATACTTTTCGTCTTTGAATGGGTAACAATTTAGTCGTTGAAATTTAGTTGGAAATCATTTAGTCTATCTACTTTCAAATTTGTAACAATTTAGTCCCTAAACTTTAATAAGTAACTATTTAATTTTTTACTTTACAATTTGTAACAATTTAGTTGTATAAAAAAATATTAGTACGATTAATAAAATTTCTTACCGGTGTAAATTGATAAAATAATCGTAAATTTTTTTTAATATATGATAAAGACTAAGTCATTATGTAACAAAAATTAACATTAATTTTTATAAAAAAATTTGCGATGTGATCTAAATCGTTAATAATGGTAAAATTCAGGATTAAATAATAATAATTTTTTTAAAAGTAAAAAATGAGGGTAACTATTTATATGAAATAATAAAATTTGTAGATAGTTGTGATAGACCCAAATTGACCTTTTTTTTTTTTTTTTTTTTTATCCGTGGAAATTTCCACTTTTTAATGTAAAAGGATTAAATCGTTATTAACTCAATTTTTCAAAGGACCAAAAAGTATTTTTAAGCTTAGAGGGGTAAATCGATTATCAATAATTTATTTATATTGTCACTTCACCATCTTCGTTGCGATTTTTCCGCCAGTCGGGGAAAGATTTTCCGTCCAATTATCCTTCTTTTCTCTCTCCTTTTTCCCCTTTCTCTTTCTTCATTTCCCCGCCCAACCACCGTTTTCCGATCGGAAATCTTCATCTTCACCTTCTCCGTCGAATTTCTCAACTTCAGTTGCTCCCAATGAACCATTTGTAGCCTGTTTCTTCTCCGGCGGAGGCCGATTCGGCAGCCATGTCTCGCCAAGTTCCGACCACTGCGTTCCACAAGTCCAAGACGCTTGATAACAAATATGTATGTTGGCAGTGGATGACTGGTTTTTGAATTGATAGGGTTTTGCTTACAATGGGGTTCTTTCTTGTGCAATTTTGAATTTTGTTTGGTTGTTTGGAATTTGTGTACGCGGAATGTTTTCTGGAAGTTGGATGGATGAAGAGTTCGTAATGTAGGTTGGGATATAGCTTAGAATTGAATTGTTTGTTGGTTTTTGTGTGTGTATGCTGCCGTCTGGTGGCTATTGGAGATGATCATCAAGAAAAGGAAGCACTTGGAAGCAAGAAAGATTCTGAATTTTATTTTCTGTTTAAGGGTTCAATCGGCGAGAATGTTTTTATGATACACTTTGTTCACTTTATTTCTTGTCTTAACACCTTGCAGAGTCATGCTTCGTTAGTTCAAATTGAATATTCGACCATGATTTTCTTTTTTTCTTTTATTTACTAGAATATATAATCTAGAGTTGAAGTTATTTTGTTCACGCGGAGAATATCTGAAATTCATTACATGGTCAGTGGTTAGAAATTAATGTGAATTATTGGTGCAGATGCTGGGAGATGAGATCGGAAAAGGAGCATATGGGCGAGTCTACAAGGGTCTGGACTTGGAGAATGGGGATTTTGTTGCTATTAAACAAGTTTCCTTGGAGAATATTGCTCAAGAGGACCTCAACATTATCATGGTTCGATCATGTTTCTTTGATCAAGGCTTATTATCTGGCTGAATAAAAAAAATATTTTGTTGCTAAACGTAAAAACATAAGTGACCCTGTGAAAGTTCAGTTTTACCACTGTTCTAATGTCTTTGAGGATTCATCTGTTTCATTGAAGATAATGAGCCACTGAGTTGGTTTCAGACTTAGAAACACTTCTTTCTTTTGAATTAAGGAATTGGAGAACTATCTTTGTTAACGTTTACTTCATGTGATAAATGGTTCTGAAACTTCCGCTTGAAGCAGTGGATGCACATACATGAATGCTCCTCTTTTCTGGGCTTTTCCTTTTTTGTTTTGCCCTTGTGTTTTCTTTCATTTATTCTCAATGAAATTCATTTTCTTCAACTTAAAAAAAACCTTTGGATATGGATATGACAATGACATATTTATTAAAATATATTTTTTAACATGTATATTCCGATGACTTTCATGTGAGTTACTTTTAAATTTATAATGTTTATATATAAAAGAATCAGAACTTCTAGATGTTGTTAATTCCTTGAGAAGTAATGAAGCCTCTAGACTAGATGGTTTTATGGACGAATTCTTAAAAAAAGAAGAAAACAAAAGGAATACCATCAAGATAGACATTATGGAAATATTCCGCAACTTTATGTATGGTGTCATTAATGTTAGCCTTGACAATCGTTTCTTGTTCAATTTTTTTTTTTTTTTAAAATGCGAGCCTTGATGAAACATTCATATGCCTGATTTTCAAGAAATCTAATGAAAAATTGTTTCATGACTATAGACCCAGCAATATCATACCTTTGGTTCTAAAATTATTGCTCAATTCTTCTCCAATAGGCTTAAGCATGCCTTACCACTCACTAAGGTGAAAAATAAGAGGCTTGGATAATTGTGTGGCAGCCTCTCCCTCCAAAATCCTTAATTGGTGCTTGGATCTTAGACCCATTGGTTTGATTACTAGTGTGTATAAAATTCTAGCCAAGATCTTGGCGGAGAGGTTAAGGAAAATTCTTCCCAAGAATATTTCAGGCTAAAGGGAGCCTCCATTGCTAGAAGACAAGTTCGGATCAGGCTTTTATTATCAATGAGGCTATTGAGGACTACAGAGACCATAAGCGTGAGGGAGTTATTTTTAAGATTGACTTTGAAAAAATTTACGATCTTGTGGACTGGGACTTTGTGGATTGAGTTATGTAGAAGAAGGGTTTTGTTTATAGATGAAGGGCATGTATCTTGAACTGCATTAGGATTGTTAGGTATTCTATCTTCGTTAGCGAGAAGTCCCAAGGTAGGATTTAGGCCATTAGAACTCCCTTTTTGTTCCTTCTGGTAGTGGTCATTTTAAGTAGGCTTGATCCAAGAGGGGTGAAGAAGAGTCTTATTGAGTGTTTTCAGGTCGCGAAAAGGGTTGCTTGTTGGGGTTAACATATCTTTGTGCTATGTTTGGCAAATTTGGAGGAAAAGGTGCAATAGGATTCTTCGAGGAGGGGTGTGATTAGTGGGTGGGGTATGTTCCGTTGTTAGTTTCATGTCTTTCTTTGAGTTTCCGTTTATAAAAACTTATAATTATCTCTTAGGTCTTATTTTGCTTAATTGGATCCCCTTCTTAGAGTAATTGGGCTCTTATTGGGGGTTTTGTATTGTCTTTGTATTCTGTCATACATTTCGAATGAAAGCTCAAAATGTTATAAAAATAAATAAATAAATAAATAACTCAATTAGTGCTTGGATTGCACATAAGCTTGTCGCCTCTTGCCTTGATTTATCAAAGAATTGAAGAAGAAAAATAAAAGAAAAATGGAAAAATGGAAGAACAAATGATGAAGAAGTGTTGCCTTTGTGAAAGCAAGCACTTGAGTCGCCTTGAATGTATGTTCAAGGCGACTGAAAGGCGCAAAAGGCAAGCACCTTATTGAAGGTGCTGGCCTTGGTTACTTGGAAGGCATTAAGGCCTCCACTCACCTCACTTCTCACCATAGGCACGCGCTTGGCTGCGCTTTAACCACAATGTTAATTATTATTTTAAAGGTCATACTTCAGAGGGACTATGTTGGGAGGGTTCTACCAAGAAGGGAGGCATACATCTTGTCAATTAGAGCAAAAGAATCAATCTTTCCTTGCCAAACGTATTTGGAGATACATTTTGGAGATGAGTGTTTTATAGATGAGAGTCGTTGCGGAAAAATATGGATCTTCCTTCACTAATTCATGGCCAGATACCCACACTATCCAGGCATATAAGGCTCATGGAAGTCTATTTTTAAGCATACCATGCTTATTCAATCTGGAACTTTCTGCAAGGTGGGCAATGGTTGCTCTGCCATTTTTTGGCTTGATTATTGGGTGGAAAAGGATTCTTTAGGCTTTAGTTTCCCTAGTCTCTTTTCCTTCTCCAATTGGAAGCAGTCTTCCATAAAATATATATATATCACCTAAAGGTTGGGACCTCAACTTTCGGTGAAGGTTCACAGATTTACTCCCTTCGGCTACCCACACAGATGATCTAGATTGCTGACAGTGACCTTGGAAGGAATAGTCAAAGGCCACTGCTCTCTTTCTCTTTATGAAAGGTATTTGGAAGAGTTAATAGTTTTCCTCTGGGAATTTAGCCAGGGAAGTATTTTAACATCCATAATCTGATACAAAGAAGACTCCTTATGCAAGCGCTTTCTCCTGGGCAGTGCATTATGTATAAGGACGACTCTGAGATACAAGGCCACTTATTCATCACTTGCCCCCTCTGTTAACTACTCTTTTTGCAGGGATGCCTTATCTTCATGACATTTGTTAGTATGGTCTTCTCCTTTCTTTTGCCTATATATTAGTGTTTTGACCTTTCTATGATATTCCATCTCATTTTGAAAAAGTATTGTCATCTGATAATTGGTGTTGAATCCTTTGATTTAAGGATTTTTTTTTTCTATTCCACACATTCACTGCACCAGGGCGTTCTAGTAATAAATATATATATTTTTCATTCTTAGACGAATAAAATCTGTCAAGTATAGACCTGTTACTAGTTATCGTAGTATTTTAATTTGTTTCATAGTTTTTAGCTTGAGTATCATATCATATCAGTTGAAATTCTATGTAAATTTGGTACTTTCCTTCATTTTATTTTTTGGATATTTTCCCCAATCATATTCAAGTGCTCTTACTGGATATTTTTTCCTTCTCTGCTATTCAATTGTGGGTGGGATGTAATGATGATTTTCAGCAAGAGATTGACTTACTGAAGGTAACTTTCTCTCCATCAGATTTCCATTTACATTTCTTGCAACCTTTTGCTTAAATTAAAATACAGTGTGTTTATTTTTATTAATTTTTTTCGCATTCGTTTTGTTCCTTTTCCAACTGGTCTTTTTATTGCTTTAAGGCAATTTGCATTTGTGCTGAAGTTGACTGTTCTATGGGTTTACTTGATTTCATGGCACCGAAGTTATTGTTTCCATTTGGAGTCTGTGTCCTTTTCTATCTGAGACTGTTTCACTTTTGTAGAACTTGAACCACAAAAACATTGTGAAGTATCTTGGATCTTTAAAAACAAAGACTCACCTTCACATAATACTCGAGTGAGTGAGCTTGAATTTCTCTTTTTTATAAACCAGGTCAAGGCAATTGTGTATTTCAATTTTCACACTTTTTTTCTTCTTCTTTTTCTTTTGAGGGGTTTTACAGGTATGTGGAGAATGGATCACTTGCCAACATTATCAAGCCGAATAAGTTTGGACCTTTTCCGGAATCGTTGGTTGCTGTTTATATTTCTCAGGTTTGGAAGTTTCCCCATCACTGATCTTTTTCTTTTCTTACCATTTCAGGGGCATGAATTATATAATTGTTATACTGTCATAAAACAGGTTTTGGAAGGCTTGGTTTATCTACATGAGCAGGGTGTAATTCATCGGGACATAAAGGGTGCAAACATACTGACAACCAAAGAGGCAAGTTTAATTCTTACACTTTGGTCATTTATTTGAAGGTTGTATTATCTAGCTTCTACGTTTTTTTTTTATGCCTTTGATTGTCTTGGTGTGTACAAAACCTATAGATTACTTGTAAAATTATTTCTTACGGGTGGTTATTGCAGAGACTTTGATCTATGAAAATAAATATCTATGAAGATAAACCACGGTCTTTGCAATCAATAGAGCTAAGTTGGATAAGTACTTTTGGACACATTAGAACTGCTAGTTTAAGGTTGGTTATGCACTCTACGTTCCACTTGGTTGAGAGGAGTTGGAAGGCCTTTTCGGCCTTTATGAGGGGTTTGGTGTTTGGCTAGAGACTTCAATATGGTTAGATTTCCGTCAGAAAAGTCAGCTGGAGGGAGTGTCACCAAAACGATGAGGAGCTTTAAAGGATTTGTAGAAGATTGTGATCTTATAAATTCCCCCTTGGTGAATTGTAAGTTTACTTGGTCTAGCAACGGAGAAAGGGCAGCATTTACTCGATTGGATAGATTCATGTTCTGTAATGATTGATCTGAGGTCTTCCCAACTCCTAAAACAGGCTCTCGGGCATATTTTTACTTCTAATCACTAGCCAATTAGTCTTAGCTCTAGTATGTTTCATGGGGGCCAAGCTCATTTAGATTTGAGAATATGTGGTTGGGACATCCTTCTTTGAAGTCTTCTATGCTGTTGTTATGGAGTGCTAGGGTTAATGGAAAATGGGAAAGTTTTTGGTTTTAAGGAAATTAAGAACTTTGAAAGGTGTCTGGAAGGAGGGGAATCTTTCACTTTTTGGAGATATAAAGAGGGGAAAAGCAGAAATTGTGGAGCAAATTAGGTTTCTTGGCGGTTTGGAGGTAGAAGGAAACCTTTTGAGGGATTTGACAGAGGAAGGGTCTCTTTGAAGTAGGAATTTGAAACCCTTGTTCGGAGAGGCGGCAAAAAATTAAGACCAAGTGGGCTAAGGATGGGGATGATAACTCGTCTGTCACAATTGGGTAACAGGAGGATAAATAAGAACATGATTGAGTTCTTGGAAAAGAACAATGGTGAGGTGATTGGGAGGATAGAGAGATCAAGGAAGAGATTATATCTTTCTTTGAAACCCGTATGCTTTTCCTTCTTTTCTTCAACCTTTTGTAAAGGTTGAGATTGGAAATCGATTTCTGTTAGAGAGAGAGTATATCTTTCTTTGAAACCTTTTGTAGAGGTTGAGGTTGAGATTCTTTCCTCTTTTATGGTGTATTAAATTTTAAAAGTGATTGCTTATATACAGGGCCTTGTGAAACTTGCTGATTTTGGTGTTGCGACAAAATTAACAGAGGCCGATGTTAATACTCATTCAGTTGTTGGAACACCTTACTGGATGGCTCCTGAGGTATGAATTAATTTCTACATGGTGAGATTTCACCTTCATTTTTGTGTATAAAACTTTTAGGTTTCTTACACTACTTGAAAATTTTGAAGTTTCATTTGAACGACGAACAGAGTAGTGACAAGTTCCTAATGACTTGAAACTTTACCTTGGTTGACTAAGCTTGAGATAGTTCGTTTTAGCTTTCCTTTGATTCTTCTAAAAACTTTACTTTTTTTAGTACATCTAAAAAGTTTTACTTGACGACCTTTTGATGTTACTTTTGTTACAGGTAATTGAAATGTCAGGAGTTTGTGCTGCTTCTGACATATGGAGTGTTGGATGTACTGTGATCGAACTACTTACATGCTTACCTCCATATTATGATCTACAACCTATGCCCGCTCTCTTTCGCATTGTACAGGTATAGTGACTTCTATTCTTGCCACTTTAGGATTATTCATGTTGTGTACTGTCTTCTCTCTTAGCGTAGGAATGTTAAGTTTTTTCACTTCATACCATCTTAGTTGTTCTTTTTAACAGCGTGCCATACCTAGGGTTGTAAGGTGGAAATTAATAACTTTTTCATACATCTGTTTTCCCCTTGGGATAACCATTGGAAGAGCCGATGGTGGATAAATTTAGAGGCAGACTAAATATATGGAGTTTGTAAATTTAATAGGTAGAGGATTGGCATTGGCTCAATTGGTTTTAAACAGTTTACCCATTTAATCTCTCTTTTTATTGCCCTGTCGAAGTCATTAACATTTTGGAGAAGTTGATTAGGGACTTAAGGAATGGTGGTGAGTGTGGACCAGGTTACTTGGAAATGGGCCTCTTTACTACCCTCCATTTAGGGAGGCCTTGGGCACGGATCCTTCAAACAGAGGAACGATGTCCCTTTTGATGGAATGATTCTGGAGATTCATGCTAAACTAAACCAATGTTGAACCACAGTCTGCTGGTACTAGAGCCTTTGGGGGAATTTGTGACCCGCCTTGATGGTTGCACCCAGGATGAAATGGTTATGGAGATCCATTCAGAAGTAAAATGCTATTTGTAGAAGAGCTACCGGGCCATTTATTGGCTGCAATTATCAGAAGGAACACTGACCTTTTTGGGAAACTTTGCCTCCCAAATTTTCGGGATTAGCACCCTAGGGATGTGTGCTCTCTGGTTTGCCATTGAAAGGATGGAGGAGTTGACGTTAAGCTACCTATTGCTATTAAGGCTCCACTATCTGAGATCCGTTCTATTGTTGAGAACAAGGGAGCTAATTTCAAATTTTAATCTGGTCCATTCATGGATTTCGTCACTTGTCAGAATCCTTCTAGGGAGTATGTCAGGTTCAAGGGAGCTAATTTCAAGATACCCTTCTCTGTTTCTTATTGGATCAAGAGGAATTCTCGTATTTTCAATGATAAAGAACAAAACTACAAAGCTCAACTCTTAACCCCCCCCCCCCCCCCCCCCTCCCCCAAAAGGAAAAAAACCCCTACAAAGCTCTACTATGTCTTGGTGTAAATGGAGCCCCCTTTCGGAATTATAGTGTGTCCTCTCTCATAGAGCAATGAAGTAGTTTCTTGTAATCCTACCAATAGGAATTTACTTTATTTGTAATATTCAGTGTGTACTTGTTATCAATGAATTTGTTTCATGTTTAAAAAATAAACCAGATCAGACTGTAGGTGGGAAGTTGTTTGTAAGTGAGAAGCCCATGTTTTGTATATATGTATGTATGTATGTGTGTGTATATGTATATAATTATTATAAATTTTTTTTTGTAATGTTCATGATGTAAACATTTATTGATTGTTTATTTGGACATTGACCTTGCTGATAAATCGTTTCTTTATGTTGTCATTGTACTATTCACCAATCTCCAGGACAAGCATCCTCCAATTCCGGATAGCCTATCACCAGATATCACTGATTTTTTACGCCAGTGCTTTAAGAAGGTTTGCCAGGATTTCTATTATTGAATGAATTAAATTACATGTTTGAACATCTGCTTGCTGGGGCTTCTTTATTACTTCTTCTGTCTCCGAACAAAAAAAAATAAGGGCTGTTCTTTTCTTGTATACAACTTTTAAAATATTATTTGTGGCTTTTGGAAATCCTATAAGGTGCGTGAGAAGGCAAAAAAAATGATATTGCAGGTCTTCTAACGCCCTAGTGTCTGTTAGGGATGACAGACGGAGCTTCAAGCATGATATAACCATACACAGTGTCCACTACTGACTACTATCAAGAAACATAACTAAAAGAACGTATTTAAGACCTGAGGTGATTAAAATGTGTGAAACATCAACTGTTATAAACTACATCATTTAAATTGACCAAAGATACGTGCTTTTGGATGTTTATCTTTTAGTTTCATCTTTCTTGATGAAAGGATTATTCTTTATGGAAAAGGAATAAATAAATGAATGAGTAGAAGTTACATTCAACTGGATATGCCACAAGCTGGTAGCATTCCATCTGTCAAATAATTTCTCATCTAACGAGATCAAGGGATGTAGTGATAGTGAAGCATTTATCCCCAAGAAAAAGAACAGTTCCCTTGGAATACAGTTAACTCCAACATCGTACACACTGAATGATATTTCTGGTCCTGCTGGCATAGAATACATATGAAGCTCGCAAGTGAATTCATATTTTTCTGTATAGTGATAACTCCTTAAAGCCTGATGAATGCATATCTCTATGAACTATAGCCTCGTCTTGATTGTAAAACAAATTTGGCATCTCTTTATCCAGCCTTAAAACATCCTGCTGAGATGATTCTGAGGGGATCAGGATACTCAAATGCGCTAAACTACTACTAGTAAATTTGGAGAATAGATCGTCGGTGCATGTTGACTCCTTCAGAGAAAAACATGGATAAGGATCTTTTTGAGGACAACAAAACTGGAATTTGGTGAAAAAAGTCTATACAAAAAAAAAAAAAAAAAAAAAAAACTCTTGTTAATAAATTTATCTATTATATCAGGCTCTGTAATTGTGGAAATTATAAAGTAGTTTCCAAAGTCTATTTTGTCTGGGTATTAATGGTCTGTTTCCATTTGTGATTTGATGTACTTTTTAACTTTAATTTTAAAGTGCTTTGGTATTCTTCTTGCTGGTTGCATCTTATTTGAAATGGGAAGGAAATAGATCTCCTTGTTAGTGTATTTTGTAGTGGATGAATAGTTTGATGTCCTCTTTGTGCAGGATGCTAGGCAAAGGCCTGATGCAAAAACTTTGCTTTCTCATCCTTGGATACAGAACTGTCGACGGGCTTTGCATTCTTCTCTTCGTCATAGTGGCACATTAAGGTAGTCATTGGCCTTTTAAAATATATAATTTAAATTCAAGTAAATGAAAGATGACTTTGAAAACCAAGCCACACTTTGATAATTATTTATTATTTATATTTATAAAAAAAAAGGTAGTTTTAAAATACTTGGTGTGTTTTTAAAGAAGGTGCGAAGCTTATCAAAAAAGTAAGAAAACAAGTATAATTTTTAAAAATAGAAAACCAAAAAAAAGATGGTCATCAAATGGGGCCTTAGATGCTCATTATTCATCTCCACTTTTGAGCCCTGTCAATGCTATTGACTTGATCATGTCTGGTACCCAGACAACGTCCCTAATCCAGATTTGTGTAATTGGACCAGATCTGGACATAACAATTTGACGCTAGAATAAATCTTCAGAGATAGAGAATTTGCATGAAATTTATGCAGGAAAAGATATGTGCCATTTTCTATCTGGCTCTATCCAAAACTTTGATTAATAATAGAATTGATTTGAAATGAAGCACTTCATGTATAAGTATTGTAGAAAGAATAGTATATGACCCTAATCATTTGAACTCTTTTCCTTATGCCAGAAACACTCAACAAGATGGATCAATTGAAGCAGAAATTTCTAATGGAGACAATCAAAACTCTTGTGAAAGCCCTTCGGCAGAGAAAAATGAAGTCGCGGATTCTGATTTTAAAGCTGTGAGAGTTTTATATTATAGAGTGACTTTGTTTCTGAATTCAACAATTGTCTCTTCTTCAAAGTTGCTATTGAATTTTAGCATCTCTGTGGTAAGTTGGGTAGTCATTATTCCAGGATTCAAGGAAGGAGTTGTCACCAGATGATGCTACTGATGCGAGCAAGTCCCAAAAGCATTTTGCTTCAGGCCCTAATTTTGTTGAGGAAGGAGAAAGTCTAGAAGAAGATACACTATTGGATCAAGTTCCTACCTTATCCATTCATGAAAATTCATCTCTTCTAACTGGTTCTGGCAGACTTACTACCTCTGAGCCAACTGAGTTTCATGAATCTCATGGTAGAGCCCATGATGAAGTGATAATGAATGGTGAAGTGCCATTGGCAGAATTAAGGAAAGATGCTTCTAGAAAACATGGAGAGAAAGAAACTTCTACAACATCTGGAAGTAGATCATCTGGTTTTGAACCTGAAAGTCAGGACAATAGTTTTCAAAAGGTATAGTGTTGATTCCTTAGGTTTGCCCGTTATAAAAGATGAGTTGACATATATGTTACTTAAACTTTTCTTTATGATCTATTGTTTAAGTTACTTTTGCTAGTTTTATTATGAGAGACCTACTTCTCTCTGAAAATTATTTCTATGATTCCACCACCGTCACTTCCTCCTGTCTTTCTGTTTTCAACCTCTTACTATTAGTGATTTTTTTTCTAACCATCTAACAAACTCTAGCTATCTCCGATAATGCTTGTTTGCTGAATCTACTATATTATTAATTATAGGAAGTGCATGTGCTCCGTACTATCTATAGTCCTATTTCTGCGTCAAATTTAGGGTTTTGAGTTTTAATGTAGTGAAGATTTTTGAATTATAATACTAATTAGATAATATATCGCCTTTTGTATTCCTGTGGCTTTCAATGGCTTTTAAAGGCCAAAGGCTCGTTGGAATTGCTCAGTTGGAGCTCTTCTTGGTCTTATATGGATAGATGGTAACCAGAGGATTTTGAAGATAAGTTTGCTTTGCTGAATTCTTTTTGTAATAGTGTATAACATATTACTTCTTGATGGTGCTCAAGTTACTGGAATTACTTTTTGAACTTTATCCTCTTCGTGATTATTAACGTGTGTTTCTTTACAACTGAAGTCGTTTGGTTAATTTGAATTTTGGTTCAGCCCAGATTAGGATCAATCATTCATGAATTTAAAGACCTAACATTATCTTTGCAACCCCACCCCACCCAAAAAAAAGAAAAAAAAACTTATGGATTGGTGGAATTGTTATGTTTGAAGGTGTCAAAGATGTCAATTGCTTTGGGAGGAGATGAGCTGAGTAAATTTAGTGACACTCCTGGAGATGCTTCCTTAGATGATTTATTCCAACCTCTAGATAAGCACCCCGGGGATCAAGCTGCTGGAGCATCAACATCTCTATCTACTGTACAATCAAACATGGGTAATGTGCCAGTAAATGATGTTGGGAAAAATGACCTGGCCACAAAATTGAGGGCTACGATTGCTCAAAAACAAATGGAAAATGAAATGGGACAGGCAAGTGGTGGGGGTGACCTGCTTCGACTAGTGATGGGTGTTTTAAAGGATGATGATATTGATATCGATGGTTTGGTATGTATGTTACAGTATAATACTAGTATGGTAATACTCTTTAATTGCCTCCACAACTGATAGCCTTGTGATTCATTTAATCAGGTTTTTGATGAGAAGTTGCCCGGAGAGAACCTTTTTCCTTTGCAGGTACTCTGTTCTTTCGACTCTAGGAAGTCCATACATTCTGATTCTTAAGAATGTAGCATTAGAATTTACTTTTACTTTTCAGTTATCTTTTTTTGTTCGATTATGTTTGTTTCCTAAGGAAAAGTAAGTCTATAATGTGTTTAGTTTATTTTACTTGAACATGAACAGGGATTATTGTTTCCCATTTCTTATCTTCCTTCTTTCTGTTGGTAGGCTGTTGAATTCGGCAGATTAGTTGGGTCATTGAGACCTGATGAACCTGAAGATGTAATTGTGTCTGCCTGTCAAAAACTGATTGCTATCTTTCATCAAAGACCTGAGCAGAAAATTGTATATGTTACACAGCATGGTCTACTCCCATTAACTGAGTTGCTTGAAGTTCCTAAAACTCGTGTATGGTTTTTATAATTATCTCATTTTTTTCAATGATTTTTTGTTAGCATAATCCCTTTATAGAACTTTCCTTCCATTATTGCAGATTATATGTTCAGTGCTCCAGCTTATAAATCAGATAGTTAAGGATAATGTTGACTTCCAAGAAAATGCCTGTCTTGTCGGTCTAGTAAGTAACTATCAAATAATGCTTCCATTTAGCACAGTTCATCAAATAATGTTTAAACTTTGCCTTCGGTACATCATCACTAAACTAATTGGTTTAAATTTCTTATGGCATTTATGTTCATTTATGCAACTTTACACAGTACCATTTTGAACTTGAATACTTGATATAGCTTGAGTACTGGAGTAAGGCATTTCAATCTATGAGTGCTTGAATATCCAGTAAAGAATGAAGTTTTTATTTTTGGATCAGGACTATGTGGCTGGTTATCTGATGGAGTTTGTTAGTTTTATTTATTGTTCTCACTATTCTATCATACGTAAAATTAATTAGCTGTTGAGAGGTTATCTTTCTTTTGTTTTTGAACAAGAAACGAAAGTTTTTATTGAAATAGCTGTTGTTAGGGTTTTCTTGTAATTAGCTGAGTGCTACATCCAATTTTTTTTTTAAAATTAGAAACAGTAGTAAATAAACAAAGAAAATTTTCATATTTTTCTCTAAAATGCATCACATGATCTATTATAATCAATTATATTCAATTATAATCAGGTGTATATTTTAGCCTTCCAAGTTGTTAATGGTTCTACTCTTCTCCTTTTGGTTAACTAGTGAATGAACCTCAATATTGGTCATTTTCTTATGTAACTATCAGATTCCTCTGGTAATGGGCTTTGCAGTTCCAGATCGTCCCCGAGAAGTTCGTATGGAAGCAGCTTATTTCTTTCAGCAGCTTTGTCAATCAAGGTTTGAAGTTTTAATTTTGTCCTATTATTATGACCGCACACATATATATATATAAACTCTTACCAAGGATTTGTTTGAAAAAAATTTCAGCTCTTTGACATTGCAAATGTTTGTCGCGTGCCGTGGAATACCTGTATTAGTAAGCTTTTTAGAGGCTGACTATGCGAAGTACAGGTATGTAAATATCATTTTGCAACAGTTGAGCATTTATAGTATAAAAGGCATAGGGTTTAACGAGTAGTTAGTCTTTTCTTGCAGTATTGGGGGTTTGTATTTGAGAACTTTTCTTTTTTTGGGGAAATTTGTATTTGAAAACTTCTATAAACAATTTAGAAATGGAGCAGAATTCTACGTAGTATATGTATAATAATGTTGAACCTTGTTTCTTTTAATAGGAAGTACGTACTTCCATAAGACAAAGATTGAACTTAGGATCGAGAAGTCAAACTATCACATGAAATAAAAATGCCTATTTGGAGCTGATGTTTTTCCATTGTAAAGTCTTAATAAGGCTCCGTTTGATCACTATTTCGTTTTTGGTTTTTAGTTTATGAAAATTAAACTTATAAACACTATTACCACCTATAAGTTTGTATCTTTTGTTTCCACTTTCTACTAGAGTTAAAATTGAGTGATTGTGATCTATCATGCATTTGCAATTTTAACCTTTGATCCCTCAGTTGTTCATTTAGTATTTAGCTTTGTTGGTTGTTTGCAAATTAAATTTAATATGTGTGTGGTTCCTGGTTTTCCATTAAATTTTACTGTTATTCTTTCTTATACATACCCGTAAATATTGTATTTCTAGGGACATGGTTCACCTAGCTATTGATGGAATGTGGCAGATCTTTAAGCTCCAGCGTTCCACTCTTAGAAATGGTTTCTGTCGTATAGCAGCAAAAAGTGGAATTCTGCTTAGGCTTATTAACACCCTCTACAGCTTGAACGAGGCAACTCGCTTAGCTTCCATAACAGTTGGGGCAGGATATCCCATTGATGGTTTAACTCAACGGCCACGATCAGGTCAACTAGATCCTATCCACCCTATATTCAGTCAGTATGAGGCCTCATTTCCTATGCCTGATCAACCTGATCTTTTGAAGGTCAGGCATGGAATAGTTGATCATCACCTGTCCACCGGACCACCAGAACCTTCCAGGGCTTCAACTTCACATTCTCAAAGATCAGATGCCAATCAATCTGATAACCGACACTTTTCCATAGATGCTGATAGGCCTCAATCTAGCAATGCCACAAATGAAGCCTTGGGATCTTTGGATAAAGTTTTACATTTAGCAAGCAAGGAACCGTCTGGCTCGGCTTCGAAAGAATATGAAACTGTAGATAGATGGAGAACTGAGAGAATGGCCAACTCTAATAGGACTTCCACAGATAGGCCTCCAAAATTGGTGGAACCTGCATCTAATGGATTTCTTACAACATTGGCCGCTACTCAGCAAGAACAAGTTCGGCCCCTTCTAAGTCTGTTGGACAAAGAACCCCCGTCTCGACATTTTTCCGGTCAGCTTGAGTACATGCGCCAACTTTCTGGATTGGAGAGACATGAAACTATAATGCCTCTATTGCATGCATCAAATGAAAAGAAGATAAATGGGGAGCATGATTTCTTAATGGCAGAATTCGCTGGTGAGTACCTCTGTTTTTGTGAACCTCTTTCTTTCTTCCTTCTTACAAGACAGATTGATTGTGTGTATTGGAGTGATATTATCAAATTGCCTAATTATTGGATTTTCTATACTTCTCATAGAAATAGAGATTAAACTTTGGTGAATTAGAAATATTAGGGGGCAAGCCCTATTTGGGCACCTTGACAATTTTTCGAGAGCTTTTTCTTGTACGTCATTTTGTAAGTTAAAACGTTCATAAGGACCAAAATAACTCTCAGGTATTGGAATTTTACTTTGATCAATCGCGGTATTGCACATATTCCATTCTCATGAGACTATTTTGAGTAGCTTGAGAGTATCTTTCATAGAACCTTATTGTGATTCTTTTCATCCCAGAGGTTTCTCAACGTGGAAAGGACAATGGAAATTTTGACCCCACTTCTAAGGTTTCTCTTAAAACGACGGCAAAGAAGGTAGGGCCCCTGATTTCCAATGAAGGAGCTGCATCCACGTCTGGAATTGCTTCACAGACAGCATCTGGGGTACTTTCAGGTTCGGGCGTATTAAATGCTAGACCAGGGAGTGCAACATCCTCTGGACTTCTTTCGCACATGGTTTCAACCCTGAACGCTGATGTTGCAAGGGAATACCTGGCGAAGGTGGCTGATCTATTGCTCGAGTTTGCTCAGGCAGATACAACTGTGAAGTCATATATGTGCAGCCAAAGCTTGCTTAATCGCCTTTTCCAGATGTTCAATAGGGTAGAGCCCCCAATTCTCTTGAAGGTATGTGACCGTGAATCTTTTCATCCATTCATTGGTTTGATTACTTTGAACTAGTTGGTTTCTACTTTCTGCTAACTGTGCTTCCATTGGTTTTTCATTTTGTAGATATTGAAGTGTATAAATCATCTATCAACAGATCCAAATTGCTTAGAAAATCTTCAGCGAGCAGATGCAATTAAATATTTGATTCCGAACCTTGAACTCAAAGAAGGGTCACTGGTGTCGCAAATACATACTGAGGTGTGCTTATTTTTAATAAGAAAAAAATCTCAAAAAATGAATTATGTGACTTTGGAAATATATAAACCTTACATCACATAGTTTCTCTCCTTGTTATACTGCTTATATTATATTAGTATGGTTATATTATTGTAAATATATTAGTCATGTTGTCCTTTATGGTCTTTTTTCTTTTACTTATATTACCCTTATACACTTGTATATATTTACAATAATATAACCATAGTAATATAATAGTCATGTTGTCCTTTATGGTCCTTTTACTTATGTTACCCTTATACACTTGTACATAAATCTTCTTTGTGAATGGAATACATTAACTCTAATTCTCTCAATTTCACTCCTCGTGAGCGTTGGAGGGAGATGGGTAAAAAGGTGGTGATTGAGGGTGTTAGGGGAGAAATTTTTAGGATTAGACTGCAGTGGGGCAGTTGCGTGGGTTATAGATCATGTGGAGCTCGCTGCTTAGTGGTGGGGAGTCGGGACTATGTTTAGGAAATGATGACTTTCATAGGCTTTGTTTTGGCTCCAAGCAATCTCAAACTCTAGGGGGACCTGTTGTGTCGTTGCACTAGAGTTGACTAATGGCAAAAGATCTTCTCACAAGTTAGGAAACCTCCCACGCTTCACATTACAAACCTCTTCTTTTGCAAAATTGGTTAAAGAGTGGAATGAAAAGGTGATGTTCAGGGGGGAGAAACAGAGGGAGTTTTAGACTTCTCATTTGACCTTTATGAGAAGAGTTGGAATGATGGGGAAAGCGGTAGATCATTGGGCAGATTTGAAACAATGGATGATGAGGAGGTTTTAGGGAAGAGATACTGCTGGGGTTTTTTTTCTTTTTTTTTTTTGGGGGGGGGGGGGGGGGGGGACATGGCTGTTATTCTATGTGGGGATGAAAGGGTGAAGTCTCTTTTAGACTTGGGAAGAGGCTCCGTTTGAAGCCTTGGAATTCTATGATGGTGGCCGAGGGTAGAAGCCAAGTCTTCAAGAATAGGTGGGTTAAGGTGCTAGATGTTTCCCCCACTTGGAGATGGGTTGGGGAATCTTCTTTCTATGCTTTAATTCTTCGTGTCTTTTTCGCTAAGAAGATTTATTCGGTGGCTTCTGTTTTGCCTTCTCTAACCCCCTTCTTCATTTTCGTTGGGTTTCCATTTAGAGATGTCCATGGGGCGGGGCTGGGGATGACCTCCACGCTTCGCGTCTCCGTTCCCCATTTCATTCTCCGTCCCCGCCAAAATCCCCACGGGGATTGGGGCGGGATTCCCCGCGGGGTATTTTTTCCCGTTGGTTTTTAAAATTAAAAATAAAAAAATAATAATAAAAAAAAAATCACTATTATGGAAAATGATTAATTAAATGGTTAACTTTTATATAATTAGTTTCACATAGACAATTAGAATTTAAAGAAAAATTACTCAAAATTTTAAAGTTGAAGAAAATAATTATCTATCAAATTATTCATATATATAATCTAAATTTATTAGAATTCAAACATATCTTTTTCTTTACACTAATTCAAACATATTCACTATTTTGACCATTAAACAATAAATCTTGAAAATTAAATATAATATTTATATAATAAACATAACATTAAATTTATTATAATAAATATTAGAAAAAAGCCTAACGGGGTGGGGACGGGGACGGAGAATGCATTCCATGTCCCCATCCCCATTTAGCTTTTGGAGAATTTTTTTACCTCACTCCCTTCCCATTCCCTGCCTAAATGGAGAATCCCGACCCATTCTGGACGGGTCCCCATGGGAAAAGTGGACATCTCTAATTCCATTAGCCTCTGTAGGACAGAGAAACCACGAAAGTCAGGGCCTTGCTTTCCATCCTTCAGAACCTTTAGGCGTGTCTTAGGATTCTCATGAAGTCCTTTATCGAATATTTTGTGTAAACCTTTAAGTGAGAGCCTTGCTTTATGTTTTGTCATAATTTTGTTTATTAGTGGTCTAGGTCTTCAGGCTTCTCAGTTCGCCACTGTTTTTTGCCTAAAAATGCCTGTAGTATAGCAGATCTAGCCAAACGCCTGTTTTCTCTCATCTACAAAATATTTGAGGTGAAGTTTCCTAAGATCGTTGGTCTGAACCGCTAGATGTAAAAGTTCAATAAATGAAAACTTTTTATTTCAATTGATTTTTTATGAAAAAAGGGGAGAATACCTGTTAGAGCTGCCATTTGGGGACCTGACGTCTCTCCGTGGATTAGTGTGGTTCGGCCCTAATTTTATAAAAGTTGACCAATTGATTTTTCATGAAAAAAGAGGGGAATACCTCTTAGAGCTGGCATTTGGGGATTTGACGTCTCTCCATGGATTAGTGTGGTTCGACCCTAATTCTATAAAAGTTGACCAATTGATTTTTCATGAAAAAAGAGGGGAATACCTCGTAGGGCTGGCATTTGGGGACCTGACGTCTCTCGGTAGATTAGTGTGGTTCCGCCCTAATTGTATAAAAGTTGACCTAAAACCTTCTCATATTGTTTTCTCTACAAGTCTGATTACATTTTCTACAAGAATGTATATACTACTTGTGTGGTTTTAGCTTAAAATTCTTTGCTTGTCAAAGTTTCATGCGGTGTGTACTCTTAACGACAGTATTCTTTATTAATGGTTTTATTACCTTGCTATATTCTCTGCAGGTCCTCAGTGCACTATTCAATTTGTGCAAGATAAATAAGAGGAGACAAGAATATGCAGCTGAAAATGGAATTATTCCACACTTAATGCATTTTATTATATCAGACTCTCCTCTGAAACAATATGCATTGCCTCTACTGTGTGATATGGCCCATGCATCTCGTAATTCCAGAGAGCAGTTAAGAGCCCACGGTGGATTAGATGTGTATTTGAGCCTGCTTGAGGATGAGCTTTGGTCTGTCACGGCATTGGATTCTATTGCTGTTTGCTTGGCTCATGATAATGACAACCGAAAAGTTGAACAAGCTTTGCTGAAAAAGGATGCAGTTCAGAAATTGGTGAAGTTTTTCCAGTGCTGTCCAGAACAACATTTTGTCCATATATTGGAGCCTTTCTTGAAAATCATCACGTACGTACCTTTTGTCTGTCCCGTTAATTATTCAATGTGACCGCTGTAGCCTTTAAATTAATAAGGATTAGCAAGTCGGTAACTTCTTTCCTATATCCAATGATATAAAAACATCATCTATATTATTCCAACCCCTTGCTGCCCCTCCCTATACTAGAGAGAAAATTCAAAGCTTACAAATGTAATACCTAATAACTGAAAATTTAGGCGCTGCAGTTCACTAGGTTCAGTACTACCTTTGATAGTTTAGCTCTTATCAATATTAACTGGACATGTACTTCCAATTGCAGGAAATCTTCTCGAATCAATACGACATTAGCCGTCAATGGATTGACCCCATTGCTTATAGCAAGGCTGGACCACCAGGATGCGATTGCTCGGCTTAATCTACTTAAACTGATTAAGGTAAGAGATCTTTATGTGTGCAGTCTTCTGTTTGACGTAGCTTCTAATAGTTTTCATAGCGACTCAATATCGAACAAATGTCGACGATATTCTTGTTGTTTGATTTGAAATTTGAATGTACAATGTTGGTCGTGTGGCAGGCGGTGTATGAGCATCATCCACGACCCAAGCAGTTGATTGTGGAGAATGATTTACCTCATAAACTTCAGAATTTGATTGAGGAACGCAGGGATGGACAACGGTCTGGCGGGCAAGTGTTGGTGAAACAAATGGCCACATCTCTGCTTAAAGCTCTTCATATAAATACCGTTTTGTAAGCGCTTAGTTTTTAGGATCCCTTCCCTTTGTATGTATGTTGTCAAAATGTATCACTTTTGTTTTCCATTTTCATTAAATTTTGGCCTCCTAGTCCTGTCAAATGTCCCCTCCACCCGGGGCAATTACGTCCATTTGGTTTGTTCAGAATCCTGATTCCAGAATGATGGGCAATGTATGAGTGCTTTGCTTGTTTGTCTTCATACCCCAAATGTCATTTTTAATGATGATGATGATGATATAAAAATATATATATATGAAATGTTTTATTTGTACATGTGTTTATACATATGAAGCGTATTGTTTGGATGTGTTTCATAAATGTTTCTATAGTTTCAATATGAGGTTTAAGTTCTAAGTTGTATCAATTCGAAGTTTGTCAATTTTTTTAGTCTCACTTCATAAAACATTTAGGTCCTGATGGTTAAAGCCCGTTTTATTAGTAATCATTTAGTTTTTGTTTTTAGTTTTTGAAAATTAAGCTCCTACACACTCTTTCTACTTCTAAATTTCTTACTTTGTTATCTACTTTTTATAAATACTTCTAAATTTCTTACTTTGTTATCTAATTTTTTTAGTCTCAATTCATAAAATATTTTTATAAAGTCTAAAGTTAAAATGTTTGTGTTTGAAGTGTAAAATTAGAATAAATGTACCAAATAAAGAAAAAAAAAGATAAAATCTCTCACTAAGTGTAAATTTAAGTTATTTAACATCAACTTATGAAATGAGTGGAACAACACTCCCTAATTGTAATTTTAAACTAGCACTAACAATATCCATCCACATACCAACGTTATTATTAAAAAAGAATCCAATCCAAGCTATTTTCTATAATTTAACCTAAAAACAATTGAATCTTCATTAGAAATGATGCCCGAATCCACAACTTTGAAAGGACCCATTTGTAGAAAAAGATAGGAGTGCATAACACAACTAATATCAGATAATATATTTAAAGTCGATCAAAAATATAATCTTGAGTTCCTTCCCCGTTGAAAAAAATGAAAAAACAACCGCAGGTATTATACAAATTTATGGACACATCCAAGCCACTCATCAGAAAAAGGTCGCTGTTAAACTTCCTACGCTAACATCATATCACCCATAAAAAACGGCACTTATAAGGACACAAAACCTCCAGTGCGAGCATATATTAACACAAATCTTCCACACAGCATACAACAGCAGCAGCATCAAGCAGTGTTAAATTAAATCAGCAACGTTCATGGGCATCTCATCAATCTGTGTACTGTAGTATTGCTCGATATCTCTCAGGATCTTGATGTCATCACTTTTCACAAAGTTAATAGCAACACCCTGCGCGTTATGCCGTAAATTTGCATTAAAAAAACGTTCTATCATCACTTTTTACAAGGACGAGTGAAGTCAACATGGCTTCCATGTAAGAAATCATAAACATGGCTTTCATCCAAGGAAACATAGGAACAACATTCAGAAGCAGAGCCACTTCTCTAGATGAGTTTACTCATGCTACAAGTTATCCATAATGTTTACATTAAGAGGAATGCTAGGAAATCAACTGAAATACAGAATGGAGTGTCATACCTTGCGCCCAAACCGACCCGACCTTCCTATCCTGTGAATGTAAAGTTCTCGATTGTTTGGAAGGTCATAATTTATCACTAGTGATACCTGACAAAGGTTAATACAAATAAACATAAGTTGTTGAATTTTGGGATAATTGCCACAATTAGTAATGAATGGAAAATAAGCACGAAGATATTAACGATGAGTGTGGAAGTTCAATTGATAATGTAAACTAGGAAGTAATCTATTTTTGTCGTTACAAAATTCAATACCCACTCTTCTCTACATATCACCATGCAGAGATATTTTTCTAATATACTTCACAGAGAATAGAAAACGATTATCCAGTGATTTCCCAAACATGAAAAAAAAATTGCCCTGATAATTTTACACAACTTCAAATCTAATGCAGCGGGTTGAAAGGGATTAGGCAAAATCTATGGCCAAACAAGGGAAATTCATCCCTAAGATGAGAGAACCCTCAAAAGAACAAAGGTTCTATTTCAAAATGATTTCCAAAAAACTTGCTGCTAAAACCAAAGAGGGGCTATTTATAGCCTTACAAGAAAATAAGACAATTAACTAATTAATTCTAAATTCCTAATTGAACACTAATTAATCTAAATTAACACCTATATAAAGATTAACTCAAATATACTAATTATCTAATAATTCTTCTCATCAAAATCCTTTGATAACACTACCTTCGTAACCTATAATTGACACATATGATCCACAAAGTATCCAAGCAATCAACTGAAACTAACGGTATGTTCAACAGTAGAACCATTTTTCTACAAGAAACACCGTTTTCATTGAAAAATATGAAAGAAAACAAAAGAACAAGGACCACCCGAGAAAGGAATTCACAGAGACTAGCTATGCAAAAAGTGGCTCCAATCCAAAAGAATAAAGACGCATCAAACCTCACAAGGGACCAAACCTCTCAGTAGATCCAAATGCCCCAAAGAACTGGAAAGAAACAAAAATTGCCCTCCATAAAAACTGCCCCTTATCTCAAAAGGGCGGGAACAAAAAGGACCTCATGAATGAAGAAAACACAATGAACAATCTCCAATACGAGAGAACTAAAAGGCCATTGAACTGATGCATGTGATTCTGCTAACAAAAATTTTACTGACATCGTAGAGAGGAATCAACTCAATACCAAAGAGTCACGGACAAAAACATAGAGAAAATGAACTACTAGATCAGAACATCTTATCATTTATTCATTCTAACTCAATCTAGCACCAAGTTGAAACTGACTAATACAACTACAACTAGAGCTGCTTGAATTTGTAAGGGGCACATCAACAAAAATCAATAAAATAAAATAACCAGAAACTTGCCTGCTGAACATCAAGCCCTCGTGCCCAAACATCAGTAGTGATTAGGACACGGGTAGTGCCTGATCGAAACTCCCCCATGATTGCATCTCTTTCCTTTTGAGGCATGTCCCCATGCATATGTGAAACTGTGAAGTTATTACTTCGCATCTTCTCAGTCAACCATTCAACCTGCAGGCAGATCACATAAAATATTCAAAATGCATAAATAACTATTCCTCCACAAAATTATTATTTTTTGAAAGCATGGAAAAGGAATTTTTATAATAACTTCATTGATAATATGAAAATACAAAAGGAGGGAAAGACCAATGAATGAGCAAATATTTTCATTTTTATGTCAAATACTGGAGTCCAAGAATCAGTGCAATGAGATCTACACCTGAGATAGGCCTCCAGTTGTTAGAAGCACATAGTAGAAAATGGGCAAGGAATAAGTCTGGTAAGTAGTTGTGATAGAGTGTGTAGGAACTATTGTAACTAATAGTTAGCTTCATTGTGATCCTCAGCAAGTATTTAGGTCGTCCAGTAGAGTGTGGGTACTATAGGGTTTATAACGACCAGGGGTAATGAGGGTAGAGGATCTCTGGGATTACTTAGACCTTAAGCAATGAAACGCTCATCCTAGTTAACAAAAAGATAGTTCTACCCTTTCCTCAAATAGACTACTTTTCTAATCATACTGTTAACAGACAAATTTGTACTAAAACAATAAATAAGAGTGAGGACAAAGGTTAAGCAAATAAAAAAACAATATTCCAAACATTTAGATTTTGGAATATACCAAAATCATGTACAAAGGCAAACACGTATAAAAGGGCCAACATTACAATATTTGCTGTTTTAGGATGAGTCTGAAAAGATTTTAAGATCTTTTTTAAGGAGATATAAAAAAAATTGTTAACCCCATTACCTTCCGCTTAGTGTTACAGAAAATTACAGCTTGAGTGATAGTCAAGGTGTCATAAAGATCACATAAGGTATCAAATTTCCACTCTTCCCTTTCAACCGCAACAAAGAATTGCTTAATACCCTGTCAATATAAAAGTATGCATCAGAGCACTGATATGTTTCCAGACAGCATTCAGTCGCATACAACTAAAAATGTTACAAACCTCTAAAGTTAACTCATCACGCTTGACAAGAATTCTCACAGGGTCTGTCATAAACTTGTTCGTCATCTCCAGGATTTCATGAGGAAGGGTAGCAGAAATCAAGACAACCTAAAATTAAATTGAGGGGAAAACTCATTAGATTATTCGATAAAAACAGGTAAAAATTGAAAATTTCATAGAAACGGGTAAAAGTCACTAGTTTCCCATAACCAAACAGGTAAACAGTGCATAAATTACATATACCATAAAAAATTTAGAAACCCCATATGTACAGGAATATATTATTAATATCACATCTGTTACAAAATGGCACATGAAGGAAACAAATGCAAGCAAAAAATCTAAACGGATGAGATTACATGTCTCCCACTTTGAAGATTCCATAGAAACCACCAAAAAAAATAATCATAATAATAAATCAATCATGTATTATAGCAGAAAAAAGAAAATTATTGAACATACAAATTCGTCATCATAAGTATGAAAAGCATGTTTACTAAATATTATTTTTCATGTTAAACATGTTAGAGAAGGCATGCTTAGAAACCAATTCAATGAGACAGTGCATTTCATTTATTTATCATCTTCCGCCTCTCATGGGCACACACAATCATTTACACATTGGGGCAAAAGGGAGAGAAAGGGAGAACCTGAAGTTCTGGTGGGAGATATCGATATACATCGTAAATTTGGTCTTTAAACCCTCTGCTCAGCATTTCATCAGACTCATCCTGAAGAAGCAAATATTAGAAAATTAATGATAACGTATGGAAAATTGCATAAAAAATTAACTAGAATAATTGTAATGCTAACAGGAGAGATGATTGAAGGGCACCCAAACTAACCAGAACTAATAACTTAATGGCTCTGGTACGCAATGTCCTTCTCTTGATCATGTCACAGACTCGTCCAGGAGTTCCTGACACAACCTGAACTCCAAACTCAAGCTTTCTGATATCTTCACCCACACTTTTGCCTCCAATACATGCGTGTGCTTGTATATTAATATAGTCGCCAATTGCCAATATAACCTTCTCTGTCTGAGTTGCCAATTCTCTCGTAGGAGACAAGATCAAGGCCTGTACCCTGATTAGATTTAAGATGCATAATCATCATAAGAGTTTGAAGTTTAAAAGATCGTATTACAAAAAGAGCAGATGTAAATTGGAAAAATCTCCTGAGCCATGAGTAGAATGCATATTTCAAAACTTTGGCTTCCTTCCGAAATTTCCAAAACGACAACACGAAGTTATAACAACTTCTTGTAGAAAGAACCAACTAACATCCAACCAATTTTTGCCTTTCCTATTGGATTTCTGAGCTAGGCTGTTACTACACAACTTCCATATAATTTGCACAAAATAGAAAGATATTACGAAGGAAAGAAATATGAAACATTGAATATTCGATCAAGTAAACGGGACTCACTCTCTACTGGAGGTATCAACCATCTGGCAAACGGTAAGAGCAATCATAGAGGTCTTTCCAGTTCCAGATTGGGCCTGAGCAATAACATCTCGACCCTCAATAATCGGTCTCACAGCTCTCTGCTGAATGGCAGAGGGCTTTTCAAAACCGTATGCATATATTCCACGGAGAAGGTCATCCTTAATGCCCATCTGATCGAAACTCAAGATCGGCTCAACCCCCTCCGTCGTCTCGAATTCCAACTTGTCTTCCGGCGCGTTAATCGTCCGCCGCCTATTCGGCGGCACAACGCTCGTTGTAGCTGCAGCCGCCATGTCCGTTGGCGTAGTTGCCGAGATCGCGAGTGAGGATTCGACTAACCGGATAATTCCCGGCGAGTAACCCACGGCGAGAGGAAGAGATGGAAACGAAAACGCAGATTAGGGCTGGTGAACGATTGATCGACAGCGAAACGCTTAAGAAAGAGAAAAGAGTTATTATTGTGTTTATGTACGAGACTAAAATCCTATCCAATTTTCCACTGTGAGAATCGAATCCTAACCGTCCATATAAACCCTAGAATCTACGGCTTGAACCGGCCGTTGGTTTCAATAGTGGGCTCGCACGTTCATAATAACTTTCACGTTAAAAAACACTCTTGCTCAATTTTTACGTATATACCTTATTTTTCTTTTCTTTTTTTCCTCTTTTTTTTTTGTCCACAGGACCCAACACAATGAATATTATTCCAAATATTCTTTTTAAACTATACTCTCCAAAATCTAAATCTAAATCTAAAAAGGATAATGGAAGAACCTTTTTCCTTTTTTTGTTTTGCTATTACTTAATTTTACCTTAAATCATTAAATAATGGAAAAAAATTAAAATAGAAAAATAAATAAAACTATTTATACAAAATAGCAAAATTGTTAGATAGTTGTGATAGACGCCCATAGAAATCTATCAAAGTATGTCCATGATAGAAATAATAGAAATTTATCACTCATAAATGCTGATAGAAGTCTATCAAATTTTTTTCTATTTTCTGTAAATAGTTTAACATTTTTTCTATCTGTGAACATTTTCCTTAATAATCTTATTTTATATAAAAAAAAATAAAAAATAAAAAAAAAAAAAACCATTCAATTAACGTTCAATGAAAAAAATTTTAAAAAAAATAGATTTACATGTTATCGAATTAAATTTTCAATCTAATTTTTTTTCTATAAATGAACTAAATTAGGCTCGTAATTTTTTAAATAGCTTTCTTTTTTTTCTTTTCTTTTTTTTTCTCTTTTTTTTTTTATATTTGTTATAATTATAATATTTTTCCTTTTTCCAGCTCTATGTTTTTTCTCCCCTTATCTCTATTTTCTTTTCTTTCTCTTTGTTTTCTTCTTTTTCTACTTCTATATGTATACTTTTTCTTCTTTTTTTTTTTAATATTTGTGTGCACCAGTCGCTGAGTTTGTTTATTTTTATTTCTTTTCGTGAGATTGAGGTTGGAATTTAAATTTTTTTTAGATTGAGATTTAGAATTAATAGTCTTTTCTTAAAATAAAAAAAAAATAGTCTTTTTTTTTTTTGGGTGATTTGCACAAATAAAAATCATGCCCAAAATAATAAAAGATATAGTACAAGAAAAAACATATTATGGATATGACACAAAATTAGCGTTAGGTGTCATTGATAGCAGTTATCAGTGATAGTCATATTGGTAAATGACTAAAAAGCCCATGTACACCATTTCGTGCTTCTTCTTCCAGTTTTCTCAAATTGGAAGCTATCACTGATAACAACTATCAGTGATAGCCACTGATAACTACTATCAGTTTCTATCACTAATAGCTGCTATTAATGATAGCTTTCAATTTGAGAAATATTAATACAACTTTGAAATAGTAACAATAGAAATATTAGTTTTCAATTTGCTATCAGATATCGTTGGCTATTATTGATACACTTTCATCAATTGGAAACAAACTTGAAATATTAACACTTCAAGGCTATTAGTTGCTATCAGTGATAAACTTTTATAAGTAGTTATGAACTTTGAAAGGGAACTATCAACTTTCAAATGTTAACATTTAAAGCTATAAGTTATAGAAGTCTATCAATGAGAGGTCTATAAGTGACTATCACGGATATCTATCTAAGTCATATCACCAATGTCATTAATATCATTAATTTAATTTATATATACATAAGTCATATCATTGATATACGGATATCACTGATAGCTTCTATCAGTGGCTATTACCGATAACTTTTAGCAGTGGCTATTAATGATAGACTTTCACCAGATGGAATCGGCTTTTATATCACCTAAGTTCTATCGCTAATATCATTGATATCACTTATATCGTGGTTATTAGTGATAGCTTCTATCACTAATAACATACTATCAAAGATAACTTCAATCATTCCTTTTTACCATCAAATAACATGCTATTGTTGATAGCTTCTATCACTGATAACATACTATTAGTGATAACTTCTAAGCATCTCGCTTACATTTTAGATCGAGATTCAACTTTATTAATTAAATTCATTAAGTTGGTTATCAATGATAGAATTTCTACAAGTGGCTATTAAATGTGAAATAAAATCATCAAAGATTAAGCTATCAATGATAGAAAATATTAGTGGCTATCTCTGATAGACTTTCATTAGTGACTATCAATTTTGAAAGGTTAACACTCAAAGCAATCAGTGGCTATTATTGAGAAACTTTTATCATGATTATCAATAATAGACTTTTATCAATAATAGACTTCTATCATTGATATCTACCTAAGTTCGATATCATTGATACATGACTACGACTGATATCTATCCAAGTTCTATCACTAATATCACTGATAATTGATACTACCGATACACAAATATTTAGTGAATTATTTTCTAACATTTAAAAATATGAGTAGCCAGTGAAATTTGTAATTAATTATAGCATTCGTATGTCATAATAGTGAAGTCTATCACTAATAACTACTAATAGATTCTATAAGTTTTAAACTTTTAGTTTTATCTTGAGTATTTACTAATAAATTAGTATACATTACTTGATAAAGGTTTATAAGTCATAGACTTCTATCGATGATCGAAGTAGTTTGTCAGTGATAGAAGTCTATCATTGATATACTATAATAGACTTAGTATATTAGTGATATCATTAGCCATCAGTGATAGAAGTTTATTAATTGTTACTGATAAACTACATAATTTTAAAGTCCTAACAAAAAAAGAAAAAAATCATTGGCCTATTTAATTGGGAAGGTTTGGCGAGAGGAAGGGATTGAGGGGATGGAAGCAAAAAAAAAAAAAAAAAAAAAAAAAAATGGAAGCAAAAATTGAGAAAAGAAATAATTTAAAAAAAAAAAAAAAGGAAAGATAATGGAAAAATAGAGAAGGAAAGAAATTTTAAAAAAAAAAGGTGAAGAAGAATTGTAAGCAAAAAGGGAGAAAGGAGAAAATTAAAGGGGAGACTAATTGGAGAAAGAAAAAAAATTGAAAAATTAAAATAAAATAAGAGAGAGAAATGGAAGAAGAAGTACAACAATACAAGGGAAGGCAAAATTGGAAATTAAAAAAGATTTAGGAGTGACTAATCAACACTTCTATCTTTGTAAATATTTCAAAGAGGTGGCATATTTTTAGATTTTTTCTCTTATTTTTCTATCAATTATAAATATCTTTTTTTTAAGGAAATTGAGGAGTTATATTATAAATATATTTTTAATTCTAATAAAAGTGGTCCACTCTTATTTAAAAGTTTTCTTATTATAAATGCAAATACTATTAGTTTATTTATTTCTTAATATCAAATATTTAAACCGATAGAAAAACAAATATTTGAACTAAAATATCAAAAAATCAATAAGAAAATTAAGAAACATAATTTTATGATTAATTGAAGAAAAAAACTTGAAATTAAGAGGATAATCAAATCATCCCTATAAAATTAGTATTTTTAACAATTATTACAATTTTTTATAAAAAAAATAGAAAAAAAATATCTTTTAGTTTAAATGAAAATTTGAAATTAAAAGGATAATCACATCCTTCAAATTAAAATTAAAAATATTGATTATAACGGAATAAAAAAACAATACTATGTTTTAAATTAAAATTGAAAAACAACTTCATCAACTCAATTAAAGTTTGAATTGGATTGGGTTCAAATCAATGAAAAGATTATGAGTTTGATTGGTTGGGTCATCTAAAATAATCTAAACCAACTAAAATTATTATTAATTTTAAGCACACTATACATTAAAATATTTATTTGTTTGTTTGTTTTAATTTTACTTAATTTCATGAATTTTTAGATTATTTATTCTTTAGCAACTATTAAAAATAACTTTTAACAATACGAAAATAAATATTTCATAATATAAATGAAAATTCTTTTACATCACTCGAGTAACTCAAACCAATCAAATCCAAAATATTTCATGATTGGGTTTAAGATTTATTAGGTTGTTTTGGTTAAAGAAACTTACAACCCAAATGACTATTAATTGGATTCAATCTAAAAAGTGTTAACTCACCCCATGAATATCCTTAAACTATCTATATATTTTAAAATTCATACTATTTAAAAATATATACTATCTATATATTTTAAAATTCATACTATTTAAAAATATATATTTTATATATCGACGGATTATGATGAATGCGAAGAAAAATAAAATATGATTAAGGTATTTCTCAATATGCTAAAAGCAATCAATACATTGTCTAATCTCAAATTTATTACTATAGTACAAAAGCAAACATATACTTGTTGAGAAAATAACTAGCTATTTAAAAAATTATGATTTATCATTTAATCACAAGTAGAAAGCTCGAGATCGATTTTGCTTTTATACAAAGTATAGGACAAAATAAAACAACCTAAACTAAATCACTTGGTAATCAAATGTAAATGCATTGACATTAAGACTCTAATACTAATTAAACTAATTAGCCTTCTAAGAAGGCATCAACCTTAGCATTGGTTGAGGAACTCAAGAACTTCATGCAAAGAGGAGCTTTGACACCAGCCAAGGCCAATATGGCTGCTGGAACACTCCACAAGGATTCGCCACAAATAAGTCCCGAAGCGACGGCAGGGGCAAACTCACCGGCCTTGACCTTGTTCTTCCTTTGCCAGATGAAAAGAATCAAGCTCCCAACACACATGTCGATGGCAAAATAAGCACCAAGGTAGAATGGAATCGCCATACACATTGGACTTGGGATGAAACGGTGGATGCGGTATTTAGTTTCGCACCTATGGAGCACATCCCTAATGATGTTAATGACAATAGCACCGAAGAAGAAGCAAATGGCGAGGGCAAGGCAGTTTTTGGGGAGGGAAGAGACACCCTCGACGCCGAGAAGAGCAATGCCACGATACATTAGACCATATGGTGCAGGGTACGAGCCTTCGGGATCTCCCACGTTATATGCTTTGAAAAAGAACCAAAAGACAAGGGGTGACAAAACGCAGCCCATGCCGGTGCCTGCAACTTGGCTGAAAAACATCGAGCGAGGTGAAGCTAGAGTCAAGTAACCGGTCTTGAAGTCTTGCATGAGATCAGAAGCAGTAGAAAAAATGCTCATCATGACACCACAAGATGCAAGACCAGCAATTACACCTCCATTGCCAAGACCAACCCAAGCACTGAAGATGATGATAGCAAATTTACCATAGTTTGATGCAAGAGACCAATCAGTGAGCCCACAACCATAGGCATTACAAAAGGCCAAGACAGGGGCAATTGCATAAGCAACCAAAATGTGATACCATTTCAACTGATGGAAGATCAAGGGAACTGTGATTATAGATATGACTGCAAGTACTACATAGCCGAGCATTGCTACCCAGTTAGGGATTTGGTCTTTCAAGAAGTACTCAGTTCTTCGTTGAGCATCGTAATCAGTAACTTCCAATGATGAATCAGCATTTTCACTGCCAGACTTTTGCTTGGATAGGCTGTAGAATGTTTGGAAGAGCATGAAGAATACATGGTAAAGACCATCACCAAGCATCATAGAGATAGCAATAAAAACCTGAGAAACATTAACAAGTACATTAAATTTACATCAATATGCAAAAGAATCATAGGGAAGGAGAAGATAATCAGATAGAAAGAGAGAGAGAGATACCCTATAGCCTTGAATGCCATGAAGACTGCTTGGAGATAGAGAAGCACTATACCAGTCGCCTTTCCTTAGCTCGATTAAGGGCCACATGATACCCCATGAGATGATGGCTCCAAGAAGGAGAGATAGATTGACCATGAAAGGACAGATCATTCCCACACCGACGTATGTAGATGAGAAGTCAAAATAGAACCTGTTACATTCGATCGACAAACATTAGTATAAACATTATGGAATCTGTTTGACTACAACATGAGAATGAAAGAAGTCCATGATAACAAATTCACTACTCCAAGACACATACAAACCTCATTGAGAACTCAGAATAAAAGAAGTGTTGCTTTAGAATGATTCCTATTTCCTAGTACCTTTTTGCATAGGCTTGAAGACCAAATGTGGGGAAGCTGGAAAATCCACAGCCATCAGCAGCAGCAAAGAACCATTGAAACATTGCAAATACAAAGCTGAAACAGAAGCTCTTGAAAAGGACTGCAACTTGTTTCCTGAAAACCCATAACCATGTATTAATATAAGGAAGATAAAAGAACAACATCCAATTTAACGTAAAAACAAAAACAGAGCCAATACTTACTTTGCTAGCTTAGCTCCTTTGGGTGTGTGAAAGGAGTTGATGAGGTATGCAGTTGCAGTTCCACTTGGATAGGTCAACTTGTATTCTAGAATCATCATCTATTGGAAAATAATCCAATTCAGAGATTAGATGCATAATGATAAACAATAAGATATGAATTTTATTTTGGTCCCATCATTTCATTTCATACGTTTTGTCTTTAGATTAAAAAAAACTATTCTATTCCCCACCATTCATCATTTAAACAAGAGCCCAAACTCATTTGAAAGCCCAACATTTCATCTACTACTACATTATATGCCCTTTAAATAAACAAAAATACATGTCTAAATCAAATCAACAACTAAGGTCATGTTTGAGAGTGATTCTAAAATAGATAAAATCACTTTTATGGTCTTTAAAATCCCTTCGAAACATGTTATCATTCGAAAATGAATTTAAAAATGTAAAAATAAGCATTTAATTAGTGATTTTCAACCTAACAAAAATCACTCTCAAACATGCATTAAAATAGACAACAGGGTAACTAAAACCAAACAATACATTTAAAAAAGGGTTTTAATTGCTTGCATTACTAACCTTTCGAAGAGGCACAATAGAGAACAACCCAACAAAGCTAACCACAAAGAGAAAACCGATCATCCAACCAACAGAGAGTTTCTTAATATTAATCGGAATGTTCCCTTCTTCTGCTTGGGCAGCAATTTTGGCACTCATTCCCAGAAGATAACTAGCAGTTCCACCTGATTATCATAACATTCCAAAATCTTCTGTAAATAAATTGAACAATGTAAAGAAACAAAGACATAATCAAATAATCCTGTAAAATAGCTCTCAATCGATGAACCAAAATCGAGATCCTAAACTTGTAAAACACGAATCGAGATTAAAATTAGAGAAGAAAAAAAACAGAACGCTTACTGCTAAAGGCAATTCCAGAGGAGGCGACAACACAGGTTTGAATCACAGTGTTTTCCTGTCGAGTGAAGGGCTGTTTCATGAGACCAAACTGATTCAGAATTGAAGTGTAACCCTTCAAAATCGCGAATCCCAGAAGCCCAGCAGCGACATTAAGAGAAGGAATAACTCCAGTGGTTAGATTCAGTTTACAGACGATGAAGTTGAAGACAATGCTAAGAATAAAACTGGTAAAAAGAGCCCTAAATGTGATCTGATTCCGCCATGAAGGAACCTCCAAATTCTTAAAAGCATCTTCCACCATAATCCTGTCTCCACCATCCATTCCAGTACCCGATTCGCCCTCATTTGCCTTCTTGCTTAAATTTCTCTCCATTTTCTCACAGTTTTCAGCGATTTTTTCTCTCAAATTGTTTGCTGTTCTTTCTCAGAACCGAAATGGAAAATTTATAGTGAGGGGAAGTGAATTTGGAGAAAAAGTAGGAAAGGGGAAAACTGAAGAAGAAAAATTTTGGAATTTCGAAGGGGAAATGGGAAAATTGGTTTGTGACAGATTAAACCAAGCTGTGATTGATTGAGATTAATTAGGAGATTCAAAAAACTAATTGAGATTTGGAATTTTTTTTCTGTTTAAAAAGGAAATTAACAAATTGAATTTTATCTATTTATTTATTTATTATTATTATTATTATTATTATTTTGCATGAATTTGCATGGAGGGGGACCGTTCTCCATGCTGATGTGGGGATCCGTAAGGAGTGGGAATTCTTTGGGAAAACCAAATCTCACGGAAAATGACATATTAGAATTATTTAAATTTTTCCTCAAAAAAAAAAAAAAAAAATATATATATATATATATATATATATATATATTGAAAAAAAAAAAAGCTTTTTGGCATTGTTTTAATTAATTAATTAACCAACTTTAACTGTCAAACTCTTTTCCAAATAATATATATGTCAGAACTAGAAGTTTGGCTGAGGAACTTATTTAAAGCTTTGTAAAAATATTAAAATGAATAAAATAAATAAATTACAAGTTTATTTATGAATTTCAATTGTGTCCTCTAAATCATTGAATTTTAAAAATGTCTAATATATCTTTAAACATTTCATCCATATAAAGTAAATTTTGTTCGTGTATTTTAATTTACTACATCATTAAACAGTAATTCATTTAATTTAAAGAAATAACGGCAATTCATTTAATTTAAAGAAATTGCATGTTACAGTCATTTTGAATTGAATTGAAGTTTAAGGAGGCTTGGGCCTACGGTAAATTAGTCGGTGTAGAAGTGGGTGTAGTTTAGCCATAATTAACATTTACTTGAAATTTTAAATAAACTTCTTTACTCAAAATTCATGTTAATTTCAAAAAATAAATTTTGTTCGTGATTATAATGAACTAAATTCTTACCGTGGAAATAATATGTAATAACAGAATATACTAATTATATTCTAACTAGATACCGTTGTAAATAGTAATAATATTCAAACTCAATAGTTAGTTTGATGGTATAATAAGGCTTTGTTTTAAATTTTATTTTGATTTTTAAGACTTTGATTGATAATCAATTTGGTTTTTTAATTTAAAAATAAGGTAATTATTAAGGGAAGTTTATCGATAATAGACTTCTCCTAACGATATGATCACTAAATTTGGCTATATTTACAAAAAAGAATTGCATTATGCTATATTTACTAATTATTTGAGATTGTTTGCTATATTTGCAACTATTCAACAAAATATAGCATTAATTCAAATTTTAAAAAGTGAAATCTAGTGAATGAGAAAACAATCTCAATTTTACTTTTTTTTAAAAAAAAAAAAAAAAAACAAATGACTATCTAATCAACCTATAAATTTTTTGTGTTTGGTGTGTCTTTTAATATATTTCTATATATTATTAAAAGTGCTTTCTGAAAAAGGTTGTTTAAAAAAATTGTCAGTGTTAGGATGAAAAATTAAAAGAAAATGAAGGTAAAGCACTTTTTTATCATTTAAAAGTGATTTTCAAATTGTTGAAAAGTTGTTTGATGAATTGTAAAGATAAAGAAAATAAAGTATATGACGTATTTTTAGAGGAAGCATTTGACTATTTATATAATAAGTACTTTTCATAAAATATATATATATATTCTGTTTGCAGACTTCTCTAAAGTGAGGTTGTTTGGAAGTCTAAAATGTAAACTATCGGAATAGAATTAATTTAATATTACAAAACGGACCAAAATGCTCAACTCGAACATGGATTTTGAATTACGTTACCGTCCAAATTCAATTCATTATAGACTCTCAAACACCCCTAAAAGAATTTTGAAAAAAATATTGTAATGTTAAAAAATTAAATAGATATAAAAAGTGATTTTAATCGATTAGAAACATATTGTAAATTTGTTTCTTATTAACAAAAAGTAGTTACAGAAAATCTAAAAAAATGCAAAACATCTTCTAAAATATTATAGTTTAGTAATCCAACTTTAAATAAAATAAAGGGTTATTTTCAAACATATAAAAATAAGCTAAACTATTTATAAATATAAAAAAAATTTACAACGAATAGACTGCGATAGAATTCTATTGCTTTCTATCGCTCAAGCGATATAATTTATTTGTTTGAGCAATAGGAAGCGATAGAATTCTATCGCGGTCTACCACTGATAGACGATAAAAAATTTTTATATTTATAAATAGTTTGATATTTTTCTGTTTATAGTAATTTCTCTAAAATAAAATAAAAGCATTTTAATATTTATTATTGAATTGTTTTAATCAGTCAACACAGACATTAATTGAAATTGCAATACATAATCAACATTTAGTCTTTATTACCGAAATAATTGTAGTCATTTATGACCTATTAAAATTCTAATATACCAACAATCGTTAAGCTTAAAAAATGAATATATATTATCATTTTTAACAACATAGAGTTTTCTTTTTACAAATGACTTGTATTTTTCGCTATAAACGTTATTTGATCAATATTTTAAAAACAATGAAAATAGCAATTTTTTATGTCACAAACCAATTACTTTAATTTTTTTTCAAAACAACAAATGCGAGTGAGAGAGCAAGAGTGTGTTTGGGAATGATACTTGGAATAGTAATTTTAGAAAAAGAAATTTGGGTACAGTTGATTTTGTAAAATTAATTTCTAAACAATTAAATTTATGTTTGGTTCCAAACTTTTTAAAGTAATTTTCAAATATATAAAAGTGATTTTGAATTATTATGTTTGGTTCTAGAAGTGATTTTAAAATTACCAAATTACTAAAAGGAATATTTTATATTTGGATATTTTATTTTAAAAAATATTTATAATAAATATCTAATTTTATTAATTTATTTTTTTATTTGTGTTATTGTTAAAATAATTATATGCATGATTGATATGTGACAAGAAATTTATATGATGTAACATTGATAGTCTTTCACGCTCCTCTTCCATCTCCCTTCTATGACAAGAAATTTCACTTTCTTCAGTAACACTCAAGTCATTTTGGATATTACTTGAGGGGAGCAAATCTTCATCATTGTCATAAAAGCTTGGACTCAAAGTCAGATGTAGAATGAGTTATGATAAAGTTATGAAGTGTCATTGATGCAACAACGATTTCACTTGTTTTTCAAAAGGAAAACAATGCATATGAAGTAACATTCACCATCTATTTTTCCAAACACCAAATGTCTTCTCAATTATACACCTTTATGATGAATATCTATGGTCAATATGTATGGTTAAATATTTTTTCTTACCTCTTGGTTGACTCCACGACGAAAATCATGAAGATAACATCTTTTTCTGTTATAAAGGCCTAGATATCCTTTTATTTGTGGATATTCAGCTTCAACGAGATAATATATGCTTGTAAAATGCATATTAATCTTTTTTAAAAAAAATTATAAAACCATGCAAAATTTAATATTAAAATTTGAGGATTTTTTTTCTATAACCGTGAGAATAAAATCTAGCATAAAACTTACAATTTTTTTTTATGATGTGATAGTTTCTTCTTGAGCTGGAATTTTTTAACACTAACATAAAAAAGAAGAAAGAAGAAACTTTGTATGTATTTATGTTTGTGTCTATTTTTTTATTATTATTATTATTTACAAACACTTCAGTGGAGAGGTTATGGATAACTGATGTTGGTGTCTCGGTTGTCGATATGATGGTTTGATAATTAAATTTTATAAGAAAAATTGGAGGAAATTAAAATTTTAACTTTTGGTAATAAAAAGAGAGGATTTTTTATGCTTTTTTTTTAAAGTTAGTATAATATTCATAAATGGAGTTCCAACAAAAGTCTTCAAAAGACTAGTGGGCATGAAGGTAATGGTGATTCTCGGTCAATCACCATTACAAAAATCACGTATAGAATGATGTTTCAAAAATCAATTTTAAATGATTTTGATTTTTTCAAAATCAATTTTGTTTTCTTGCCAAACATTACCATTTTACAAAAAACTGATTTTGACAATACTAAAAGTGATTTTAGCCTCACCAAAATCACTGCCAAACACACCCTAAGAAGGAGGACGAACACAAGGGAGTACAAGGGAAGAAGAACCCTAGTATATGAGAGAGTACTCTACTACTATTGTATTGAATTATTTGAACACGAACCTAAACGTGAAGAGAGAGAAGGAATCCGAGTGCAAAGAGGGACGTAGGCAAAATGTTATACATCTTTATGTTATACATCTTTATTTTTAAATTTTAGGTTAAACAATATTTCAACTGTGAAATTTAAATTGATACAAAAACATCTTAAATAAAAAGTACTAATTCAAAACATACAAAATCTAATTAAAACTTCTAAAATATACATATTTGGTAAAATTTGTAGAGTGCTAATACCTTCCTTACATTTGACCCCAAAACATAAAAATAGATTGTTTTATTTTTATTCATTTTAATATGGGTGACCAATCACCATAATGGTTAGTAGCGACTCCAAAATCTTTCACGAGACCCTTATAGAAGGACGTCGACTGCCCCGCGTCGCGATAACTTGCGACAACGATGATATAACAAATAATAAATAGGAGTATTCGTACTATTGGTACTTATCCAACTTCTAACCCATCAAATTTGACCACATATGTGAAGACCCAGCCAACCTTTGTATGTTTGTTTTTTTCCAAAAAAAAAAAAAAAAAAACTGTCCAGAAATTGGGGGTGTGTAAATTAAGCATCACCAACTTTTAGTTTAATGCGAATTAACAGCTCAATACTCTTCAAAAGGAAAAAAAAAATGTAACTGCCCAATAAATATATGGCCAAATTTTGCTAAATCCAGTTGTTGAGAAGGGTGGAAATGCCAGCTTTAATTCTCAAATTGGCCTAAGGAATCAGTGGAAGTTGATGGTGGAGAGATGCAGGTAACTCACAAACTTTCTTTCCATTTATTATGAAACTTAATTGGGAATCTTTTCTGTTCAAATCCAGAAATTACTTTTCTTTTTCCAATAAAATACTCTTAAATTATGGAGTTAATTTTAATTATATCCCTAAATTTTAAAAAGTTTTTGTTTAATTCTTAAGGTGTAAAGTTTGTTTCAAAAACAACTTTTGAGAATTATGTCGTTAGATACAGATGAACGAGTTTGTGTCGGTTTATACATTGTTTAAGTGAACAAATGTAAACACGTATATGAAGTAAATTTTGAGATTATGGCTAGGGAAAAAATTCTTGTAAAAGAACAAAAAATCGAGGGCATAAAGTTGAAAAGAGGAAGGTGATAACATATATAGTTCACACATATCACGTGTATATTTTTTTTTATATATGTATTTAGATTTATTTGTATAAGCATATGCACGTGTTTTGCCTATAGATTTAATAGCAGAAGTCTTGAAAGATGTTTTAAAATAACATTCAAACTTTGAGTGTCAAAGTGAAACTTTCCAAAGTTTATAATATAATTGAAACGAACTTCATATTTTACATGTTTTTTTTTTATAATTTAAACAATAATAAATACATAGAGACAGTTTAAGACGCAAAGTTTGTTATAATAGTCTACAAAGTTAAATAGTTTGTATTTGAGGTACAAACTATTTTGGTCTGCCTTCACATAGTTTGTGTTGGGCGTGCATATGATTTTAGTATAAGTTTAGGTAGTTTGTGCTTGGGTGCAAATTATTTTACTAAAGTTTAAAGTTCATGTGTTTGAGTTACAGGAAGTTCTTAAGTATGAGTTAAGGGTTATTCTCGACTTTTTTTTTTTTTTTGTTGGTATTGTATCATACACAAATATTAATACATTAAATATCATATTTCATAATAAAAATAAAAATATTTATTCCATAATCTTTTTTAAAAAAATGTGCTTGATTTTAAGTTATGATATTTTCCATCTATTGAGTCATTTTAGAAATGTACTAATATTGTTGAACATGCATAAAATACGTGCGATTAAATTAAAAATCTATATAATTGATTAGGTGAGAAAACTTCATAGTTGAAGATTTACAAAAACAACTAATTCTCCAAAATCTTATCCAAGACAAATCCGATCACGATCTGTAGTACCGATACCATTCGAAGATAGTGCAAGATTGAACCCGATTATGCTCCGAAAACGTCACACTTGTTACAGTAATCTCAAATGTCCAACGATAGCAAACGGTCCACTCCTGGCTTTCGAATATTTTTCGAACAAGGCTAAGATGAAAGTCTACCAAGCAAGATCCCACTGAAAACTAAAGCACCATACCACTTGTTGGAGATGAACCTGAAACCAGAAGTGAAAATGAGAAGCAAAAATGAGGATCCATTGTACAAAGGAGAAAACATAAACCAAGCTCCTCAACTTTAAATGTGCATAAATCTTTAGCTAAACAAGATGTAAGCATTCGGACCAGCCTATATTATCATCACAGTAATGGATTGAAGCTGACAAAAAGTTTTTAATGAGATGATCATATGAATCATTCTAAAGAAACTTTAGTTTCAAAACACCAGATTAAAGATTATCATCTCCAGTCGACACTTGAAGAAAACTCTTTATCAGTTTGAAGACGAGTATGTTTAAAATGCTGCATTCAACCCATAAAATCAGCAAAATCTTAATTTTCTATACTGGTGCTAGATATAGTGTCCTTTCGAATCAGACACATACTTTCGATTGCAATCGGCACGACTTGATAAGTCGACTGTCAAAATCTGCCAAGCCAATTGTCCAGATGCAGCAGCCAAAAGTGCATAAAACGGCCATCCTGCTCCACAATGGTATGGAATAAGACATCGAAACAAATTGCAGTTTATCCGAAACGGGAAATTAAAAACCGAGGAAAGGCACAGAGCAGTTTACCAATATCTGCATTGTAACCGCTAAGAGCAAGACAACCAATGTTTGCAATTCCAAACATAGTAATCCACTCCTTAGTTGAATTTCCAAATCTCAAAGCAGTAGATTTAACGCCGACTTTTAAGTCATCATCCTTGTCCTAAAGCCATCAAGAGTAAGCATTGCAACCAGAAAGTTAAGAGTGATTTTGGAAATGTCTTTAGACAGATATATTTTTCCTAGGGGCACTTTGGACTTTTTCCTAACGCATCTAAAAGTATTTTGAAGTATTTTTCCAAGTTCCAAACACTTCTTCATATCCAATCAAAAAACATCATTAGAAATTTATCAAGTAAATTCAGATATAAAATGCCATTAAGACATCGAAAAACACCAATGATGTTGTCATTTCCATGTCTGTTTACTAGCAAATGTAACTATGCTTTCAAGTACGGCGACGGATACAACTAGATCTAGAGTAAAACCACGGACAAAATACAATCACCAATCACCAAATAACCAAAAAGAGTAGTCAGATACAAACCATTTAAAGACTCAGTGACAGAGAGCCAAGATAGTATGTACAAATATGTGAGCTGAGGGTAAACCCCTGGTGGGTACGGGTGATAAGGCAAGCATTACAGTACAGAGAGAGGAGAGACCTCTAACAAAGAGGCACGTGGCTTAGCTAATGTATAAAATAAAGAACTCTGCAGCCATGAATAACACATCCATGCACAATACTCAATAGACACATTTAAGTTGCTTCCCTAATATTTCCCATCAAGTTGCACGGGAGCGATCATTAAGGATCAACTTTTCTTTCGGAGTTTATGAAACATTACTTGGCTGGAGGTTTGGTGAAAGACACCAGAGAACTCCTAAAGAAATTTTGAAATATCTCAAGGAGCCATTTGTTTTTTTGGAAATGTAGATAACTGGAGTCTTTAGATGCCTGGAATTATAGATGCTCGAAATTACAGATGTCCGACATCTTTAGATAATTATGTTTGTTTTGTAGGAATATTTTTATAAATATCTGAGAATATTTGAATAACTATGTTTGTTTCGTATGATTTCTACATGGAAATGTCATGAATTTACATGATATTCCAAGGATGTCCTTCATTAATTTATAATTAGTTTAATATAATTTAAACTTATATAACAATTTTTTTTTATTAATTTGAATTTCTTTTTAAATTAATATTATTTATATTATTTTTATATGTTATTTTTCTCTATAAAATAATATATATTAAGTTAAGATTTTTTATAAAATAAATATTAATTTACAATTAAATTTGAATATCTTTCAACAAAACAAAAACGATATAACTAAAAAAAAAGTGTGATATATATGGTCGGCAATATTTATCTTACTTAGAAAATGCAAATAAAGAAGAGTGATATATGATATATATAAAAGAAAAAATGAAGGGTAAAAAAAGTAAAAATGGGATGCCCTCGACATAGGAATCTGGAAAATCCAGGAGGGCATAAAAAACTCACAAGTGCCTTCGTAAGAGCATCCTATGATGCCCAAAAATATCTAGATGTCAAGACATCTTACATTACCACAAAACAAACACGATAGTTCAGATGTCCACTCTATAGAATCTTAGATGCCTGCGAAACAAACGGCCCCTGAAGGTAAAGGACCGTGTATTTTCCCTAACTTCTTGGTGGAGTTCCATAGCCAACGATTTCAGCTATTGATTTGCTTTATAGAAGTAGTATGATTTTTTGCCATAAGTTGCATCTATTTCACCCATGTTCACCACCACTAGAGTAAGATTTCAATTGAACTACGAGATCCCTATTTCTATAAATACCCTTTTGTTTTTTTGTAAGAAATATAGCCCCTTAAGCTGACGACACAAAATCCTAATAAACAAAGAAAAAGCGGGAATCAGAATTTACCTGATGTGCATATATCGTATCGTATACAAGAGTCCAGAATACTCCAGAAAAGTACAGTGGCAAAACAATAGCTGGATCCAAAGTTCCTCTGATGGCAGCCCATCCTAATAAAGCTCCCCAATTGAACGTCAGACCCAGATAGGCTTGAGGCTGTCACAAATATCTCGCTAAGCCACATCAACTACCAATGTTTCTCAAAATTAATAACACAAATAAAATACTTAGGCCCTGTTTCATAACCATTTCGTTTTCGATTTTTGGTTTTTAAAATTTGTGCTTATTTTCCTACCATTTCTTTCAACACTTGAATTCTTATTTCTTAGTTAAATTCCAAAAACAAAAACAAGTTTTTAAAAACGATTTTGTTTTAGTTTTCAAAACTTGGCTTGGTTTTTAAAAACACTCCTAAAAACTAGATAATAAAACAAAGAAATCAATAGGTGGAAGTAGTGTTTATAAACTTAACAAAATCCAAAAACTAAATGGTTATCAAATGAGACCTCAGCAAACCCAATAAAAGCATCATACCCAATATGTGAACCTCTTCATGAGAGGATAGGAGAAGACTAGAAGCAAAGAGGAAGCCCCCAAAATGCGGCTGTTCAAAACATGAAGTCACGTTGGAACATCAAACTACTAAGCAAGTATACGAAACACTTATTATATGACCCAGTTCACTCTAAAGAGAAACTCAAAACCAAACCAACCTGTAATTATTCAGTTGAAGGAGAATTCCAAGTCCCAAAAATAGCTGCAACCCTAAAAAACTGATTCCCTGGGGTTGGGTTAATTGACCACTTGCAACTGGTCTTAGTTTTGTACGTTCAACCTGCAAAGGATGAAACACTCAGCCAACCATGGAAGAGTTAGAAGTAACTAATCCCCTGCAAGGGAGGTGATCAGAAAGGATAGAACTTGACAGTAAGACTATTTGTTAGTGAATGTGTTGTTCGTCAGCAAGCTACTTAGCCTCGGTACCTTATGCTCTACTTTATCACACATCATGACAAGAGATGTCTCTACCATCTGAGGTTGAGACTAATAAATCACGGGAATGCAGCAAATAATTGATACAAAGTGGGAAGTCATTTTGTTATCCATTACAATCATCCCAGACCAAGAAAAAAAGGGTTAGAAATGTCTCTATCACAGATATAATTAACAACGGAATGAACTGATGCTTAATTAAAATACAGAGCCCTATAAGTGCAGGGGTCAATCATCTATCTATCACAACTAAAACACGTAGATTTGCACACTACCTGCAAGGACTAGCCAATTTAAACTATTCAAAAAGTTAAGCCAGGAGATATTGTCAAAAAGCCACACGATAGAGAAAATAATGTGTACTGACCTTTGTATCAATATCTCGATCAAGGAGGTCGTTTATGGTACACCCAGCACCCCTCAAAAGCAAAGCCCCACATCCGAATAGAGTCAGCATTTTAAAGTCAGGAAGTTGGCCTGGAGATGCCGCCAAGGTAATTGACCTAAAGAATACAATTTACTCTAGTTATGGATTTTGGAAATCATGCGCCCCTTAACATTTATGATCCAGTCGAGAGTGTGAACATCGTCTTATTACCTATATGATACAAAAGAAAATTATAGTTCAATATGTAGAGGGTAATAAAGTGAACCAATGACAGACTTTCCTATTTACTAGTTGTAATTGGACACACATCCCAACTAAAATATGCAATTACATAACAATCTTTAGATCCTTAATGAATAATCAAGTAAAATTCGATAACAATACATATCTAATGAAATACATGAAGATCTTTTTTACATAGAACTATGCAAGTTATAGCTAAATTATGCATGCCTCCACTAATTTCTCAAAAATGCAGTACTTACAATCAAATATGGAATACGTTGATACACATATCGAAGATTATCACATCTTTAACACATAATTCGGAGAGCATCTAATTATCCATTTACAACCAGACAACCAATAGTAAATACAGAGATTATTTATTTCAGAAACGGGCTGAATATTGAATATAATAACCAATTTTAGATGCCAATTAACAACTGTATAGAGTCTACAACATCCAAAAGTTACCTTTATTCCAGGTCATTGTATGTACATTGACAGCAGACCCAACAAGGACCAAAAACAGAAGTAGCTCTTACCACATACAAGGCCAAGCAAGCAACCACGTCCCAATGGGTTTATCGAGCCGTGCAAGGTGAGCATAAGGCTGAACCTTTTTGGGCAAATATATATAAATCCAGGACATCTCAACTTTCGCCTCTGATTTTCCATCATTTTTAACACTACCATACGGGCTCTCGTCACTCTTGGAACTCTCTTTTACATCGGAAGACGTAGATAAACCATGGATAAGTCCAAATCTAAAATCTCGCATGAACTTTCCGCAAGCAAAATCCGACCGATTACACCATAAATTGGAAACTGAAGTAGCTCTGGTGTAAGAGATTGGCGGCTCGAGGCTGGAGAAGAGATTGAGAATTTTACAATGAAGTGAGAGGCAGGATACGGACCTGCGTGAAGTGCGGAATAGCAAAGACGCCATTTCCAAGCCAAAACAGGCTAATAGAACCGATTTATGCTATGATCTCAACCAAATCGTCTTGAATGGCTCGAATTTGTTCGAAACCTGAAATTCCAATAGAACAACTACCATTTAGCAAGCTCAATTAGTCTTCGTCCCGTTCCAAATTGCATCATTTCTCCATGTGGCGAAAATTTCATAAAATGACCCATAAAAGTTTTCTACTCTCAAAAACTTTTCACCCTGTGAAATACAATTTTATCTCTAACTTTTTAAAACTACTTTTTCTTATTATTCTCTTCAGCTGAACTCAAATCTCCTTCTCCTTGACTTTTCAGCTATTGAATGCAACACCAACATTATACCAAAGCATTCATTTTGAACTAATATTCTACCAACAACATTGAATACTATTGATATCAACAATGGAATATCACTATCACGGTTTATTCACTAGCAGTCGAACTCCCCAAGCATTTTCTCTCACTGATAGCTCAGAGTTTCAGTCGAACATTCTCAAAAAAACGCAGAATCATCAGGTCAATATAAGTGATTATGAAGATAAATGTTATCAGATCGCTCAGATCAGTGTAAGAGATCGATGTGTATTACATAAACGATTGTGTATTAATAAACACAAGATCGTTTAAATAAACATATGCGATCGCTTATACTTGATAAGCGATCGCATACAAATCGATATGAGATCGCATACAACTTGCTATGCGATCACTTAGACATTGATGAGCGATCGCTTAGCGAATTATATGCGATCTCATATCGATTTGTATGCGATCGCTCATTACATACTAAACGATCGTGTATGAATTGAATGAGCGATCGCTTATTTTATATGGGCGATCGCTTATCTTATTTGATGTTAAATCGCCTATTTTAATTGCAACTCGAACCCAACTTGCGTGTTTTCTAATTGCAGACCAATGAAACCTTCGCATCTTTGTAAGATTTGGTGGGGATTGGGATCAGTCCGGGAGAAATTACGTTAGAGGTCAGTTGAAAGGTCTGAAGGTTAGAAAGGATATAACGTGTAGTGAATTAGTGAGCACTCTACACCAATGATTGAACATCGATCCGTATATGTTGGACATACACATCAAATGTTGTTACAATCTATCGATGCAAGCTCCTCCAATGGACATAATGGATGATGAAGACTTTAGCTTCTTTCTAAAAGGCACTGATGCATCCCAAATGCAATTGTTTGTATCAGTTACACCTCACGAACGACATGGATTGGACACAGACGATATGTACAAACAGAGCAATCCAACTGCTCAAAATGCCGGGTTTTCACCTATTCCAACACACATTCCAACGATGTCTTCCCTATGTGGAAATATAAAGCCGTGTAATTTGGGGGATAACGAAAATGAATAGTGGATTGGTCACAATATCCACTCTACCTGTAGTCCGCACTTTGATGCCGAGCCTGTACTAGAACAAAATTCCGAACCACCAACCATTCCAACACCTTCCATTCACGTTCCAACACCAGTTGCTCCCATTCCATCTATGGCGATGCCTTCAGTTCAAATCCAATCTACTATGCCAACCCAACCGTTTGTAGACATACCAAGACCATCAGATGGTTCATTATATGATGATCTCATCACAATACCACATGATTGTCTGAATGATAAGGATATAAAGGCTGGTCAGATTTTCTTTTCGAAACACGATTTATCAATTAAATTATCAATACTTGCAATGAGAAAGAATTTTGACTTTCGTGTAAATAAGTCTATGAAGAGTCTGCTAACAGTACGATGTTTGATAGAGGGTTGCAAGTGGAGGGTACGTGCAACAAAATCGGAAGGAAGTGACTCCTTCAAAGTGACTAAGTATCCAAGTGTCCACACATGTGCACTTGAAATGAGAGTTGGTAACCATCGACAAGCTAAAAGTTGGGTCATCGGACACTTGATCAAGTCCAAATACGACCAAGTTGGTCGAACATATCACCCAAGGGATATAATTGAAGACGTCCGACAAGATTATAGGGTGAATATAAGTTACGGGCGAGCTTACCGTGCAAGAGAGTACGCTTTGGTCTTTGCAAGAGGTTCATCGGAGGGTTCATATGCCCTTGTTCATGCATACGAAGAAGCACTGAAACTTGCAAATCCAGGCACGGTATTCAAGGTTGAAATGGAAGACGAACAATATTTTAAATACGTCTTCATGGCATTGGGTCCGTGTATTAGGGGATTCTTGAATTGCATCCGCCCTGTAATCGTGGTCGATGAGAGTCATTTGCACGATAAATACAAAGGTATGTTGTTAATAGCAACATGTATTGATGACAATAACAACATATACCCCATTGCATTCGGTATTGTAGATATTGAGATTGATGCATCCTGGACTTGGTTCATGACTAACTTGAAGACTTCCATTGGAGACATTGTAGATTTAGTTATTATATCATACCGTCACAAATCCATTGGAAAAGCTATTTCAACTGTATTTCCTGAAGCGTTTCATGCATTGTGTATATACCACATTAGGAATAATCTGGTGGATAAATTCAAGAATAAAGACATATTCCCATACTTTTATCTTGCCGTCAAAGCTTATAGGATGTCTGAATTCAAGATATATTGGGCCAAGCTCCATCGATATACTGAGGTGACGACGTATCTTAAGGAGATTGGATTACAACGGTGGGCAAGTATCAAGTCCATTGTAGGTATGACAAAATGACAACAAATATTGTAGAGTGCCTCAATGGAGTATTAAAAGATGCACGTGAGCTACCAGTCACGAAGTTGTTGGAGAACATTTGTGAGTGGCTGCAGGGTTGGTTCTACGTCTGACGCACACATGCAATTGCATGCACAACCATCGTATTTGATTATGCAATGTCCATTCTCAAAGAAGCAAAATTGATGTATAGAACATATCGGGTTTCTCTGGTAGACATGCATGTAATTAATGTCGGTGGGGGACATTTGGGTGGGTTGGTTGATCTTCATTCAAAGACATGCACCTGCATGGAGTTCAATTGCATGGAGATCCCATGATCTCATGCAGTTGCTGCGGCGGCCATCCGAAATATAAATGCGCAAACATTATGTGGGAAATGGTTTACCGTCGAGTGTGTCGTTGCGGCATATGCCGAACCAATCATTCCAGTTGGACATAGGCAAGAATGGGGACAAAGACCAGAGTTTGAAGAATTGGAACTTCTTCCACCACGAACGGTACCGACTGTCGGTCGACGTCAAACCGTTAGAATCCCTTCAACTGGCGAGGAGCCACGACAAATCCATACGTGCACACGCTGTGGTCAGAGAGGTCACAACAAGAAAACATGCAGACAGACACTGATCACACCTGGAACGGGTTCATCTAGGTTGCATGACATGTAGGATCGCTTAGTATTTAACATACGATCGCTTAGTACTTAATATAAGATCGCTTAGTATGTAACATACGATCGCTTAGTACTTACTAAACGATCGCGTAATATATACCAAACGATCGCTCAGTGTATACCAACTATCTCTTAGTACGTATAAACGATTGTATAGTACATGCCAAGCGATCACGTACTATGTATTAAGCAATCGTTTAATATATATTACACGATCGTTTAATTAATATTAAGCGATCGTTTAGTTAACCACACTTGTATTTATTTCACACTCATTTTTTTTCTCATTATTTTTATTTTTTTTATTTTTGTTGTTTGATATTGTGTTTGATTGAGGGTTTTACATTGAAGATATCGTAACACACACATTCGTTTAATCACATTACATTTAACAATTGCCATAATGTAAAACCAAGATGTATTAATAATTGAGATAATGTATTACAAAAAAATTACCAAATGTATTTATTCACCCATAGTTCGGTAACATACTGTTTCCTAAATAAAGACATGTTATCTTGCCTAAGACTACTATTATCTTTCTTAGTTACAAGATACTCCATGAACTTTACACAAAAAATACAACAATCCAACGATTTGCCATATTGGAGGATAATCTTCGACCGCTTCACTTGCCACGACTCGTACTTGGAGGCAATCTTCTATTTGTCAAATCCAATGGTTAGAAGGATGGACGACATTGATCGGGCGGCTCAGTTGAGAGTATCATTCACAATGTCCTCTCGGATGTAGGTTGGCATTGAGTCAAACACGTAGATCGTATAGTTGTTAGGATCAATAGCAGTCATCAGCCAGTGTTCGTTGATGTTGACTGGTCTGAATATGAAATCTACCTCAAACCATGCTAGCTTATAATTTTCACGTTGTCCAAGCGCATAGTCGAGGAAGAACATATTATCTGACCAGAACTTCATGTGCGCTTCATTATTTGTCCATGATGCTATTGTCCCGTCACTCATCACCAATCCTTCCATCTTGATCTTTGAAGAAATACCTCATTCGATCACGATGACATCTTGTAGGAAATTATAGTTAGTGTGATACTACGAATATAAATTACTAAAAGTATAAATATCACGTACCATGAAACTCGAATCGACCACAGTGAATCAATACATGCAGAGATTAGGTCTGGTATGCAGCTTACGGTGCACGTGCATCAACAGAACGTCCATGGTCTGGTTCACAAAGTATATATTATAGAAGCAGATGTTATCATAAACGATCGTGTAAGTTATTCTAAGCGATCGTGTACACTATATTAAACGATCGTTGGGATAAAGTTACATGATCGTTTATTATTAGCATAAGCGATCGTGTAAGTTATCCTAAGCGATCGTGTATCACTATATAAACGATCGCTTATAGAATGGTAAGCGATAACTTATCGTTCTATAATTGATCGTTTATACAGTATTACACGATCGCTTATCCTATACAACAACGATCATGTATTCGAATGCAAGCGATCGTTTACATACTCATATACGATCGTTTATATAGTGGTAAGCGATCGTATATGAATATGAGAACGGTCGTATAGACAATAATAAGCGATGTGTACTTACATCCCCAAGTATCCAGGTGTTCTTCTCCAGGTTTCTGAAGAAGTCCTTGGTTCGAAATGTATAGACCATTGTGCACTCCTCATCCTTTGTCTTTGGGTTGCTCCTCCACTTTTTATATGCTGTCCAAAGAACGTCTGGCACTGGGAACAACGGGTCATACAATCGCATCGTCCTCGTGGGAAAATCAGGAACAGGGACCACCTGGATTGAACTTATGACACCTGTTGGAGGTTTTAGTTCAGCAACAGATGCTTCAGTCTTTGTTGTCCTCACGATTACATGGGACTCAGTTTCTTGGGTTGTTGACGCAAGTTGGTCTTCGTTGTCTGACGATGGAGTGGCTTCACTGATGGTCGTATCATCGACATATGCAACCAATTGATCGTTGTCCTTCTTCTCACCCGATACGACTTTCTTTGCCCTCTTGATGTCTTCGGGTGAGAACTCTTTTAAAGCAATATGGATAAACGAATGTGTAATTAACTAACAATCATCCATACCTTCTGATCAGCATCGCCAGGCTGAATGATACTCCCCTCTATCGACTGCACATCCAAATGAGTCCTCAAGGCAAATGGTTGGATTGGGACTTCTTCGACTGCAACCTCAACCAACGGTTGCACGGCTGGATAAACAGCAGTTTCGATGGGGATTTCTGTGGCAGCTTCGATGGGGAGTTCTGCCACAGATTCGTCAACCGTGGTCTCCTTGGGTACAGTAGGCTCTATGACTATCGTAGACACCGTCATAGAGTCCACATTCCCAACCGTGGATAGTTGTTGATCTTCAGATACGCATATGTCCATCAAGTCTCCTTGATGGACATCTTTGTCCACTTCTTTAGCCATGACGCCCACATCAGACTCCACGTGGTCGGTCGCTGGTGTGGGTTGACCATCAAACCCCCGTTGTTATTGTCCATGTCATCATCGTGGGGGTTATCCTGCTGGTCATGACATCCTATAGAAAATATGAAACTAAGTTAGTTCACTTTTAATAAGAGCTAGTATAATTAATAAACGATCGTATACCATATACTAAACAATCGTGTAGGTTTAATAAACGATCGTATAGATGTCATAAGCGATCGTGTAAGATTTTATTAACGATCGTATACCATATACTATACAATCGTGTACATATGCTAAGCGATCGTTTATAGAAGATCCAAGGATCGCTTACTTATTATGGTCCACGATCACTTACTAAATGTATACGATACTAACCTTGTTTTGATGCTGTATTAGCATCTTTATTTCATTCAATTCTTGGGTGATGCATTCGTGCTGCTAGTTCCACGCATCACCCATCTGACGAACAATTGTTATCAGATTCGCCAAGTCCTTACAAACTGCTGATATTTCTTCTCTCACACGTCTGGAGGTGTGAGTGTGCTTGTGCCGCTTTGAGGACTTGGATTGTTCGCAAGAAGTTCCTGAGAGTTGAGTATGCTTCTCGGAAGGCTTTGCATGTCTTTAACTGCGTGTGGTTGGCTCTACCACGCGTTGCTCCACTACCTTACACTCCTCAATAATCCGCAGATTGTTTTCAGGGGCGTTATAATGCTGATCAAACCCTTCATCCTGCTGCCCCTCATCCGCTTGTTGATGGTCAGCTCTAACCTCACCATCACCACCTGATGAGACATCCTCATCCCCAGTCTGGTTCGTTCGTTCGTCATTAACTTGGATGAGATCAGTCCCAGTAGTGCGATCTTCCTTGTACCGAATCTCAGGTGGTGTGGGCGTAAGTCTTGACACAACGATCGTCTGATATGCATAAAATATGACAACATATCAGTCATGTGTAGTTTAAGCTATGCGATCGTGTAGTATAAGCTACGCGATCGAGTAGTATAAGCTATGCGATCGTGTAGTTTAATATACGCGGTCGTATAGTTTAAGCTAAATAATAAGTTAAGATATGTTGATGAGTATTCTTACCTTTTTGGGTTGGAAGACATTCTGATCGAGCGTCTTCCACGATGGAGCTTGAGAACATGTCCACCTCAGAATGCTGGGACTGCATTCTTGTTACTTTTGGTGGCTATGAACTTGTTTGAGGATGACAGTACCTCGTAAGCTCATACCTACATTAGGTAAATGCAGTTAGTATATATATAACAATACATATCAGTTTGAATAAACTAGATTGAAATGTAATTACTTGGAAGGCATGTGTAAATCCCTTTACACAATAATAGGTTACATGTTTGGGATTTGATTGTCTCTTTATCTCGTGGGTCTCCTTCTTCCCACGCAAGATGGTCTGCAGACTATCCAGTAATCGTCTGTAGATGACCGAGGACCAATCATAATGGACGAAGACTTCTGTGTCGTCAACTATCCCAAGTGTCCTTATATCAAACGGTGTTTTCTTGTCTTTTCCCATCAACACGATCTCTATGTACAAGACCAATGCAACATTCATTGCATCTTCGTCGCTGGCAAATATGACCTTTACAAACGCGTTCTCCACATCCCTGCAGATAACTGATTTATTATCTACAGTTGGTCCAAGGATGACTTCCTGTAGCCTATCACTGTTGGTATCCCGTTCAACTCTTTGCTCGGTAGGCCACAAACCGGTAATCAAGTTGAAGTCATCCTGTGTGAATGTGATCTTCTTCCCCAATATGTTGAAGCTTACAACATCCGGATTGTCATCAGTGACCTCCCTAAGTAGAAAATGATGGATGAGTTATCCATTGAAGACAATATTCACGTCGAGTAGTGGTCCAAAGCATGTTTTCCTAAACATGCCCAACTGTGATTCAGTAAGCTTCTTCTTGATCAATTCATTTATATTGCCAATGTGCACCAAACAAGACACAGTAGCAGGGAAGTATTTTTCAGCTGGTACTGAATGCGTCATCTCAACTCTACAAAATAGACAGATTAAATAAGAGATAAGTAATCAAAATATCTAAGCGATCGTGTATCATAAACTACGTGATCATGCATACTAAACTAAGCGATCGTGCATACTATATTAAACGATCGTGCACCCTACACTAAACGATCACGTATGAACAGCTAAACGATTGGGCATACTAAACTAAGCGATCGTGTATACTATACTAAGCGATCGTTCACCCTATACTAAGCGATCACGTATGAACAGTTAAGCGATCAGACATACTAAACTAAGCGATCGTGTATGAAAAGATAAGCGATCGTTTATTTAATCCTACACGATCATGTATCAAAACCCTAAACGTTCGTGTCTTACGTTCTATAAGATCAAGTATTAAAACCCCGGAGATCGAGTATCAAACTCTATGTGATAAACCATTACACTCTATGCGAACGATCATTCAACAGAATTTAGGCGAACAATAAGAACATCAAAAGGAGGATGTGCGATAAGCTATACAAAATAAGTAATCGTTTAATAGAACATGCACTGAATGAACATACCTCTCGAAGAAGGAGCGTGAATGGAAGTAACGATCGACGAGCAACTTAGAAACATTCGAAGAAGGAGCGTGAGGACGAATACGAACTTGAGAGAGGGATGACTTGAAAGAGAACTGAGCGTTGAGTGTATAGTAAATGAGCGAAGAAAGCCAAACGATCCTTTAGTATTTGGAATAGTAAGAGACGGGAGTTGGGGGAGCGCGCGCCGAATTGTTTTAAAATTGTAGGGTAAAAATGGTAATTCACATAGCAAAAGAGTCCATGTCAATAAAGTTTTTATTAATAGGTCATTGGTGGAGAAGTTTTTGCCAAATGGGTCATTTTATGAAATTTTTCCATTTTCAATCTACATTTAAACTATAAAAAAAATTCAGTTAAAAGCTTAAACAATGTACAGAAATTTTGTTAACGTATCATTCATGGACATAGCACAATGCTCATCATACATAAACATATATTCCGTTGATGCATAACACACAACAACTTCCATAAGCATTATAAGCTTTTTTAACATTTACAAATAGCCTTTCACATACCTCAAATTTGCAAGCTTGACGTAAAATTCAGCATACTCAGTTGCAACTTGCCTGCTCCATAGTGTCACGTGGGTCACAACCGCTGCCGAGTGAGATCCGGCATCGATTGGGGCGGCGGCTAATCAACAGCGGCCACAGGACTGGGGGACAATTTGCAGTTGCGTGCTCAGAGACACGACGGTGCTGGAAGAACGAAGAGAAAAAAATAACTCGAGAGAGGAAAGACGAAGCGAGAGAGAGATGAGAGGACGGTAAGGAAAAAAGAAAGTGATGCTAAAAACGTGATGAAGGGTTAAGTGTAAATTGTGATTTTTGGGTTTAATTGTAAATTGCGACTTTTTTATTTTTTATTTTTTGGGTTCATGGATGACCCAAACTTTGGGAAAAAAATGAGAATTACCAAAAAAATAAAAGTTTGTGCACGAAGAGTGGGCCTTTTCGCTCTCTTCCTTTTACTCTCCCAAACCTTTCTCCTCTCCCTTTTTCTTACGATCTTGTTCTCTTACTCTCGCTCTTTGACTAGAGATGGTCACTTTCTCTATGAAAATGACCTTCATAGGGAGCTACCCCAAACCGGGTGGAGAATGGGAAAGATGGTGGGAAAAAAAGTTTTCCAAAAGCTAAATGGAAACGAAAAATGCATTCCCAGTCTCCACACTGTTTTACTTTTTTTCTTATATTTATTATAGTAATTTAATGTTACGTTATTTATTTGTATTTCATAAATATTATATTTAATTTTCAAGATTTATTGTTTAATGGTCAAAATAATCAATATGTTTGAACTAGCGTAAAAATAATGATATGTTTGAATTTTAACAAATTTAAATTTTATATACGAATAATTTTATATATAATTATTTCCTTTAACTTGATAGTGATTTATGTTAATTAATTTTTTTATAAAAAAATTAAATGGAAAAAAATCCCCGCGGGAAAGCCATCCCCGCATGGACATCTCTGGCACATGGTCTCACTCTACAACGCAAACTAAATAGAGGGAGAGAAGAATAAGGATGGTCGAAACTACTCGTGTGGACTCGCCAGAGCTTGTGTGTGGTCTCGTCAAAGTTGGTCGCATAAAAAGTAATGGAAGAAGAAGAAATAAGAGTAATTTTGTAAAATTGCTTGATGATAGACAAAAATAATTTTAGGCCTTGACAATGGGTCTTTTAATTAATTTTCCCATTTTCTTTTTCATTTTTTTTTATATTTTGATTTTTTTTTTTCTCTTTTGATTAGTCAAGAGAAAATTCTAAGGGTTATTTTCAAATATACAAAAATGAGTCAAACTATTTACAAATATAAAAAAAATTTTACCGTCTATCACCGATAGACTGCGATAGAATTAATTTATTTGCTTGAGCGATAGAAAGCAATAAAATTCTATCGCGGTCTATAACTGACAATGAAATTTTTCTATATTTATAAATAGTTTGATATTTTTTCTATTTAGAGTAATTTCTCAAATTCTAATCAGCCCAAATAAATCTTTAAATTAATAAAACTAATCTTCTTTTAAAAATAAAAATTTAATCTTACTAAAACATGATGTATCACTTCTTTTTAGAGAGATCCACTAACTTGACTCCTTAGAAATATCCAATTTTTGTCATCGTTCAATTCTCTTCGACGTTCTCAACATGTCGGCTAAACTACCTATGAAAGACCCCTACCATGTTTTTGCATTCTATGAAACTAATCTCTTAAAGGGGCACATGTTCCCCTCAAATGATGTGTTTAGTTTAATTTTTCAATGGGCATGTGTCCCACTCAGCCACGCGAATCCAATTCATCTCCTATTCAACTCCCTTAGAGAATAACCTTTAAGAGACCAGTCAATTAAACACACAAATCGTTGCCAAAGTTTTGTATGTGTGCTGATTGCTTGGTCTCCTAAAGGTGATTATCTAAGGGAGCTGAATAAAAGTTGAATTTGATTCTCCATGGCTAATTTAAACTTATATAATTAATCATTCAATTCTAAAGATCCTACCGGCATCACCCTATTTTTAGGGTCAAACAAAATCTCATGTCTGTGTTTTTCTCCTATATTGCTTTATTTATATTAAAAAAAATGTGTATTATCTAACTCTTTTGACATTAGACTCGACAATATATGCCAATCTAGGTGATCAATCTAAGTTAACAATGTGCATAAAATCAATAAATGCAAATGTAGACTAAATGTTGAGCAAAAGTACAGGAGACACATGTAGAACTTCTATTCCATCCTTGTGGCATCCACATCTTTGAATCCCAGAATGATGCTTAGCTCATGATGGAGATTAAAAAACACGTGAAGTAAACAATGAAATAACTCATATTACTAATTACTGAAAAAGACTACAAAACTTGTTTAAAAAAAACATTAGCCAACAACTTTAACTAAATTGTTGTAAATAAAACAAGTAAAATGTACAAAAAGACGAAATAAAGTACAAAAGAACTCTTCACCATGCCTGTCATTTATGCTAAATCCTCTCTTTCGAGTACTTGTGCTATTTGTGCTTGTTTTTTTTTTTTTATAATCAAGCACCTGAAGGGGATTTACAAGATGAAAGAGGATCAGACCAAACGTTTCTTAAAGTTTTCTTCCATATAGTAAAGTTTATGGGAGGCTTGAGCTTGACGTTCGATAATGTGGGGATGAAATTACGTATTTTATGGAGTTCCAAGGTTAGGTTTTTACATAGAACACCTTGCAACTTTCTTATCGGCTCATATGTAAATAATGGAAATTTGTTTTGATTTGGATTGAATTTGTGAAGAGTTTGCAAATACCGAAAAATCTGAAAACTTTATGTTTTTACAGGTTACGGTTGCATCTCAGTTGCAATCTATGCGTAATTCTAACTCTTTCTAACTACTATGCATTATATTGTCCAAAGGCTTGCAATAACATCTCGAGTACATTTATCACATTTTTTTTGCGAAATGACAAGAAAACACAATAATAACTCCAAAGCTTACTCTTTTTGTACATACTTTACTAATCATGGCTAAGACACGTGCATGATTTATTTTTTAATAAATCACTCATAAAGCTATCAAATATGACATTGAACACATGCATGTTACTCAATAATTTAAGCATTTCAAGACTAAATAACTCACCGAAAGGGGTTATCACACCCTAAACTTAAGATATTGCTTGTCCTCGAGCAAATTTAGGGAAAAAATAAAAAAGCAAAAGAAAAGCAAGTATAAATGTATAATGCAATCTAAAGAAGTAGTTTTAGATAAAAATTGTCTTTCAAGTGTGGACTCAACTAGAAATGTCCATTTTTCAGCGAGGACATGGTCCCGGGGGGACCCCCTAATGGGGGGTTCCCAGATGAAGCGGGAACGAGGGAGCCGGGAGGGAGTGGAGGAAATTTTCATGTCGCCTAAAAGGGGACGTGGACGGGGAATGCATTTCCATTCCCCTCCCCATTATTTTTTTTTTAATATTTATTATAATATTTTAATGTTGTGCTGTTATTAATATTATATAATATTATATTTAAATTTCAGAATTTATTGTTTAATGGTCAATACAATTTGTTGGGGTTTATGTCCTAAAACTCATCCTCTGTAAATGATAAACATGTTCTATTTTCAATAAAGTTATCATTGAGGTTTATTTAGTAAAGTTGTTATTGAATATATAAGTTTCATATATCATAACTCTAAACATAATAAACTAAGAACTCATGGCTATATGATGAATACTTGGACTTTATGTAAAGACATAAAAGTGGATAAAGTTCGAGTAATAGCCAAAACGGTCTATAGTATAAGGATAAAGTTGGGTACCTTATTCTGGGAACACTATAAATACGACCCACTTTGTAAATGTTACAAGAGTTATAAAGTGTTAAAATGTTGTGATCATGTCGTTCATGTGGAGACATGCGAGTGGAAGTATCCTATGCAACGAGTTTACATAAGACCAGACCTCAAATTAGTCAATTTTATTTTATATAACGTTGTTTACTATTAAGACTGACTATTTCAACCAGGTGACCTAGGTAACTTGATCTTAATCTCGACTTGACTACGAACTCCTGTTTATTTGGGATTATCCCGTAATCTGCACGGGTGAGAGTGACCCGAGTTTGCCGACTCAATAAGCCTATCATTTTAAGGATAAGACCGGATAGATAGCTTGGGACGTAGTCATGCAAGATGAAATTCATTCCTACCCAATTTTAGGAATAGTAGATAGATTGTTCCCTTAAAGTGCTGACTCCGAAACTTGAACAAGAGGCCCCGCCCACTCATTGGCCCGAGAGATAATCAGTTTGGTGATTTGATCCAGCTATAATTACAAACAACCTGTGAAGGATCGACTTATTAATCATGGTTATATCAAGTTGACATAAATATATCTGAGAAAAGTGAAACTATTGGGCTATAGTTGAGTGTCCCGGTAGTTAATGAATGTTAGTTAACTAGGTTAAATAGTTTACCGGTTAATCTTAGATCTTTGGAGCTCATGATCTGTAGGTCCATTAGGTCTCCTACTAGATTTGGACTAAAACATAGGACAGTGTGATGAAAGAATTTGACTCGTTCAAATTCGGTTAACGGAGTAAACGTTAATACGTTATATTTAACATTTAATTGTTTAATTACGAATTTAACAATAAAGAGAGCTTGAAATATTTAAATGTGATTTAAATATTGTGTATATGTATAGGAATTCGTATCCGAACATTTGGATTTAGAGAAGTTGGGATTGGTGTAATATTATTAATTTAATATTTGATATTAAATTAATATATATATATATATATATATATATATATATATATATATAATCAATTATTTAAAATGATTTTATTTAAATTATTCTTTTTTAAAAATGGATTTTTTAATTATTGAAATTGGGAATTTCAAATAGAGAAAGTGGGTTTTTTCCCACATTTGGTGTGCTCACCTAGTCTTGCCACAAATCCCACTCATTTTCTCTAAATTTGGTGTCAAATTGAGCTTAATCCTTTTTTGCATGTTAATCTCTAATATATGGAGGCTGAAATTTTTGTTGAAATTTTATCAAAAGCACCTATTGTTCAAAACTCTCGAGAAGTTCAAGCTCTCTTCAATTTCATCACTTATTTGGATCCCACAATTCGTTCTAAGACTGAAGGATAGCGGGGAATGCTCTAGCGATGGTTCATGAAGTGTTCGTGATCAAATTACAACAGAGGTTGCTTCAATTTTGAGCTACAAAAGGTTGCATCTTCAAAATTATTGTTTTCCCCTCTTTGAACAAGCATGTTTAATCTTTAAAATTGACGTAGTTTACTTTAGATCCTAATCACTTATGCATGCATGTTGTTAACTCTTTCAACAATAAATATGTTCGAATTGAACATTTAAATTTAAATTATATGTATGAATAATTTGATTGGTAATTATTTCTTTTTACTATCAAATTAAAATAATTTTTTTTTAAATTCAAATTGACCATGTGAAATTAATGATATTAAAAGACTGAGTGAGAAATTAAACTATTTAATTAAAGCTTTTCCAAAGTAATGATTTGAGTTAATCGATTTAAAACAAAAAATTGCAAGGAGAACCATTCTCTGCGGGGGAACCCGATCCCGTCAAGTTTCCCTTGGATAATTTCGCGTGGATGGAAAATGATATAGGGAGCGGAGATGGGATGGGAAAGTCATTCTCACCCCCGCCCCACCTCGTTGACATTTCTAACTCAAACTCTTGGTATTTTACACACTTTCAAATATCTCACATAAAATTTAGAGAAAATTTCACATATAGAAAAAATGTCAAACTATTCACATAAAATAGCAAAAAAATATTGATAACATTGATAGACTTCTAACAGCATCTATCAGTGATAGACTTCTATTATTTCTATCACTGATAGACCCTGATAGACTTCTATCAGCGTCTATCGCAACTATCTAAAAATTTTGCTATTTTATGTAAATAGTTTCACTTATTTTTCTATTTTTAAAACTTTTCCTAAAATTTACGTTGTTCTCTCCTTGATATAAAACATTTGCAAGGAAACCTACCTATCGAGTTACTCCTTAACCATTCCTTAAGAGCTAGTTCGTATTGTATGTTTTGTGCACTTCATCAATAACTTTTCTTCATCATGACATATCTAGATTTCTTCTTTTGACTCACTCAATCTCTACTCTCCCAAACTTGTTTGGGACTGCTAGTAGGCTTTTTTTTTTTTTCAGAGAGACTCGTGGTCACTAGTAGTTTTATTCTAGCTTTGCACACGTTGGACTAGAGCAGAAAATTGATTGGGTTTCAATTTTTGGTTCCATTTCAATTAAGGTGGGTGTTTGATCTTATGTGTTTTTGTGAATGACTGAATCAGTTTGTATTTGTATGTTATTTTTCATCTTTTTAGAATTAATTTTTACCTTCTATTTTCAAGTTCAAGCTAAGATCTCTATAATTATTATGTTAATCTCGAGTGCTTGTTAATTCTTAAAAAAGATCAAAGTTCGATGAAGTTATATTGAAGGCATTCAGGACGAATGTAGGAAAACGCTTGAGTTCGAGTTGGGTGTGGTGAAGCCGACGATTTCATTAGAAAAAAGCTAGGTGTGGTGAAACTGACGATGGGACGTCATGAAGTATTTAAGCTCAAAAAGACAATTATTTAGAATCAACAAGTAATTTCAGGGTTTTTAGAATCTTGTACTTATTATAGTTACCAGTTTCGTTTATTTTTATAAGTTGAATATAGCTTGTGGAGGGATTAATAATTATATTACTTTGTTGAAGCGAATTAATTAATTGATATGTTTGTTGAAAGTTAAGTTGTGTATATAAATATCATATTACTTTATTATAGCCATATAAATATTGTTAGTTAACCTTCGTTGATGTCAGTCAGTACCCTTATAACGTTGATCTTTTATTGACATTATAGCTCAATTTTGTACTAGTGATAATAGTTGTATATGAGAAAATCTTCACAAATAGATAAAATGTCAAAATATTTACAGAAAATAGTAAAAAATTACTGATAAACATTGATAGATTTCTATCAATATCTATCGTTTCTATCACTGATAGACTTATATTAGCATCTATCACAATTATCTAAAATTTTTTCTATTTTGTGTAAACAGTTTCCCTTATTTTTCTATTTTTAAAAATTATCCTGGTATATAATAAATTGAATGATATTTTTTTAATTGATGAAATACTTTTATTAACGCTTGCATATGTTGCAAAAGATACTTTGATTGAGCATCGATCCACCTTTAGCAACAATCGTATATGTTATTAAAATTTATTAGTGACAAACTTGTAACATCATCGTATAAGACAGATAGCTACAAATAACATGTTTGCTAAAAGTAAGTTTTTAGTAATGCACACGCGTCAATAAAAGTTATCTTTTAGCGACATTTGATAAATATGTCACTAAAACCTTTAGCTACGCGGCTAGAGTGACATTCTCAGCAACGCGTGTCTCAACGTTGCTAATACTTTTAGCAGCGCTTTTTGAGCTCTAGCAATGTGTTTTATGCACCACTGAAAGTGGTTTTTAAAAATGCTTTGTTCCTTGCACATTTTATTTATGTTTTTTAGCTACTCGTCCTTTCTCACTTTTATTCTCACATTCTTTAAAAACAATATTATGCTTAACCCAAAATTCATCTTCCTCAGTGTTGTGTTTCATTTGAAAAGTCATATAGACACAAACCTCACACTTGTTTTTAATTTTGTGTACATTATTTGGTTGTCTAAAAAAGGTATAAATTTGCTACTTATTAAATGTGTTTATGGTTGAATGTTGTGTAGTTCATCTATGAATTTATAAACAATTGTTTTACTCTAGTTTGGAAGAAATATTAATTTATCCACTTATTTAATATTAACTTTGAATAAAAATATGAACAGAACTCAATTGACAGTGTGATAAAGTTATACTATTGATTCCGAGATAAAAAATTTGATTCTAAAAAGAAAAAGAATTTGAATGGAATAAAACTCCATTAACATCTTGTATTATGGACTTAGGTCACAAATTTGATCATTCCACCTTACATATAGATTAATATATTTCAAGACGTTGTATAGAATAAAATAGGATGTGAACTTATTTATTTATTTTTTAAATATAGGAAGTCTTATGTTAAGAGATTATGGTTTAGAAAAAAATATTAAAATATTAAAAGATTTTATTTTCCATAAATTGTTTGAGTAAATTTTAAAACCATATATGAAGGCCAAAGACTCCCTCAAAATATCTGCCCGAAACGCGGTGGGGTCCAGAAAACCAACGGCCGATTTAAAACATAATCGCCGCAGTGATCTACTGTAGGAAGGAAAACGAACGGCGTAGATTAAAGTAGAACGGCGATTAATACATCCGCAATTTATCGATTTCTATCTCACACGTGCGAATATGATGAAAACCCTAAAACCCGCACCGAAATACAAAACCCGCGTCTTATAAATATAGAAGTAAAGCCTCACTTCTCACTTACCGCTCCCTCAAAACCCTAATCCTTTTTCGACGAGTAGGGTTTTGCAGAGCCTCCTTTGTTTTTATTTTCTTTTCTTTTCTCCTTTTCCATTGCAAATTTTCTCAAGAAGCCTTCCAAAGCTCTGTAAGTTTTTGGTCTATTTCTCAAATGGGCAAGTCCAGCAAGAAGTCTGCTACTAAAGTACGTATGGTTCTTCTCAGAACGTGTTTGATTTTCGTTTTGAAGGTTTTTTTATATGACTTGTTGATGGTTTTTGTAACTGTGTTTCTGATTTTCTGTTTGTTTGATGTAGGTTGATGTAGCTCCGGCTGCAGTCCCTTCTTCTAAGCCTGCAAAGAAAGGTAGCGTATACATTCTCAAGTTTAGCCGATTTGTGTTTTCAGTTATGTTATGTTGTTTGCTGTGTTAGAGTTCTGGTGATCGATGGGGTTATATGGGTCGGTTTTGTTTTCTTATTGGTTGTTATTAAGTGTTTGGTGTTGGTTTTCATGAAGGTAAGAGAGCGGCTGAGGAGATTGTGGAGAAACAAGTGGTAGCGAAGAAGCAGAAAAAGGACGAGGGCGTTGAGCAGGCAGTTCTGAAACAGAAGATCGAAGCAAAAACACAAAAGAAGAAGAAGGTGGAGACTAGTAGTTCCGAGGAAGACTCCTCTTCTGAAGAAGAGACGGTATTACATCATCGTAACTATGGACTAGATTTTTCGTATTTGTTTTTTAACACGTTTTTCTTGGTATTTTCCTCCATTGACTAAGAAATTGGTCGGGTTGTAACGGTAATAATGTGGAATGATTGTTTCGACTCCAGCATGGCAACATATTTGTATTTCCGATAAATGTTACAGACCTTCTTTTACTTTCCTCATGCATTCTTTAGCTGCCTGTATTATTGTTGGTTTACTTTTGTATGATCTAAGTTTCTTAATCGAAATATATTTTTCTACCCTTTTTTAAACCCTTACCAAATGAATGAATAAATAAATAACTCCTAACCAAGATAGACTCTTCTTATAAAGGCCCCTCAGATATAGATGTATAGAGTTCTTAGTACACTGCCAAATGTTTCTGTTTCTCAGCATTGGTTATAAATTTTGGTTGGTGATTAGAGGAAATTGATGTATACTCCGATGTTCAATTATGTTTTCATATTATTATTTATATTTTAATGGCTCCAGGAACCTGCTCCTAAAGTTATTCCCTCTTCAAAAAAAGATACTTTGCCTTCTAAGAAGGCTAATGGCGTTGCTGCCCCTGCAAAGAAGAAGCCTGCTAGTAGCAGCAGCAGCAGCAGCTCAGAGGACGATTCCTCGGATTCTGATGAGGTGAGCAAATATACTCCCTTGATATGTTGGGCATTTAACCGCGCAAATCTCGAATAGCGTTCTTGGAATGAATTGAATTTCTGTGGGTTTTTGGCTATATATATATATCTATGTATGTATGCATTTATCAGACAGCATTAATTGGTGTATGAGTGGTAAATAAGTTTGTTCGATTGCCAGTTTTAATCTCTCAATTTTTTCAGGTGCCTGCTTCTAAGGCTGCCACTACATTGAAGAAGGGACCATCTGCTGCAAAAAATAGTGCTGTTGCTGTCCCTGCTAAAAAGAGCAAGGAATCCAGTAGCTCAGAGGAAGACTCTTCTGATGACGATGTGAGTTAAATAAGAATCCACTGTGGGTGCTAGCAATTCCTGCAAGTCTGTTTATTTTTTTACCTGTTCTTAAATGTGTGACATTACTGTAATCAATTTAATGGATATCATCTTCTAGGAACCAAAGGGAAAAGCTATTGCAGCGAAAAAGAGTGTCCCCGCTACCACCCCCAAAGGGAAAGTGGAGTCAAGTAGCTCAGACTCAGATGACAGTTCAGAGGAGGAAGATGTAAGTATTTGATGTGTGAACATGTAGTAATTGTTTATGTGCTCTGTTAACTTTTGTTGATTCCTTTTATTTCAAGGACGCTACCAAGAATTCTTCAGTTAAGAAAGTTACTGCTGCTGTTACTAAGAAGAAGGATGCATCAACTGAGTCGGATACTTCAGATGAGGATGACAGCTCTTCTGATGAAGAGCCTGTAAGTATTATTTTATTTGTAGTCAGTTTTACTTTTAAGATTTGTGGAATTATTGCAGTTGAATTTTTTTTAATGATTCAGAAAAATAAGGAATCCAAAAAAAGCAATGAACTGAAGAAAATGCCGTCATCTGCTAAAAACGGCTCTGCAGCTCCTACAAAAGATGGATCGAGTGATGAGTCTGATTCAGAGGGTTCAGATTCTGATGGATTTGTGAGTTCTAAATTATTATTGCCAAATGGCTTTTAGTTTGTCTGTTTGATTTTTCCGGAACTAGTTAACTACTACCCCAGGGGAGTTCTTTCTGAGTCGTTGATTTTCTCTTTGTAGGTTCCTGCAGTGAAATCTGCTTCCCAGGCACCTGCTAGTGCTAAAAAGAAAGATTCTAGTGATAGTTCGGAAGAAAGTGGTTCTGATGAGGAAGACAGTGATTCTGATGAGGAATTGGTATAATGCTACATCTTACTCGATCACATTCCTGCCTTTTGTGTCTGCTTTTTTATTCTAGCGGTTGTGTTTAAAAGTCTGATATCCATCTATTGAGCTGTCCTACATTTATGGAACAGCTTCATTTGCATGACTTCTTTGTTATTAATTGGTTGGTTGATTCGATATTATCTTCATTTGTTAAGAATGAAACTAAATATATGAGAGATTATTATCTATAAAAATATGTTAGCGAAGATGTTCATTAGTCTCTGTTCTAAACCAATGTTTTACTCTGTATTAGGCTGCAAAAAAGCCTGCAGCTGTTCCTGCTAAAGCTCAACCTGTCAAGAAGATAGAAGAGAGCTCCGACAGTAGTTCTGAGGAAGAGGATGAGGACAATGTGAGTTATATCTTTGACCACCATTAACTAACATAAAGTTCATGTATCATCTGGTTTTTTTCTTCCTGATCTGTTTCACATCTATAAGTTTCATTGATCCTCGAATTATGGGGATGAAAACTGTTTCTTGTATGGTTCGTCTGGAGTTCCTTTATTTAGGACTGATTAGTATTTGGATTATTTTATACATAGTAGATTTATTTGTCATCTGTTAGCGATTTCCTTTTCAGACATCACAAATGATTTCAAAATATAAATGCCAGAGATTGTTTTTGAGGTTTTACAGTTTTTGAAGGTTTATTATTATTTTGTAACAAAGAGTGATAACGCTTTCTCTGGCTGACAAACTTTGAGATTGATATTCCTCTTGCTTTTTCGGTGTTATTTTTAAGGTTTTAATGTTTATGCTATATTATAGTGTTCTCTGCCCATTACTATTCAAAAGAGAATTTGAACTTTGAATGGGATGACACTCATAAAGATATCCAACGGTATTATGCTACAAGTTTTCTGGATTGTACAGCATATATGATATTAAATTGTTTAAACTTACGTCTTTGCAGACTCCAAAGAAATCTGCTGTTCCATCGGAGAAGAAAGATTCTAAGAAGGTGTTTCTTAAATGTTAATCTGTTTTCTCTAATGATTTTAATGTCCTTTCATTACATCAGAACATTTGTTGAAGTGCAACACATTTTTAGGTCATGTGAAATGAATCTAATACATTTTTGTGTACGTAAATTGATCTTGTAGAATTAATATCGTTTTAGAGTGTTTTTTGAAGTTGGAATGAATCTTAGTTCATTATCCTCCTGCAGAAAGCACAAGAAAAGATGGATGTGGATAGTGATGAGAGTGATGATGAAGACAGTGATGACAGTTCCAGTGAAAGTGACGAGGAGGAGAAAAAACAACAAAAGAAGAAGAAAGTGGTTAGTGTTTGGTGCTGATGCTGTTATGTGTACTTTTTTTTACACGTAATATGAGCATTGTTAGAAATTTGATATGTTGTTAAAATAGCAACTACACATTTTCACTCGATTTTGGTTATATCTATATTGTCATGTAGTGATGATGTTAATCCTTGTCATTTTTTTGTGATCATAGGATACTGATGTAGAAATGGTAGAAGCCACGTCACCAAACGCTGTTGCCAAACAATCGAAGAAAGAAGCAGTAAATTACCTTCACTGTGCTATTTGGACTCAATTATAGTATCATATAATTAGCAATTAATTTTAATGATTTCCATGCAGCCTAAAACTCCCACTACTCCTAAAGATCAGAGTGGTGAATCAAAGACACTATTTGTTGGCAACCTGTCATTCCAAGTTGAACAGGCTGATGTGTATGTTCAAGTTTCTTCTTGTGTTGTTATTTTGATCTTTATTATCTTCTTCTTTACAGTTCATTTATTGGTTGGTAATATGGGGTCTTTGGATTTGTTGTTGAACTTAGGGTATATTGGTTTGTTTGGTTTTAATAGTTCGGAGCCATATCCATCTAGCTATTGGATTTGTATATCTTCTAAATTGAACGTAAAAAATATTGCAGGGAAAATTTCTTTAAAGATGTTGGAAAACCTATTGATATCCGTTTTGCTTCTGACCATGATGGGAGGTTCAAGGGCTTTGGGCACGTTGAGTTTGAGTCACATGAAGTTGCTAAAAAAGTAAGATTCAGTTTCCAATCTTATAAACCTTATAAATTTATTTAGTGCTGTTGTTGGTGTATTGTTTTAGTTTTAAAGAAAAATTCACGGATGTTATACTTCATCCTTTGTAGTTCTTGCACAGAAAGTTGAGTTGTTTGTGATGACTGGTAATTTAATTGACTTCAGATTTTGTCCCGTCAAAGTACCTATTCTCTATACATAGATAAAATCTTGATTTTATTAAAATGAGGCAGCTGCCTGCGATCTTCTTGAAAGTTGACTGCATGCTGAGGGTGAGGAATGTTTTAGAACTGTACATGTCTTATTCATATGGTCTATTTTTTTGGAATGTTTATGAAAGAAGCAATAGTTTTGCTCACAAAAATGGCCTTTCATCCATTGGGAGATTTGTCTCTTTGGAGTCTTTGAATCTTTGTAATTACTTGTTAGGTTTTATTTTTCCGGCATCCCTTTCTCTTTTAGGGTGCTTTATTGTATGTCCTTGTATTCTTGATCTCTTAGTTATTTGACATTTAACATAGTGCACTCTATAATACTTCCTCAGGCTCTTGAATTGAACGGTGAACTCCTCTTAAATCGTGAAGTAAGACTCGACTTGGCTCGAGAAAAAGGTGCATACACCCCGTATGACAGGTGAAGATAATAACTTTAATTTTGTATGTCTTCCTTTTGTGATATCGTTTGCATTTGACACACTTCTTTCACATTTGTTGGTATTTTTAGCAAAGAGAGGAACAACTCATTCCAGAAAGGTGGAAGGGGCTCAAGTCAAACAATTTTTGTACGTGGATTTGATCGATCATTAGGGGAGGATGAGGTAATAAGGAATATGCACTTTAATAGCGGTGATATTATAGTTCTGTGCTGTATCTTACAAAAGCTCTGAAATTCTTATTTGTACAGATTAGAAGTGCTTTACAAGAGCATTTTGGTGCTTGCGGAGACATTACCAGGGTGTCAATTCCGAAAGACTACGAGACAGGCAACGTTAAAGGGTTTGTATTTTGTATTCTGTATTTTTTATCTTGATAAAAAATTTCAAGATTTGTTTAGTTTTCTTATCTAAACCCCGAATTAGATATTTTGGTCCTGAGTTTTTAAAAAAATAATAACCATTTTGGTCTAGTCAATTGACATTAATTAAGGACTGAAATACCAAAATGGACATTAATAAAAGTTGAAACAAAAATAAAATTGAAAGAATATTGTGCGACAAAAGTAAATGCTGATGCTGGTTTGGCATATTCTGATTCCAGGATGGCATACATGGACTTCAGTGATGCTGATAGTTTCAATAAAGCTATTGAACTCAATGGCAGTGAACTCCACGGCCAGTACCTAACTGTAGATGAGGCTAAGCCACGTGGGGACAGCCGCGACGGCGGTGGTAGTGGAAGAGGTGGCGGATGGAGTGGTGGAAGGAGTGGCGGAAGAGGTGGTGGTGATGGTAGAAGTGGTGGGCGATTTGGAAGTGGTGGACGATTTGGTGGTAGAGGACGCGGTGGTGATCGTGGCGGCAGAGGTGGCAGAGGAGGGCGTGGAAATTTTAACAGACCTAACACGACTCCATCTGGTAAATAAAATAAAGATCCATTCCTTCTATAGTACCTTTTCTGGTCTGAAAAATTGGTGGATATCTCCTAAATGTTGTTAAAAATGCGTAAATGCAGGAAAGAAAACCACATTTGGTGATGATGAATGAGAGAGAGGTCCAAATTAATGATGTGTTCCCCCCCACAAACTCAAATATGGCATCTCATCGTCTCTTATAGAAGGGAAAAATTTAAAAGCAAATGGGGAATCAAAGTTTTGGCAGTTGGAGAAAAAGACATGTTGGTATTAGTAGTAGCTGAGTGTGATTGCTTCTTTTATGAAACGCTTTAATTTTTATGGGTTTTTCAATTATTATTTTTTTCCCTAAAATTAATATGTTCACTGATAACTATTATATTTAGCATTAATACAATCAAATCATATGCTCTGACTTTGCTTGTGTTGTCAGTATAATTTTTGTAATGTTTTCGATTTACAACTTGGCATCTATTATTCAGAGTATTTTGTTGATTTATATTGAGGTCAATGCAATAAGTAATATTTTATATATGTTTAGTCGAAGGAAAATTTTATTCGAGAAAAGATAGGCTTTGTTGCTTGTTATATGATGAGATTGGTAAGTCAGTTTGGTTCCATGGTTGAAGGTAATTTTAAAAATTCAAAGATATTAAATCTCTTCCTCCTCTCTCTCTTTTCCCTCCTTTATCATCCTTTATTATTATTTTTTTTTCATTTTTCAATCAAAGTCATTTTTGCTTTAATTTTTCTTACTAAGTTTTCCACCCTTGCTCAAAAGGCATGGCCAGTCATGGGCTTGCAGCTCTGAAATTACCTTCTAATTATTTCATTATTCATCTCTTTCTAATTTTTAGAGAGCTTTTTTTGTTTGTTTGTATCTAGAACTTCCCATGTGAAGAGAGGGAATCCTTGAAACTCGATCACTCTAAAAATGGAGGTTGGAAAAAAATAAAACTTGGGAAATGAGAGTAGAAAACAAGCTTGTAGCTCTAAAATTGTCTTGTGAGCAAGGTTAATGGGAAAAAAGGTGGGGTTGAGAAAAATTAAAGCAAAGTTGATGTTTGAACATATAGAGTGACATTGACATTGAGTTCCATTAGTAGAGGGTGGAATCTTTTAAATCTATATATTAAGAAAGATTAAAATGACCAACTTTGAAACATTAGGAACTAAATGCATATGTTTTAGTTTTATCCATGTTTTCCAATTTCATCATAGGCGTATTAAAATCTATAAGTCAAATTTAATATTTAACTTAAGCATTTTAAATGCTTACTTTTCGTGCAAGTTTAATCTTTTAACATAAATTGTTCATCAATCCTATGAGAAATTGAGGTATTTTTGTTGCCTAACAAAAGCCTTCCTCTCCACATTTAATTTTAATATCATCAGAAAAAAGAAAATAAAAAGATTTTATGATTATGGATTATAAAGATTGCACCAAGTCAAATTACATGAAGGTACGTGTTTTATCATCATCTTCCTTATTCCATTCTAGATAATTAGAAATCCCCTGCTGTCCATCTTGATTTTTCATTATCATCATCATTAATTTATTTCTAAAATAGTTGATAGTGACATAAAAGAAAAGGTGTCTTTCTCAGATGTACTTAATAAGACTTTGCCTTCTGTTTTTGTATGTACGGCATAATTGATAGATAAATATATACTTCTTTGGTTGGTGTTTTTATCGTGGTCAATTTTCTTAGTTCTGATGGGATTGCAAGGTCCTTTGTTTATTCGTTATGTTTTACCTTGCAAAATAGAAACAGACAAGAATATAAGGCGTTTAGTTGAGTTCTGAAATCTTAAATTAATAAATTAAAATTAAAATGTTTGTATTTTAAGTGCAGAATTGTTTAGTTAGTTCGATTTGAAGTTCTCCGATAAATGTTTAAACTTCAACAATTAATACTATTGAAGTTGGTGGAATTGAGTTATTTAACATCTTTGTGATGTTAGTGGACCGAATACCCCCTTAAAGAATAACTTTTATCTCTCTCTCTTAAATAATGATTAATGAAGACAATTTTCTAAAATTTAATTGCATGATAGTCAAAATATTGTTATATATAACTACTAATTTCTTATATTATTATGGTAATTATATTTGGTAGCACTTTTAGGGATAATAATTTAGTGTATAGCAACATTTTCAAAGAATTGCAAATATAGCAAAATCCATAAGTGATAAACTCTATTGGTGATAAATTTCCATATAGTCTATCACTAAAAGTTTCCTACTAGCGATATAGTCTATTACTGATAAGACTCTAAAAGTCGTGCTATACCTGCAAATTCTTTTGTATTAAGCCTAATTGTTATATTTGTAACTGCTCCATTACTTTAAACCGTTCAAATACTTAATTATGTTGTTCTTGAGAATTTGTTTGGTTTCAGAAATTTTAAAATGTATCTAAAGTAATAAAGTACAAATTTTGAAACTTCAAGAATAAGGATAGCTTAAGCAAATTTCTCAAAATTGAAGGACTAAAAGGAAAATAAAAATTTTTCCTTAAAATATTCATAGTCAATCAGAATCAGATACCCCAATGAATATTCAAAGGACCAGATTCCTCAGAGACTTTCTACGTATTTTTTTTAATTTATTTAAGAATCTTTTCAAAGTCACCATTGCATGCCTGTGGACCCCATTGAAGCTTACCTGTCACTGGGCCCCACGCGCTTCGGCAAAAAAAAACCAAGCCGACAGTTCAATCTTCTGGTATTTTGCCGGAATTTCCTGTGGGCCCACCGACAAATTACGGTCCACAAAGCTTTTGGATTTGGGCCTTTACTGTAGTGGGCCGGCCTTATTGATTATTAAAATTATAAAAATATTTGAATATTTAAAAGGTAAATATGATCGTCAAAGCTCTATAATTGTGGGATATTTTTTTTTTTTTTTTGAAGGGTATTGTGAAAGAACGAAGAAAGGAGGAGGAAGAGAAGAAAAACGAGCGAAAATCTTTCATTATTTTTCCAGGAAAATTTGGATTGTGAATTTTTGATCTCGAAAGGCGAAAAAGTTCTTTAAAGATTTTCATTCGTTCTTTTACCGACTCAGATCTAGGGTTCTTTTTCGTGTTCTTGTTCATCCAGATTATCGCAGATTGTTTTCCGGGACGATTTCTTTTTTTTTTTTTTTTTCTTTTTTTTTTTGTGGTCTTTGATTTTGTTGAGTCGATTTGGATCGATTTTTCAATTTTGGTTGACTCGATGATGATTATGATTTCTTGACGGAAATTGATTTTGATGGTGGATTTGAGAGGCGCAGATGGAAAGGGGGCGGATGAACGGAAATGGGAATTGTGATTATAGTTATGAGAGCAATGGATATCATTCATTAGATCTAGTGGATGTCTACGGAGACAACACGCCTGATGGAAGAAGCTCTGGGAAGACGTCGCAGGTTGCATCTCCTTCGAATTGCATCGTTCATCCGGTTTCTAAATTAGATACTCTTGCTGGAGTTGCAATCAAGTATGGTGTTGAGGTAAACCACATTTCAGAATTTTGAATGAGTTTATAGTATAAAGAGAAGTTTTGAATTTGCATTAGGCTGTAATGTTCTCATATTTCTTTCAGTCGACTTTATGATGGGAAAACAATGAAATGATGATTTCAAAATGTTTTTGCTTTATATTGTTGTTATATTGGCGTGTCAGATGTTACTTTTTTTCCTCTTTTTATTTTTAATTTTTTTATAATGAATCTATGATTCATACCGACAAAGCTAGAATTACTCTCTTTCCTCTTTGTCCTGGCATGATTTCTAAAGTTCCCAGATCGATGACAACTCATTCAAGTTGAATTTTCTGCAATAACCAAATGAGGCTTACGACAACTTTATATTGAAAATTGAATGAACCAGAACCTTTTTCCTTTACCCCCCTCCTGAGATAATCATTAGACTAGCATGGATTATGTACAGATGTTCATCAGATCTTCTTTCCTGTTTTCCAACTTAATATGACATTTTCGAAGTATGACTATCCAGGTAAGAAGGGGCAGAGCCGGAGTTTAAATTAAGGAAAATATCAATTTATACCTAAAAGTTTGGGATTGTATCACTAAGAATTATATCAATTTATATCATTTGGGTAAAGTTACCTTTGAAAGTGGTCCATTAGAATTGGTCCATGCATCTATTTTAATAGTCCATTTTGTTAATCATACCTTAGAATAAAAGTCTACTCATGTCTACGAATTGATGCGTTGATGATTTTCAAAAGTAATTTTAATAAAATGTCTAAATTGATTCACCGTGATAATTTAAGAGTTTAATTGAAATAATTATATGTTTGACACGAAGCTTGACGGAGGGTCGAGGGTATAAACTAATATGTTTATGAAAGTTTAAGGTTTACATTGATATTAGTTAAGGGTTTTAATTGATACAATTTCCAAAGTCTAGAGTATAAATTGATATTTTCCCCAAAAGTTAACCCGGCCTAAAATCAATAATAATTTTATAGGAAAATCATGATATTTATTGAAAAAAATAGAAATCAAAGGATCAAAGGGTCAAAGTTTTTATTTCTCAGTTATTCTTGTTTAATGAGAGTTAAAGAATACTAATATGGGTTTCCCACCCTCTATACTTGGCTTCTCCACTGAAATAGTAAGAGTTTGCTTGTGGTAATCATATAGTAGAAAATTTCACTCCAAAATCTGAAAATTTCTTTCATCTACCATCGATACTATTTTGTGATATTATTTGTTATTGGGTTATTTTAATGAAAATTCGATTTCTTTTCAAACAAAAAGATTGTGATGTGGTCATAAATTATCACTGTCTTCAAGTATAATTTTTTGCAATAAAATGAGTCTCTTATAGGTGGAAACTGTAATAATTGTTTATGGTGATTCGCCAGGTCGCAGATATAAAGAAGATGAATGGGCTAGTTACAGACTTTCAAATGTTTGCTCTTAAATCTCTTCAGATTCCTCTTCCTGGAAGGCATCCTCCATCTCCTTGTCTATTAGAATGTCTAAACACTCCAGGGTATGTGTTTGCTATTTTGATATCTTTCATACTGTTTTCACATATTATTGCATAAGAGTGATTTGAATTGACTCGTTGAGCTGTGTTCAACGCCGTGTTTGAGTTTGGTATTGACTTGCAGAATAGTTATTGGCCATATAGGGCTTGAGGTTAAGGTTGGGGTTCAAATAGTATTTCTATCTGGAAAACTGTGCTTGGAGTGGCCTAAGGGAAGCCATGAAGAAAGTAAATAACATACCAGTGGAGCCAGGGCCATTATTTTATGCTTGGCGCCTTAGGTCTTTAATGGTTCTTTTTCTGATAGAGGTCATAAGTTGGAATAGTGTATACTGAATAGTTCTTTTGCTGTAGGAATTGTTGGTGATCGTTGAACAGTGGCACTGATTGTGATTTGTGAGTGTGGATGCTCAGGTGGTTGGTTTATTATGCAAAATTTAATGTTAACTAACTACATGTTGAACATATAAAGAAATTTAAAAGGTTACAATTGTTATGAATAATCTACCTGGAGTCTCATTCATGGCACATCCATCATAAATATAATACCACCAAGAACCTATCTATCTTGCTTGAAACCCATACAGATGTTAGTGTTTAAAAATAGTTCACCATTGTTGATTTAATTCGCAAAAAATTTGCTTATAATTCTTTATTCCCAAGTGTGTAAACTTCCACATTGAAATTCATCCCAAGTGATGTATTTAATACACTATGTTCGTTACAATACAATAAGAAATGGATGATTATAAATTTTTCACCCAGTATGTTGTGTTGATAAGAGGATCCTTTTGCAGACAGAGCAGCTCCGAAAAGACTCCAAGTCAACGTCTTTCGTCGGAATTCTTTGAATCTTTCCAGTCCCTCAAATTGAAGTCTTCCGATCAAAAGGTGTCCCCAGCCATGAGCTCTTTACAAGGTTACTATGGGCTCAAACCATCTGATCAGAACAGCAGAATTGACGGTTTTGACATGGCAGTGTACAGAAAAGGAGCCTCCCATTATTTAGAAGACGCGCACGTTTCTGGGACCCCACAGCATTCGGATTTACTAACACATCACCATCGAAAATCCAAGAGTTTAGTGAATGGATTTTTGGGTGAGAAAGGAGAGGTGGGTGATCTGCAATCTGCTGAAGCCGGGGATGGAGATCCCAAATGGAGCGATAAATTGATCAGAAGGCGCCAGAAATCAGTAGCTGACTTTTCGCATTCGCCTGAAACGCTTTTGAAAGATGACAACAGCAATGGTGGTAGTAACGGCTTCTCATCCTCTGCTGGAAAAGGCTTATTGGCTCAAAGACCCAAAACTTCTAGTAGAGCGAATTTGGTAAGTGACAATGAAGTCGGATTGATTCCAATTCCGATTGGTCTGGGGGATTCGTTCGTGGCTGCTGATGGATTTGCTGCGTTCAGGAAGTCATCGAGTACATCGAGTTTGCCAGATCAAGAAAATGGCATCACTTCATCAATCTGGTCTCAGGCAATTTCAACTGCTTCGAGACCAATATTTGATGGGTTGCCAAAACCTTTAACAGGTCGAAGAAACAAAGCTGCACTTGATTAGCTCCATCTGAATTTAAAAAGAAAAAAGAAAGAAGGGGATAAATTTTCTACCAACTTTTGATCCGTAATTTATCAGAGGTTTTAATATGCCGTCTTTTATAGTTTACGAAAGAATACAAACTATAGAAGAAATTTAAAAAGTCAAATAACAGGTTCATTTCGGTTTTGAATTATTGGTTTCTTAAAGATAGGAGTACACAAAACAACAGGGAATTGATGGAAGAGCGCGTGCCATCACGTGCTCACTGGAATTTCAGTCTTGCGAGAGAGAATTGTATGCATTCTATTATTTTGTAGAAATGTATATTAGTTAATATAGGTCAACTCAGTTGAAACTTTGAAAGGAAAACGATTTTTTTTAATAGCGTGATGGTGTTCAGTTTAATGTATATTATTAGTTAATATATTTTGCTATTCCCCTTTTCTTTTGTTGAAGATTATTATAATACCACTTTAGATCAAAATGACTACTTTATTTACTGCAATTCTACAACGAAGTATTCTAATTATATTAATTTTTCATTTCACCATCTTATGAACTTTTTTCCAATATATACTGTTGTGAATAACATTTGAATAAAAATTTAAAAGGTACGAACTCATAAACTTCTCTCATACCATAAACCTATGGATAATTTTCCTTTTTCCCAGTTCTATATCTTAGAAAATACAATGCCACTTTTAACCAAAAAATTTATACTCGAATTAGAACAACACATTCAAGTAGAAAGCTATAAGGTACCTCTTTAGGAATGAAGGAAATTAATTTGAATTGTGCAGGCAACATCACGCATGATTGATTACCAAAGTCCAATACACCATACTGCTGTTTTAGAAAGTTCATTAAACTGCGCCAAGTAATGAATGAATTCTCCCCCAAACCAAAATGCATACAGCCAAAGTTTCAAAGCAGACCACATCCACTTAAAGTAAAGCTATCAGATGCAAATTTTAAAAAAAAGAAAAAAAATGCCAAGCATGTAAAAAGACTTCTATTTTTTAAGCATCAGGACGAGGGTAAGGAATTAAAATGGGAAAATGAAGCTCCTACTTGAACTATTTTCATGACTTTTTAAATGATAAAGAAATACTTTAGGATGTGAGGGTGAGAAAAGGGAATGATATCATGTACAATGTGTAATGAAAGTATTGTATTACATAAAATCTGAAAAGTTGTTTTTTGAGTATCTGGGGACTACCTTTACAACGGGAGTCTGCATAATAAGGAAGGATCAGCCACGTGGGTTGGCACAATAATCCATGTTAAATATAGTCTATCTCAACTTTGCAGCTGCGAGCTATCTCCATGGATATAATGCTGACTCTCTCTTCTCTTTTCCCGGGTTAAAAGTAAACAAGTCGAGAATCTCAAAAATTGTTCATCTTTCTCTATCTTAAAATTCTATCAAAACCTGTCACAATATATGGCCACGACTTTATCATCATCTGCAAGCCAAACTAACATACTCATAAAAGCTAGGATGCCCTCCAAATGAATACTATACTTATACTAGTACATACAATTTCCATATAAACATAAGATATTATGAACAAATCTAGAAAAGTTAGACATGGTGTGAAAACCGTTTTCCATGGTGGCTACTATCTATTTAGGAATTAATTTCCTACGAGTTTCTTGACACCTAAATGTTGTAGGGTCAGACGAGTTGTCCCGTGAGATTAGTCGAGGTGCATGTAAGCTAGCTCAGGCATTCACGAATATAAAAAAAAAAGTAAGGTTAGACATGGTGTGAAAACCGTTTTCCCTAGTTTGTTTCTACTTTATTTTATTTTTTGTGGGTGGGTTGAGAGAGGGGGGGGGGGGGGGGGGGGGGGGTATATTATCATACGGATAATTAAAATCTTCTATATACCAAAAAAAGAAATTGTACAACTTCCTTTGCACAATAATCATCAGATCGGTCAGTAAGGCGCATATGGTCATAGACCTAGCACAGCACCAAGAGAAGAAAGATGACCAGAGAGAGGAATAGTGTACTGGGGTGAAGTCCAGAGAGGGTGGTCAAATAAAGAACTGGTTGGTACGGTTTAATCATTTCTCTGAACACTCCTACCATATAGCATTGGACATGGCATTGGCAAAAGCATTCTTGTTAAGAGAAAAACCAGAGAAATGCAAGGAACCCAACCCTTAATCCTTTCGGTGTTTATCATATCCCTTCATATTTCCCGTTCTCAACTTCCGTACGTAACATATGTTCATTATCGTGAGCAACACCGATGAAGGGGGTTCGACTGCCAGTGATATTCAACGACCAAAAAAATTTCAGCACAAGAGCATGTCGTGTGATCGAATGATCAAGTCAACATCTCACTCTATTAGGATTGAAGTTTGGGAATCCATCCCAACTCGCCAATTCCATGGATGCTGACCACCACCCTCAGCTACAGGATCCTGCATAAAACCTCCAAAGCACTTGCCAATGTTGACACTAAGTGTAGATTCCTCGGGTGCAAAAACTGAAAATCAAGTGCCTTGTCAATCAATCTGGCCACATTATCCCATTTAACATAATTTTTTTCCTTCAAAAGTCCAAATAAATTTAAGATTGCAGATTTGTGTAGGTGATTAATGGATGGTCTCTCTGAACTTATAGGCTATAATACAACCTTCTCCAAACTTAACTTCCAAAGGTCTAGTTGATGAGGCTGCTACCTTTTCCTTGTTCAAGCGCAATGCTTTAATGTATGCCAGTCAACTGCACGTCCATCTGCAAACTTCCCAAGAAATCTGTTAGCATATTGGAGAAATCCTTCAAGTTGGATGACAATCTCCAAGGAAAACGCAGAAGATTGGGGAGGTTTTTATTTGCTAAATGGATTGAGGGATCCCATCTTCAAATAGCAAATAATTGACATAGATATATGCATAATGCTGGAGTCTCTCCAAAGTGGTCTTTTCATGATGAAGCTAAATGGTGAAGTCCCAGAAGCCTCCTTACAAAAGCTTTACAGAACCTCATGATCGAAAATGGTACAAGTACTTTCTTATGGGAAGACATGCAACTTGGTGATAAGCCTCTCTCTCATAGAGATTGTTCCAGAACTTTAAATGCTCTCTCATCGCATGATGAGAATTCTGGACTTACAACTTTTTTTAATGGATGTTGGGACCTGGAGTTAGAAAGATACTTTATTAGAATTTTCTTGTCATATACGTGAACCTTCTCTCTCATGAATAATTGAACTTTCATCGAGAAAAAAGATGAAAGAATAAAAATATTAAAAAATAAAGCCCACAAAAGAGAGCTGAACTAAAGAAAGGGCTCCAATCCAATGAAACAAGACCAAGAAGGTAATTACAAAAAGACATCGAAGCCGGGAGAAAAACAAAGAATCTAATAAGAGACCAAACATCATTAGATGATTTCCCTTGACCCACATGCATTATTTTATTCTTCTCGCCCCAAAGACCCACAAACATCTCTCTACAACCCTAAGAGCCGATAAAGCAAAAGCCGAATGCCTCAAGGAAACAACTCCAAATAGAACCGGCAAAATCACATCACCAGAGAATATGATTTAAGATACTTTTCGCATTCTTGCAACCCAACCAAAATTGGACTATCAGCCCGAGATCCGATTCGAAGTGTTAATTCCTTCATGCATAACCTACCGCATGAAGAACTTAACCTTTGTAGATTCTTCACCAGCCACACAAAGGAGAAGAAAAAAACAATCAATGAGGAGGACTGCACCGAACACCAAAGGAAGGAGCACAAGTAAAGCCTTCGGACAGATGAGGACTCTAAAGGCAAACATTTCCTTGGCAAGGCTAAAACGAAAACATTCAACGAGACCTCCAATTTTACACACATACGTGAGAAGGGGTAATGAGGGAAATTCAGCCCGGGAAAACAGTTAAGAGGACGACAAAAAGGAATGTTGTCCTGTATGTGGGGACCAACTGAGGGTTTTTATAGGGGTTTGTGATCCCTGTGTTGGAGTGTGGAAAATTTGGCTAAGGCGGAAGGATAGGAGAGGATTTTCAGCTCTCTCGATTGTACTGGAGTGTTTTGCTTATCTTTGGTTATTTTGTTTTCCTTTTGTTACTGGAACACTGTGGCTTGTTACATAGGGATAGCTTCCCCCATATGCTTGTTCTTGTGTTCTTTTTGGGTTTTACTGAGTGTAGGTGGTTCGAAACCTAACACATTTGTTGTTTCTCTACTGGTCAACGAACAACAAAACCCCAAACGGGGAGAAGCCAGTGAAAAATTCCTCAAAGAGAACAACTAATATAACTTGGGGAACATAAAGTAAGTATCCCACATCTCCACAACACTAAAACAAAGGAAGTTCAACTTAAATATCTTTCTACAGGTTTCTAGAAGTGACTTTAACCCAACCAACAGTCCATTCAAAAGGATGAGCATACATGCTAACTATGACCTTGTGCCTTAAGGTATCATATTCATGATGAAATCACCAAAGCCATATGGAGCTTGTTTCTCGACCTCATGTTACCAATGCAATGCCTAACCCCTCAAGGTACAAAGGTTTAAGACACCACCTTCCATCACATAAGGTACAATCCTTTCCATCATCAAACCTCTCCCATAAGAAATTTCTCAAACCTCTTCCACATCTTCGTACAAAATTCTCTCCAAGGTGTTGGCAGAGAGATTAAAAGAGTTATGCCAAATATTATATCGGATACACAGCGCATTCATAGGAGGAAGACAAATATTAGATCTGGTCTTAATAGCCATTGAAGTTGTGACAGATTATAGGACCAAAAAAAAAAAAGAAGGGGTGGGTTCTGAAACTAGATATGGAGAAGGCCTTCGATCGTGTTGATTGGAGTTTCTTGGAAATTTTTTTTATTCTTATGGGATTCCACCCTAAATGGGTCGAATGGGTCAATGGATGTGTTCGAAGCCTGAAATATTTGGTTTACATCAATGGAAGACCAAAAGGGAGAATCAAAGCTACTCGAGGAATTCGTCAAGGAGATCCTCTTTCTCCTTTTTTCTTTCTCATCATTAGTGAAGTGCTTGGAGCGTTGATTAATAGAATTCATGCGAATGGTTTGTTTGAAGGGTTCTTGGTTGGAAAGGATAAGATTCATTTGTCCATTTGCAATTTGCGGACGATAAACTCCTTTTTTGTAAAGATGATGCAGCTATGTTAGACATCTTAATCCAAACCGTTGGCTTTTTATGAATGGTGTTCGGGGCAAAAAGTTAATTGGGAAAAAACAGCTTTATATGGAGTGAACATTGATGAAGATACTCTGAATTCTACAGCGGACAGATTGAAGTGTAAAGCTGGCAAATTACCTTTCTTGTACTTGGGTTTGCCTCTTGAAGGTTACCCAAAAAACAACATTCATTTTGGCAACCAGTCGTTGATAAGGTGAACTTGAAGCTTGATAGATGGAAAAGGTATAACTTGTACTCTGTGTAATTCTGTTTTGGCAAATCTTCCCACGTATTACATATCAATTTTCCAAATGCCTGCATCGGTTTCAACAGAAATTGAGAGGATCATGTGCAGATTTTTGTGGGAAGGTCAAAGAGGCAGTAGAAAAAATCATTTGGTGAAACAGGAAATAGTTTCAAAGGCTATTCAAGATGGTGGTTTAAGGGTCGGCAATTTAAAAAACAGAAACTCAGCATTTCTGTTTAAATGGAATTGGAGATTCATCAAGGAACAAGATTCGCTTTGGTGTAGGGTGGTTAAAAGCATTCATGGATCAGATTCTCACAATTGACATACGTCTGGCAAGCATGGTTTGAGTTTGAGAAGCCCATGGATCAATATCTCAAAGCTTTGGGACAAATTTGGTTCATTAGCACTCTTTGAACTTGGTGATGGCCAAAATATATTTATCTGGAGTGATGTTTGGTGTTCGGAAGTTACATTTCAAGAGAGTTTTCCAAAGATTATTTCGTGAGGCCAAGTTTCCCAAGGGCAGTATAAACGATCATTGGGATTTAAACACAAATACTTGGAATTTAATATTCCGAAGACAGCTTAAAGAGAGAGAAATTGCAGAATTCTAGCAGCTGTTATCTAAAATTGAAAGCCAAAGGGCCAGTCGTAATTTCGATGCTAGGCTTTGGGCTTTAGAGTCTTCTGGAAGGTACACAGTTAAATCCTTATCTAAATTTTTGAATTCTTCCTCTCCTTTAGATAAGGGGATTTATCAAGGCATTTGGAAATCCAGGAGTCCCATAAGACTTAATGTGCTGATTTGGACAGTGCTTGTTGGTTCTTTAAACTGCTCGGCCACACTCCAAAATAAGCTTCGAGATCATTGTTTATCTCCTTCCATGTGCCCTTTGTGTCTAGCAAATGAAGAGACTTACAGCATCTCTTATTTGAATGTTCTTACACATTGAAATGTCGGTGGAAGATATTTTCCTCCTTCAATTTATCTTGGGTGTTCGAAAAGTCATCCAAAGAGAACATGCATCAAATTTTGGTTGGTCCACTCCTCTCTTCTAAAGCTTAGATTCTTTGGTCTAATGTCGTTAAAGCTTTGATTTCAAAAACTTGGTTTGAACGAAATCACATAGTATTTCAAGAAAAAAAGTTGGATTGGATGGATCGACTCGGTTCAGCTCGTCTACAAGCCTCTTCTTGGAGTCTTTTTTATTCGGTAATGAGTAGTGTGTTTCAAAATGGGAATGGGCTAGAGTTATGAACTTATAATCTATAATCTGCAAGTTTTTCTTTTTTTCTCTTCTTCTTCTGAATATTCTATTCAAGACATTTGTCTCAATTGGAATGCTTTTGTCTTTTCTATGTAATCATGAACTCTATAGTTTTATCTATTGGACTTCTTTTGTATAAGGATATCTGTTTTGGTTTCGTTTATAACTTTGCTCTTTTGTTTCTTGTACTTTGAGCATTAGTCTCTTTTCAATATCGTCGTGCTCACCATACTAGGGGCTCTCTACACAGGAAGATAAAGTAGATCAGGATGCCACTCAGGACCAACTAAATAAGGGTAAGTCTCCCACCTTTGGAGAAAAAACCTTTCCCTTGGGAGTGAGCATCTCTCAGATCTTGCCTATAACATGGTCCCAAAACCAAAGGAGACCATTGGAGTACGAAAAATGCAAGGGGAGAGGCCTAAATAGGACGACGAAAAGGCTCCAACCTAAGACCCGACCAAAGTCTCCAATCTACCAAACTTGATAGGATTACAATTTAAACTGAACAACAAAGGAAGGTCGCCAATCCTAAACCCCACCAAGGTTGCCAATCTACCAAACTTGATGATATAGTTCTTTTGGTTGTTTCTTGGTGTAAATATTCTCCACTCTTTCATCACTATAGCTATAATTCTCTCCTATAAAACCGAAGAGGTTTTATGTAACTTCTTTGATTGGACGCTTCGCTCATTTTCAAAGAATTTGTTTCTTATTAAAAAAAAAAAAAACTAAGATCTAACCTTTGCCTCTGTTAATCCCAAGACTCAATAGCCTAAAAACCCCAAAAAACAAAATCCATTCAAATTAAGAAATGATTCCTTCTTGCTTAAACAGAAATACATCGTTACATTGGCAAACCCCAGAATGTTCCCCACCACCCTTTTGAAATAACTCCAATGTTTTAAAGATCGTTTTAGGTGCAAGTATTGAGGCTAGGCCTCCAGCTTCATTCCATTGCAAATTCCTACCAGTGGCTTTTGTTAGTGGTAGTGGGTTATTTAATGAGTTCAACCTTTGCTTTGTTTATTATTTACTGCTCTATGTGGATAGGAATTAACAGTTTAATTTTCATCTTTAGCTTTATTTTTCGTCTCCCTGTGGTGAACATACCATTGCCAACTCAACCCACCCGTCCACTACTATCTTATCGTTTACAAATTTACAACAAATATTATATTTTACATGTTTCTTAATTTTCTTAAATTGTTTTTTTAGTTCAAACTTCTAATTTATAAAATTAATGGTCCTTTTTCTAGTATTTTTCCTAAATATTCCTTCTAAAGTTTTCTCCTTGATTTTTTCTGTATTTTTTTTTTAATTCTCTAGTTTTTTAGATATCATGCTTAGTTCCAATTAAAGAAGTGATGTATTTCATATTTTCATATGAATAATACAATATTAGGAATATGATATTTTACATTTTTATGATTTTTCCTATTTAAAATGAGGCGCGCTTCACCTCAATTTGAGAAAAAACCTCAAGGCCACATTATGTTTTTTGAAACAGTGAATAATTCTACATAGGGTGTAAACAACCAAGAGGAAAAGAAAAGGAGAGAAGGTTGCCTTATCAAAAGACCTCTTGAAGCACAAATCCTTCTCCTGGATTTACCATTGATGAGAATGGAGCACTTAACTATCCTTATGCAACTCTAAACCAGGATCTCTATTTGAACCCAAAACCCTTGACCTTATCCAAGATATCCCAATCCACACATGATTATAGGTCTTCTCAATTCTTAAAGATACCCCTTACTGCCTACGAGATCCATAACTCTCAAATTCTCAATGGTCCTCGGGATCTATAACTCCAATGTAGTTAGTTAGTCTAACAGTTTTGGTTAGATTCTTTTTAGTTTTTCAAGTATTTTGTTTCTTCCTTTCACTAAAAAAAAAAGGTACTTTGTTTCTTATTAAATTCTCTACAAGTAGAGGACTTCTCTCCCTAGCTTAGACAGCAACTTTATTTCAAATAGGACATGTTTCACCACATGGAAAATCTTCTGGAATTGAAGAATGCGTGAATTTATTCTGATCATCAAAATGCCATTTAAAATATATAGAGATTAAAGTATTCTTAAGCATTGGAACTAGCTACCTGAAATGCTACGAGAAATTTCCTAATGATAGAACAAATGCCATTTCAAGCTAATTATGCAAAACTAATTACAAGAATTAAGACTAAATAACACTAACCAGGGCAGAAACATGGGCCTACACTTGGGAGCAAATGTTCCTGGATCAAGTTTGTCAGGATAACTACTATGTACACAGTTCAGCCGAGAGCCTCCAAAAGTCTTGACAGCGCCTTCAGTTGTACAGAATTTATGCACAAAGCTGATCTTTCTTTACAGTACAAATCAATTTGTATTCCAATCCCATATTCAGCACTGAAAGAACATGATGGAAGTATTCAACAGATGAAGCAAGGAAGTTTGCAGCAGAGATTCAGAAGAGACTATGTAGTTAACATTACAATGATGCAAGAAAAAACTCACATTGGAAAGAAATAACACCTCTTATGTAGGCCGCCAACAATTAAGAGTTGAAATGTCTTGTCTAGACGGCAACATTTGAGGAATGCCATGACCTGGAAAAATATGATAAGAGACTTTTCTCTCTAAAATTGGGGAAAATGTTCCATAAATTTACAGCTAGTTCTTCAATAAACTAAAATTGGGAACAATATAGCACAATGGAAAAGTCACCAGAAATTGGAGCTCCAGATGGAAGACTATTGGAGGCAGGATGCTGAAAACCAATATTATTTGGTGGTCGTTCATAAGGTGGCTGAAAATAGCCTACAAAGATAAATTATATAGCATCAGGATAGTGGATACTGGTAGGCAAAGAAATATGAATATCAAAGAAAATCTTAAGATGCTCAAAATCAATGAACGAGTCCATTTCAGTAGAGGATAAATTAAAGTGTAACAACCTTCTGGGACCAGAATAAAAAATTGAAATAGTATGTCTTAGATCAAACAAGCCTAGGAACCAAAAAGGCCAATTTGAATTTGTGGGTCTCAACCTACCTTTCCTTTTCCTAATCCCAGACACAAAAAAGTTCTTGAGCAAAAAAATTAGAGATTTCTACTGGATTGGAGGTTTGAGCAATTGCCAAATTGCTATGTGCTTATTTTATTTTTAAATGAAACCAAGATATATCAATCAAGCTGCCCCACAAAACTAAATACGAAACCTCTCCAGATCGTAAAGGATCATAGAAAAACTGTATTTACCAAAGAATTTCTAGCGCCTATAACACCACCAAGACAGACTAGACAAGTTGAACACTATTACATAAAACTTCTAAAGAAGCCGGATTTTCAGGAAACCCATTTGATTCTGTTCCTTCCAAATAAACCAAAGTAGTGCCCTTGCTGCACAATTCCACAACATTTTAGCCATGTTTTTTAGCTGCCACCCCATGAGAGCTTCAAAGCCACTAGAGTCCACATTTCCTGGCAAATAGGCCGATAATCCAAATTCATCCAAAGTAAAAAAACCCAAACCTTGAATGCAAAAGGGCAGTGAGGAAGAGATGATCTACAGACATTGTGCAAACACTGAACACTAAACCCAATCATGCAATTTCTTCTGAATCTTTTCCAGAGACCAAAGGAAGACGACCATCCTCAAAATTTTAAATATCCAGACCAAACTAACCATAGGGAATTCAAACTTAGTAAAGGTTTTCATGAGTTTAAAAAACACATGGAAGAGAAGACTCAAGGGGTCAAAGGACCAAACAACTTTGTCATCCCCTCCCCCCTAGTTGAACTGAATAAACATTGTTGACAAGCCCCAACCAACAGTCGAGCTCTCTATGAGACTGCATTGGAAACAAAAAATCCCACTTGTGCCGTTTGTTTTACTACAATCAGCAAAAGGCCTGTCTGTTTTTAGAGAAATGCAATAGCGATCAGGTAGAAATGGAGGGAGCCTTTTTTTGGCTACATCAAAACACTGTCTTCTTCCACCTTGCTTTTTGGGGGAGCTGAGATACTTTCCAATTCTTTTTTTTTTTTTGATATCCGTGAGTGTCCGGGCCAGCTTACGCGCACTTCGACTAATCTCACGGGACAACCCGCCTGACCCTACAACATTTGGGTGTCAAGAAAACTCATAGGAAATTAATTCCTAAGTAGGTGACCACCATAGATTGAACCCATGACCTCTTAGCCATTTATTGAGACTTTGTCTCCTTTTTTACCACTAGGTCAACCCATGATGGTTCCATATTTCCAATTCCCCATTGATCTTTTGTTTTTTTAGAATTTATACTGATTAAAAAATTCAATTTCTATTTACTTATTTTAATAACTGCTTTTTACATCTAAAGCAAAACCATACACACAATGTTCTAATAAGAGACAACATACTAAACTTCCCATTGATCTTTTGTAAAAGAAAATTTTGCCTCAAGCCACAAAAAAAAAACACTTCCTTTCTTTAATTCGTAATCTTGGGCGTATGACCAAGAAAAATGAAAACCCCACTAATATGAACTTGGAAATAAACAACCCATTTGAAGCTATATAGGAAGAAGATATAAGGCAATGAGATTTACAAGGTAGGTTTCAGAGATAAGGGAACCGTGATCATGGGCCTCTGATGCAAAAGATAAGTGTGGAGAAGGGCACAACAAGCTTCAACGAAGGGGAGAAAGGAGAAAATGAGCCACCGCAACTAAAACTAACCTTCTTCCCCATCACTCTCCTTTACCCTCGTCCACCATCCTTTGAACGACCTCTATCATCACTAAAAAGATCATCTTCATCATTCCACCCAAAACCGTTGACTCTACTGCAAAGCTCAAAGGGTCATTTCACTATCAAAGCTTGCTTCAACCCCAATAAAAAGCCTATTGTTGAATTTATCATCAACAAAAGGATGCAAACGAGGCCTTCTTGTGTGACTTTCTACTGACGGACATTGTATTTTTATTTATAAGAATATTTCCCTTTCATTTTTTATTTTATGTTTATAGGTTCACTTTCTTGAGAATCAAATTGGTGTAATTTGATTGATGTATTCTCAAATTTTAAGTTCAAAAGTTATTCATTGGAACGGCCTATGAAAACTTGAGAATCACATGAAAAGTGAAGAAACAAAGATGATGACTATCTTCTTCAATCAAAATTATTATTATTTTTTTAAATATTGTTTAAAGTTTAATTCAATATTAATGAGATATGGTTAGTCGAATATTGAAGTTTTGCCCAATTTATTCAGGAACAAACTACTTTTATTTTTAATGTTGAGAAAGTAGATGACGACGATAGGTGTCAGCAACAAGCTTGGAGAGGAAGATGGAGAGAGTAAGAGAGGCGAAAATGAGAGAGAACTAAGAAGAAGCCACCTTACATAAATATATATATATAGAATTAATAAAATTGTCAATTGAACCCTTTACAATCTCCAACTCAATAGCCACATCATTTTGCATTAGTCGACTAATGGTCAAAGCGGCATTTAGAACCATTTCTCAAACCTCAGGGACTAAAATATCCATTTTGAACCTTAAGACCAAATAGACATTATTCCCAAAGAGCACTAGAAGAAAAGCCCTGGGAAGGAGAAGAGGACCAAAAACAAGAATCCCTCCTACCCTGAACGATAAAGGAGTCCCACAAATGTAGATCAAGGAGGCTGCCTCCAAAGAATTCCTATTGGTGAGAGGGTGTCACGACCCCAAAGCAAGAAACAAAGAAGGAACCAATGCCACGAGCTTAAACTTAATCTTCATATCTGAAAGATGGTACTAGGCTCCTATAGCCATCCAGCATCCCCTATAGAGCATTAAAGAAATTGAAGCAATATCTTTCCAGGGTTTTAAAATGATCCCATCAACCTACTACTATAGACTCACTCAAAAGGATGAGGTGCATACTTGCTACAATCGTTTGGCCAACAAGGCCTCGTTCCTCACCCTCAGACTACCTACCAAAGCCCCCAAACTCCAAAGGTCTAGAGACCACCTCCCAACTTACCATATGAGACCCTCCCCACTTTTCGATTCCCTCCCAAGAAATCTCACATCATCTTCTCCAAAATTTTACTAATCAACATGTGAAGTGAACAAAAAAAATCAAAACACAGAGGAATTTTGGAGAGCACAACTTAAATAAGAGTAAGTCTCCCACCCATAGAGAAGAAAGCATTTTTCTAAAAGGAGACATTTTTAAAACCACTCAAGCACAGTAGACCAAAAAGAGATACTCCTCAGGTTATGACCATGAGGAAGCCCTAGGTACAATAAGAGCAAAGCACTCGCCTCGTAGCCCACAAGAGACACCCAAGTATTCAGCTTTGAGAGGTCGCAATTAATGAGAGCTCTTTCCTCTCTTAATCTTAAGACTCAACATCATTTCATAGGAGGACAGTAAGACATCCAAATTAAAAGGAGATAACCTCCCAATAGCAAAAGAAAAGGTTATCATATGCAAACAAAGAGTATCATATACAAACTGAAGGTGTGAAAGGTGAAGATTCTCCCTTCCCAGAAGAGAGCCCTAAATACTACCTTTATCCACACCGGTAGAGACTAACCTACTCAAAATATCGACCACTAGTATAAAGAGAAAAAGGGATAGAGGATCAACCCGCCTCAGACCCCTAGAAGCAAAATCCCCCCTCTCAGCCAATTGTAAAAGTTTGCATTCCTCACACACAGCTTAGTACATTTCATTAGGTTCATGCATCCAATTTATTTCATAATCTTCATTTCGTCATTTGTATCCCTTATAACGTAGTAAAAAAAAAACACAAAAAATGGTATTTGTCAATAGCTAACCAAACATCCTCATTTACCTAACTTTTCCCATCATCAATACATATATTTAGACAAGAATAAAGCCATGAAATTATAACACCAAGATAGACAATGAAATATTTACATTTTAATACCTTCCTGGCTGAATGGTGGACCTGGATGTGATGGATTTCTCCCCCCATTCATCCATACACCTTGGCGATTTTCAGTTTTGAATTCACTTGAAGGCATTCTCCACTGTTCATCACCTAAAAATGGCCTCCGGCCATCCATAAGGGATGGCGAAGAATAAGAATGATGGTACGGATGAGGAGGATGTTGCTGAACTGGAGGCTTAGCGTAAGAGAAATGAGTTGGTGGGTTTTGAGGTGGGCCAGAAAGCATCTGTCTTTGAATAAAGTTGGGGTTACCTTGTTGATATTGCTGGTTTGGTTGTGAAACTGGTGTATTCAGATATATATCATTATGCCCATACTCTGATTGCCTCGAAGAAGTAAATCCAGAAGGTTCGACAGAATTGCAGACAGCAGCTGGGACAAAAGAAGGTGCCTGTTGGCCATACATTTCACTTTTAGCCGAAGCATCCATGTGACTTCCATGAGAAGCATTTCCAGCCACCATTTGGGCATGCTGATTTCCCTGTAGAAAAGACGCACACTAAGTACTAATATACCCATAAAATAACTTTTCAAGAAGTATATCAATTACTTACACTAGCTATGCTGCAGTATTCACGGGGTATTGGAGCTTGATAAGGAAGCTGTCCTGAAGGCTGCTGTGATGATTGAAGCGGTAATATCTGCTGGTTTGGCAATGGAGGCTGACTGGGTACTGGTGGTTGGGAAATTAATGGTGGTGGAGGTGGTGGCGGAGGGCATGCAGATGGTAGAGGAGGAGGTGGTGGTAATGACGGAAGTGGTGGAGGTGGTAGTGGTGGTGGTGATGGAGAGGATGGAGGTGGAGGTGGGGGTGGTGAAGAAGGTAGGGGAGGGGGTGGAGGAGGAGAATCAAGAGGCAATGGTGGAGAACCTTCTGGCAGAGGGGGAAAATCTGAAGAAGTATTTGATGCAAGTTCTGTTACCCTGTCAGAAGACTGATGTTGAGCATCTATTTCGAAAGAACCATCTCCATCCAACGACTTATCGTCCTTAGGATGGCCAGAAACATCTTCCATTTCAAGTTCTCCATCCACATCCTCTAAGATCCGATGGCGCCTGTCACCAAGAGTAACTGCAGATGCTTCTGCCTCTCCAACACCATGTCTTAGTTCTGTCAAAGTTGCATCATTGGCTTCTTTACATGGGGTGGTAGGAAGGTCCTCGTCCTCATCCTCAAATACGTGTGAAGATAAAAACCCAGGCAGTTGGAATGTTGCATTGCTGATACAATTCCAGAAAGAGTCACAAAACGATTGATAAAAAGAGAAAAACAGAAGGAATGTCACAGGAGAAGATTTCCATTTAATTTGGTTTTTGTTTTTACAAGATTTACAAACAAAACTTGTACATCTGTAAGGGAAATTTTATGTCCACCCTACCCCAAAAAGACAAGGAAGATTACCGGAAAACTTTCCAGAAGAAGTTCATCTGATTCCCAACTCAACATAATCCACTCAAGACAGAATGGTACAATCGAAACTCAACTCCATAGGAAAATATAGCGTTAAAAAATGAGATAAGAAATAAATTCACTGAAGTAATATCAAAGAAATAAATTAGAGAAACTCTTCTGCCATACAAACCAACAGAAGTAGGATAAACATATGCATACTAGACAAATCTATCCAAATAATGAAAGAGCACCTTAAGACATACCCAAGGATTGAAGAAAAATTAGCAACGTCGATGACAATGTTGCCAACAAATTTGAAGATCGGGTACTGTGGCCAGGAGGGTTAGTGTTACAACCCTATTGAGACATGTTGCCAACATCCCAAGGTTACCACTAACAAGTTGAGAATATTTGGCTTGAAGGAAAATCTTTTAAAAGGGAACCAAAGGAAGATAATAAGAGAACAAAAACAAAAGGCTTAAAATTCCCTAGAAAATACTGGCCAAGTGAAACCCTACCGAGCAAACTTTACACTGAAGGCAAAGAACTCTTCAACTTGCCTTAAAGATTATTCAAGAATACAAGCCAAGCAACCAATCAGAGGATATACTATTAACCTTTTGTACCTACGTTAACTGTTACCAAATTCCATATACAATATAACACAAAGCATTTCATAAAAATATAGATGACATGATGTTCAGGAACATAGAAGTTCTTTGCTTCCTTTTTTAGGAAGAAAAGGTAAGGATGAAATAATATGCTTGGAATTATGGTATAACAAATTAAATAAAAATAATAATATAGGGTTGAAAAGCTAAGAGTGAAGTGAAATCCAGACCTTCCATACTCATCAACAAGCATGCCTTCCATTTCTCTGATTGGATCATCTATGGCTCTCTCAGCACGAGACGGACGTCTGAGGGTGAAACCAATAGATGAATCCTCATTTGATACTCCTATTTCATCCATGTAACGTCGAAGAACGGATTCGGGTAGGATTTTCCTCTCAAGCCAGAGACGAAGAACCTGGAGAGAGTTCCTCAGGAAATATATTCAAAATTATTTTGGCATGATTCATAAGCCTGTAAGGACAGAAGTAAAAATAAGCACCTTGTGACACTGACGACGATTTTCACGAGCTCCAGCACCTGGTGGTGCAGCAGCCCCAAGAAGGCGAGGCAATGCTGCTTGAACTGTAGGAATGTAAGAAGCTCCGGCAATACCTAATATCAACATAAGAAGAAATAATTCTTTTGGTAATCCAATGGAAGCTGCCTTTGAATGCTCCATTCATCAAAGAAATTCTCTTTCATAAAGAGTTAACGAAGAAGAAGAAGAAGAAACATGCCATGGTGAGAAGTAGAAATGAAGAGCCTCATAGCTTTTCATAAACATAGAAGTGATATGTTTAGTACTACCAGTGAAGGACCCTTTTACTTCTAATAACCAATCTTAAGTGCACCTACCTCTTTGAGTGTGCGAGCATTGTGTTATAGAATCCACAAGAAAGAAGAGATCCACTTTGCGATGAAAACTAGGTTCAGTCTCCAACTTCCGGATAAGAAGTTCAACAACCTACAGATAGATAAGCAGTTAGACACTAAAACGCAACCAGAGACTCTTCCAATAGGCATTTATTCGCAAATAATAGACTAAGTCATTTCAAAAGCCAAACCATTGCAACAACCAGAATTCATTTCTAGTTCACAAACCAGTCATTCTTAGTTAAATTTAGCCATCACAATCCATAGGACCATACCCATAGCCTAATTAATACAGGGCAACTGTATGCATAACTTTTTGCATCATCCGACAGACTCAAGAAGAAGGAAACACCCCCACACACACCAGATTGCACCCGCAGCACCACTACAAATCTAGACCAGGGATTGGTGGAAGCAAGCAACTTCCATTAATATATAGCTCCAGGATTTTATAGCACGTCAATATAGGATATGGGTAGATTTAAGTGTATTTTCTCTCCAAATTTCTTGTTTAATTGGAGGGCTTTTAATTTTTCTGCCTATTTTTCGTTGTAATGCATGGTTCTCTTGGGTTTGTTCTTTTAAGTTTCCTGGCTCTTCACTTTGTTTCCTTGTAATTTGAGCAGTAGTTTCTTTTCATTTTATCAATAAAAAATTCTATTTCCTTTCCAAAAAAAAAAAAAAAACACATAGGATAAGGGTAGACAAAGAGGGAAAATAAGAAGATTCCACAGTTCATTTTGATTGAAACAATTAAAGGGAAATGTCATAACACAAGCTACGTTAAAAAGTCACTTATTATATATATAGATGGATAGATAGATAGCATTTTTCTTCTCCATATGAATTAGGGACTCATCAATATATAACTCTTTTTTAAAATTAATAATAATATAAGGTGAAATCTTTTAATAGCCATTCTAACAACAGCATTTTTAATCCAGGATAATCCAAATCAGGTTATCAGGCATCGGAGTCGGAGCCTACCTCATTGGCAATGCCATATCTGGCACAATCAATAGCCAACCGAGTTGCACGTCCTATACTTTCTTTAGTTCTAGATAAAGTCTCTATCATTCCTTCAAAAGCATCTCGTGCAACAGCTGCCTCGGTGCCACCACTCAATGGATCTCCAACAGATCTGTGTACTGAGCTGACTCGTTTCTCCTCTATTTCTTCACCATCAGTGTGATTTTGTGACGCTAATTGATGTCCTTGAGTTGAAGGAGAAGCCACATCCTTTTGATGAAAAGATCCCTTCAAGTCTGCCAGCATCAAATGGGTGGTACTAGATAAATGCGGCTGGACTGGAGTAGGACTAGGACTACCATGAACATCAGAGGATAAAATACCAGAACTAAAAAGTCCAAGGACATTGTGTGAATGAGCTTCCCTCCTTTTAGCTTGAGCAGCTGCAATTAGATGCCTCATGGACATGGCAGAATCCGTGACCTTAAATTCACCGACTACGTTTCTATTTATTGAAAAAAAAAAATTTAAAAAGGATAGTAGTTAATTTAAACATCATTCAAAAGAAAAGAGGAAAAAAGAAAGAAGATAATTAAATTACGAGCATTAATACCTTTCACCGTGAAGATCATCATGATCTATAGAACTTCCCACCATGGTTGTAGAGTCATTGGCTCGTGATTTTGGAGTAGTTTTAGACTTCTCTCCAGAAGAATGTGGCCTACCTTTTTGGAGGATAGACGACTTCTGAGAAGAGCTGGAATTTGAAGTCAAAACCATGGACTTTGCTGAACCCCCCTGGGATTGTTTCTGGACACCAGTATTGGAGGCTTTGATTGGAGGTTTTACAGTCTTCGCTTGTTCCAAAGCTGTAGTGCTATTACCTAACGGAGACTTTTTCTGTTCCAAAGCTGTAGTGCAATTAGCTAACGAAGGAGACTTGTTCAGGGAAATCAAATTTGGTTTTGCCTCCTTAGGTGCCAGCTGTTCAGATCCTGATTTTGAAGGACTTTCAGAGGCCTTAACAGCCATTGGTTTTTCTTGCTGCAGTTCGTCAGTTTGGGGTTCTTTAGGAGATGAGGACAACCTCTGCACCTGGCTAGTTGATTCCTTAAAATGGTCATGCTCTGATCCACTAGTTCCATTAACAGTCAAGGGAGAAGCAAGAGGACTTTGATTATGCTCATCGGTATTCTTACTAGCATCTGGACCATTTGAAGTTGCATCAATATTCCGTGAAGATCCATGAATGGGAGTCTTAGGATCTTCATCATCATCATCAAAAATGCAAACTGCCCTCCTTTTTCTATTGGAATGATTTGCCAATAGTCTATCACTACTAGAACATGAAGCATCATACCTCTGTGAAAATGGACTCTTTTCATTTTTAGCATCGTGAACGGTAGTTGTAGAATCAGACATAGCTTCGAGAGCTCGACGATGTCGCTTTGTCAGAGGCAACACAGTTTCATCACCAGCTGCAGAATTAACAGAATCTGAATGGTGACTAGATTTTAAAAGGTTGTCCGATTTAAGAGTGGGTATCAACTTTTTGAACTCCGATTTTTTAACCACTTTTTCATCAGCCACAGCAGGTTTAGGAGAAGAGGCAACCTTTATGTTGTTGCTGAGTGATCCCTTACTCTCCCATATGTCTCCGCGTTTCAACTTTTTGGCAGGACGCAAACTTTCACTTGATCCCAAATCAGATTTTCCTTGTCCAACCTGAGGCATCTTCCCAGCACTAGCTTTGCTTTTGCCTTGCCCCTGTTCCTTAGGACTACGCCTGGTGTCTGCCACATTATCTTTACCCTTAAAATGTTTGTTATCCCTTGGCAGGTCTTTAGTCTTTTTCCCATGACCAGACTCGGAATTTGGTTTAAGAGTTCTAGGGCCATGTTCCCTCGTACCTCCACCAGAAGTAAATTTGCCTTTCTTTCCACCCTTTGAGTCCACAACAGATTCTGGAAGATTGGGACGATTATCAGGAATTTCACTCTTAGATGCTGTGACAGTAGAGCCTTTGCTCTTGTGGTGTTTAGCGGCAGCCTCTTGTTTCTTCTTCGAACTAGCACCTTCCTTTCTGACATTTTGACCGTTAGTTGTAGGTGTATTGTGGAGTTCAGAAGGCTTTTCTGTTTGAGTAATATCTTTATCTGATTCAGGTGTCACTGCTTCATTCTTTGGTGCAACGTCTAATCTACTGTCTTTCTGCTCAGAAGAAATTCCTGAAGATGAATCATCAGACTGATGGGGTTCTATGGAAGGCTTGATGTCTTGAACATTAGTTTCACCTTGTTTTTGTGAGCAACGCTCAAGTCTAGAGCTATAGTCACCTATGCCTTCATTTACAGCATCGTCATTTGATTCTGCAGGACCCACCTCATCCTTCAAGTCAACATCTAACTCATTATCCACAACCTCATCAGTGCCGGGAGCACCACTTTCAGTTTCCAATCTATCCATATCAACTCTCATACCACTAGTTTTCTCGTTATGTTTTTCATCAAACGCTGCACATATTTCCCTCACAGCTTGAGCAAATTGAGTTGTTTTACCTTGGCAACGAGCTGATAATTTATTCTTTTCCACAATAGTGAAGGCCTGAATATCAGCAGGGGCTACAAAAGCTCTGTGAATTTCAATACATGGATAAAGATATTATTAAAAAGTGTAAAAGGTACCTGAGCGTTCATAGCATATGAATAAGGAGATGAGAGAAGACACAACAAGTATATTGAGTACTATAGCACACAGGAGGAGATAAAAGACAGACCTACAAAGAATGAATACCCGTAGAAAACGACGGGTGGGTGAAAGAAAAGAACTGAAGATATGACCAATTAAACGATGTCAACATTTGAAAAAAATATGGAAAAAGAACACATCATTATAAGTTAAATTTAGCCATCAATAACAAAGAATGTTGCAGAAAGTATTTTAAACCTTTATACAGTTAGAAGAGTGTATTTGACAACAAACCTTGACACATCCAAACTATGCATGTACAAAAAGGTAATGTCAATAACCAATAGTTAAAGTTATTGATTCAAGTGCAGGAATCAAATTCCCGGAAACTTTGACAAAGTTACAGTTTTTGCAATTAAAAATATCGAGAATAAATAAATATAAGCAACCCTATACAGACAATGCATGCAAGAAGCAATTCTCTATGACAATTACAATGAGCATTATGTACCCACTAACCAGTCTCAAACACCTTTGCAGGCTAATGATCTCATTTATGCAGTCTACACGGAAATCAAAAGCTATATGCATAAACTAAGTTTTTGTATATGAGATAGAGAGGGAGAAGCATATACACATGTCAAGCTCAAATTAAACAAAAAACTAAGAAAGAGATACTTACATTTCTAGCGTTCCAAAGAAATGGACAAAACATTTCTTCGGGTCAGGAGATCTCTCCCAGTCCTCGGGCCTGCTAATCTGTAAACATAACACCATCATACCTTATAACTCCAAATGGCTAAGTAGTTATCCTTGCTCAAATGAATTGATACTCCAAAACCTAGCCACACAGTTAACTTCTCTTTTTATAAAAATAGCGTAACAATTAGCTTGCTACCCCCCAAAAAATGCTCTCTTTGACCTCGACACTCAATAAAATAATGCCAAGAACATAGGATTGTTAACGCTTTTCTTTAGACCAAAGTGATTAAACCTTCTAGTAATCTTCCATATTTTTATCCTAAGCAACTAGAGCACTTTATTTTAATTTACATTTTGGTGGCTTCTTTACTTGGTTATAGTTCTAATTTTTCTTCTGCCTCTATTTCCAACTTTCATTCCTCCTAGTGAAAGAAAACTTATTGGCCCAAGAGAGAGAACGCATGTTTATGCCCTGATCCTAGTTCATAACCGTATACCAAAAACAATATAGATATTCACATGAGATTTAACCAAATAATTTCATAACCGTCTACCAAAAAGAAAACAAAAACCTCGATGTTGTAACACAAAAATACAATCTTGGGGAATAGATGGATATGAGTTGAAGAGCTAGAGAAAATAAACAAGAACATCAAGCTCAAAAAGTTCTTAAACAGCCAAACATCGCATGAGCAACACAAAAACGCAAATAGTACACCATTGAAAAATACGGTACGCTGAAAGAAGAAGAGAAGTAGGATGAGACAAACAGGAAAGGAAAAAAAAAAATTAATCACAGTAACGCTCGACACTCATGAAGCTATTACTTCCTGCGAAAGCAAAACACATTTCCCAAATTGCAATACACCACATACACATAATCACAACAGCATATTAAAAAGAAAAAGGAAAATGGAAAAAAAGGATGGAGAAGATTGTACCTTGGCTGGCCAAGGAGGAAAACCCTTAACCTTGGCGAGGACAAGATCTCCCAAACTGAGCTCTCTATTGGCCTTAGCTTTATTTGCTCCGCGTTTCCGACCCGGAGCCATGGTCGTTTATATGAACGACGACGAACAAAAAATAATAATAAAACCCTAAAACAAAACAAAAAAAATCAAAATCGACGACCTCGGGGCAAAACCCAAACCCAAAATTTCAAATTCCACACAGGCCGAGAAGTATCCCCTGGAAAACGCGGAGACGATGGAACCCTCGCCGGCGGTGGATGGCCCCGGCGGTGGTAGGGCTATAGCATCGGGGGCGGAGGGGGGTTTAGCGGCGGAAATTCAGAAATGTAATGGAGTGGGGAGGGGGAGGATTTGTGGAGGTGAAGCGGTGGAGTGGAGATGATAGAGAGGAAGATTTGTTGAAGGATTTGAGATTTGGGATATGGGATTGGTTGTCGGAGCCGGTGCCGGAGATGGCGGTGATTATAGAAGAAAGTGAAGTGCAGTAGAGAGAGAGAGAGAGGGTATTTGGGAGAGATTTTGGAGTCGGAGAGGGAAAGCGAGAGACAAAAAGGGAAAGCCAGAGACATTGAGCGGAGGGAGATATCAAAGTTGGCTCATAGGGTTGTCTCCCACGGCTCCGCCAGCATCCGGGTATATGGGTGGGTTGACCCGACCCGGACTTAATACATTTTTTATTTTTTAAAATGTCAAATCCATTCAATTATTCTTTTATTAAGTTACTACTGGTTTATTCCTAAAAGTTTATTTTTGCACCTATGAGTTTCTTAAACTCCAACGAGGCATTTGGGGAATGGGGTTTATGAAGTTTGAGCAGTTGTAACGGGTCGTTTGTTTATTTTTCTGAAACGTAGATTATTAAAAATTTTAAATGTTCGTAATTATAGATAATTGGAATTACAGATCGATCTTTAGATAGTCATGTTTGTTTTGTAGGAATATGTTTTATGGATGCTTAGGAATTATTAATAATTGTATTTGTTTTTGCATGATTTGTACAGGTAAATGTCTTAAATTTACGTAAATCCAAATTTATATAATATATTTGTTTTTTTATTAATGTAGATGTATTTTTATATGTTATTTTTTCAAAAAAATAACCTTAATTAATTTAATATTTTGTTTTATAAAATAAGTATTAATTTGAATTTGAATTTAAATATTCTACTAAAAAGAAATAAAAAAACAACTATAATACAACTAAAATAAAATGATATAAAAACATCCTTATTTATTTCATAAAAGAATGATCCTCGATAAAATACACCATCTAATTTGAAGAAATAAAAAATACCTAATCTAGTTTAAAAAACAAGGAAAATTATTATTAATAGAAAAAATTTCAAACTATTTATAAATATAGAAAAATTTCACTTGTTATTCGCGATAAACTTCTTATACTATAGAAGTCTATCATGGTCGCCATAGACAAAAATAAAAAAATATATATTTTTTAAAACAAACCTGAGTAAAAAATCAAATCTTTTAACCAAAAAAATCAAATCTTTTATCTTCATTCCATGGTTGGACTTTCTGTCAAAACAATAGTAGATTTTTTATATTTTGAAATAAACTTGAAAAAAATATATATATAAGCTTTTTAACCAAAAAACCAAATCTTTTATCAATTGGATTTTTTGTCAAAACAATTGTAGATTTTTTTTCTTTTACCATAGAACTAGGTTTTGACTTAAATTGAGAATCCAATGATACTTAATTAAGTACTTAAGATCTTATTATAATTTTTTTTTTAAGTTCAAAGAAAAAAAATTGAAAGTTTAAGATAACTAATAGACACTTCTAAAATTAATGTTTGATAAAGTAAAAGTCATATCGTAATAATAAGATCAAGACTCGAGTCTCAACAAAGAGGACAAAAGATTTTTTTTAAAAAAAAATACAAAGAACTCTAAATTATGCTTTAGACTTAACAAAAAAAAACACAATTAATAAAAATAAATCCATAAAAAGACACGCATATACACAAATTAATCCTAATTATGGTATAGTCTCAACAAAAAAGACTGTTAAAGAAAACACATAAACTCAATCTAAAGCGCGCTCTGTACTAAATGAGAGATATCGAGACCTCCAATTTCAAAGTAAGGTCTCAACATAAATCTCATATGAAAAAAAAAAAACAAAATGATCAAAAATTAATAGACAACACCAATAACAAAAATGTGAAATGGTAGGAAAAATTAATAACAAAATAAGAAAGGAAATTGAAAATGGAGAAAAAGTAAGAAAATGAACGTGAAAATACCTTGCACAAAATACACTAGAGTTCTGTATGAGAGCCTCTTTTAGATGACACTTAATTAAAAAGTGGCGAGAAAGGAAAAACAATGTGGTAGCTAAATTATATCACAATTAGGGATAAGGGTAGGGATTGTAATTTTATGGATGCCCGATAGTAAAGAATTTTGAAAACTCATCGTTTCAATGGAAACGGTGATGCCTATATAATTATGTACATGGGTATAGCATAATTTGAGCGTAGTTATAATTACAAACAACTTATTACTTATTTACTTGCATGTAATGGTTATATCAATTGACACACTTGCACTACAAATATATATTATGGAGAGAAGTAATATAGACAAATAATATATTTTTCAAACTATTATTGAAAAATTATATATTAATATATACGTAGTGTATGCACATTTTGTGACATAAATAATCATTAATGCATTAATTACACCTACAAATAACTTAAAGAGTTCCTAAATATTATCCATGCAAAAGATATTGTATACACACGATCATATATTAATGCAAAATGAGCATATCTTCTATAGGAAGAAAAGGAGAGATTTTCTTTTCTTTTTTATTTTTTTCCCTATTATGCAACAACCAAAAGTTCCTCTCCCCGTCTTTCTTATCTAACCAAACCCTTTGTTTTTGGCGAACGACGATGACGTTATCGATCGAACCGTTGATGAGCCCATTATAAAATTTACTCTAAATCTCATAATTAAGCTTTGAAGAGAAGAAACTTGTTATCTTACAAAACTCCTTATTATCTTACAAAACTCAAGAACAAACGAGAGAAGAATATTGTTCTCTTGAAACTCGATTTCTTTAAAACTTCAATTTGCTTCTATTGATTTTTACTTGATTACAAACAAGGAAAATTAATCATTTATATAATACTCAAGACACGTTTCCTAAAAGACACAAAATAAATTAAGTATATGTATACATGTCATTCGTGTACTTAAACAATTACGTGTACCTAAGAATGTTTTGCAAGTGTATCTAGGAATGTATTATCCATTATGTATCTAGCTTAATTTCTAACATTCCCCTTTAAGCTAGACCTCAATGACTCCGAGCTTCTCTTTCATTTTCAAGAATAAAGTTTGTCTTTATTGCTTTTATGAATATGTCTACAACTTGATCTTGTGTCTTACAACACTTTGATGTATACTATCTCTGATCAATTCTCGATGAAATGATACTTGATCTTTATATGTTTACTTTTTTCATGAAAATTTGGATTATTCGAAAATGAAATAGATGATCTATTGTCACAAAACACGACGGTCTCTTTCTATTGAGGACACTTTTATTCATGTAATACATTTCTTAGCCAAAGTGCTTGACAACTTATTGTAGATAAAAAAATGTATTCAACTTTAGTTGTTAACAATGCTACAACATCCTGCTTATTTGATGCACGTGAAACTGCTCCATAACCAATAATAAATACATACCCAAAAGTACTTTTGTAATCATCAATATTTCCTTCAAATCACTATCATTGTAGCCAACAAGAACACTATCCATGTTCTGTTTATAGTAGATTTCGATCAATAATTCTAAAAACATATCTAAGAACTCTCTTTCTAGCATCCCAATGACTTCTTTTCAGCGATGCCATAAATGTCATACCCCCGCCTTATATTACCCTTCCAAACTCATGACGAGATGTGACAATAAATCTGCTCAATAAAATGACTAGGGACATAAGATCAAGTCTAGTTGTAGTTAAATACATTAAACTCCCAACAATACTTTTATAGATGATGACATCAAAAGATTTGATTATCATCATGCTTGCTCAGTTTTAAACCTAGTTCCATACGAGTCCTCCATACGAGTCCTGGAATAAGAACTTTACCAACAAATCTTTTGCATACTTATTTTTCTTTTTCCCTATTATGCAACAACAAAAAAATTCTCTCCCTGTCTTTCTTATTCGACCAACCTCTCTATCTCTGGTGAACGACGACAATATTGTTATTGGAAGCGTTGACGAGCCCACTCTAAAATTCACTCTAAATCTCACAAGCTTTGAAGAGAATAAGTTTGTTCTCTTAGAAATTTTAAGAACACACGAGAGAATAATATTGTTCTTTTGAAACTCAATTTATTTATAACTTCAATTTGCTTCTATTGATTTTTACTTGATTACAAATGAGAGAAATGAACCATTTATATAATACTTGAGAGAAGTTTTCTAAAAGACACAAAATAAATGAACTACATGCATACATACCATTGATGTACTTGAATAGTCACACGTACCTAGAAGTATATGCATCTAAAAATTAGAAATTCGTGTATTGTAAATGTATCTAGGAATGTATTATCCATTATGTATCTAGCTTAATTTCTAACTGTTGTATCTTGATGTCAATTTGCACAACCCCTATTGGTAAATCAAGGTGATAGTGCGACGCTTTATTTATGAATTGGAAACTTCAAAACACAAGGACAAAAAACGATTGATAGACCTCTATTAATGTCGTAAAATGCTTAAATGATGATAGTTTAACACATCTCTCAACGACGACATTGTAGAGGATAAATGGAAAGAAATAGTTGGAATGACGTGGAAGGTTATGGGATGGACATGGGTTAGTTTGGAGAGAGAGATTTGGGGTGGAAAAAATAATGTGTTTTAAACATTTCCTTATTCAATATTGTTTTTTTAATTGTTTTATAAATGATATATTATTTGAGAGTGCTTCAAAGTAACTTAGCGTTAACTTTTATATGAATCTATAGATCAACTATTTGTAAAAAAAAATAGTAAATATGAATATCAATGACAAATTAGCTTAGCCAAAATAAACTTAACTTAACTGATTACAACTTTGATGTGAGAGGATCGATTCCCCCTCCCTATAATGAAAAAATGGACAAATTAACCTAAATTAAAGGTTTAGTTTTTTTTGGGGTGGGGGTGGTTGAAGTTGAAGGTTATATATGTAGTTATTCTCAAAAGAGTAATTATGAGTGCAACTATCTCCACACATCCCTTACAATCACAAAGAGAAGTGTGTGTGTGTATATATATATATGTATGAAATTTTTTAAAAAAATAGAAAAATAAAACTATTTACACAAAATAGTAAAATTTTTAGATAGTTGTGATAAACGCTGATAGAAGTCTATCAGTGATAGAAATGATACAGGTCTATCAATGTCTATTAGTGACTTTTTTGCTATTTTCTATAAATAGTTTGATATTTTTTCTATTTGTGAAATTTTCTCTATATATATATATACATAGTTATATTTTTTAAATGAAAAAAATTGCCACATAATTGGACACTTGGATAGGCTGCATAAAGATAGATGTAACCCGAGATGAATCTAAGTCTTTTTTTTTGTGAAATAAAATAAGAAAACATATTTTAACCTTTACAAATAGCAAACCAACTTCTCTTTTATAAAAATGGCAAAATGAATTAAAAAATGATAACAACTACAAAAATTCAAAGTATCCCCAATCATGCAAATGAGATGCCACTACCCTTATTAAGAAAGATTTTTAAATATACTTTAATTAAAACCACCTAAAACTATCAAACATACCTTTAATGCGCTAAGACACGTGTCAAAATATTTCAAATTTGAAACCCCAACAGCCGTTTCATTTTTCCCAAAAGTTATTTCGCATTAATCACTCTCATCCTTGAAGGAATAACCAAAATCTCTCCACTACTCAACGATAAACCAGAAAACTAAAAGCTCTATCCACTAAAACCACAAGGAAACTGATCGCTATTTAGAAACTTCACAAGAAAAATCCACAATCAGAGAGTTAGTCATTCTTATCGTCTTTTTTAAAATAAAGATTCAGTATACAACCTTCCAACCAGTGGCGGAGCCAGAAATTTTGTATAGGGGGCACTATGTAATTAAAAAACTATAAAAAAAATATATTCATAGCTCCATGGATTAACTAATTTAATACATATTACAATTGTCCTCTACGAGTTTTTATGTTTTGAAATCGATCAAAATTCCTTGAATTGAAAAATATGATTGTGAGGTTGATAAAGATATTGTTGTATATATGCTCTATGAACTTGATCTTAAATATTATCATTATATTTAGAAATTTTAGTTCTCAGACCAAGATCTGCGAGTAGTTCTCCTAAATTGATTTCTATATAAGATATATCAGAATGATGTGTATGTTTTCTTTTTGAAAATGACGACTCAGTAGTTCCTATTCTTATTTTTATTTTAAAATATCTCTTCTTATTGATATAAAGTTAACTCTACAAAAGTATTATCAATAAAAGTATTATGATTTATTACATAGATTTAAAGTATACTAATTAAAAAGATTGAGAAAAAATTGAAACTTACTTGTAAATGATACAATACATATATTCTGATGAGAAACGAGAAAATTAAAAATTATCTCGTAGTTTTAGTTATGGAATTAATTAAAATAAATATATACTAACTAATACAAACTAAAAGTTAGGTAAAAAAAAATTTATGGAAATTTGAGAGTAAAAATTTAGGTTGAAAAAAATATCCTATACCAAAAGAAATTACTGCTATCTTTTTTTATTTAAATTTAAGTTAATGGTTGTTTTTTTTTTTTTCTTTGAAAATCTAAACTTCTTTTTTATTATTATTTTTTTACATATATACTAAATTTCAAATTTGATTTTAAAATAAATTATAAATTAAAATTACATGAGAAGGGTTTTAACCCACACACTCAACAATCAATATGCGCTCCCCGTCCCACTACGCTCACTCAAGTTTCCAAAAAAGGATGGGCTTTTTAAATATATATTGTTAAATATTACATAAATTTTATATTCAAAATGCAAAGTACGATAAATCGAGGGGGGCACGTGCCTCCCTGGCCTCTACGTGGTTTCGCCAATGCTTCCAACTCCTGAAACGCATGCATTCCCTTTTCATTAAATCCACATCTATTTGTCCAACTTATTCAAAAGAAAATTAAGGGAGAGATTGCAAAAACAACAAATAAGACAAGGAATACTTATCTTAGAGATTTTAGTGATCCAAAATACTAATTTTTTGTTTTTATTTTTTTAAAAAAATAAAAAACAAATAGTGACTGATATTTTATAGTTTCAAAACTGAATATTTACATTACTACATCAAGCTATTTTATAAATTAATATAAGAAACACAGTCTTTTTAAATTTGTCTTTTACAATGGTAGTCTTCTGACATTGCTATCTTTTTGACACCTTATTCTATATGCTTTTTATTTCCTGGTTCCTCCATAGTCCCATGATATGATATTTTCATGTCACGAGGTTTCATTGTAAATATAATTACAATGTATTTTTATTGGTTCGTGCATTTTTCCTCCTGGATCTCTTGTTTATGTTGGGTGTGATCACTTACCCTTGTCATGATAGTGATTATTTTCATTCCACCTACTATTAAACAAAATCCTTAATCGTTGAATGTCATAGCAACGGGAGAAATTGAGAACAATGAAACAAAAAATGAGCTAATGGACAGTGAGTCCAGAGTTGACAATGGTCGTTTGTTTTTTATAAAATATGAGACAGATTCCATTGATAAATACAGAGAATTATTTACCCTATATTTAATGGCAAAACCAAATTATAATAAACACAATTATAATTTCGTTCAAAACCATATATTTCATGTTTAAAACGAAATTATAATATAGATAATGATAAGGGAAATTTTCACAAATAAAAAAAATGTCAAACTTTTTACAAAAAATAGCAAAAAAATCACTGATAGACATTGATAGACTTCTATCAGCATCTATCAGTGATAGATTTCTATCATTTCTATCACTGATAGATGATGATAGATTCATTTATTTTTCTATTTTTAAAAAAGTCCCTAATGATAAAGTCAATTTAAAAATTGCATAATTTAGTTAGAAGATTTTTAAGATCAAAAATTGGAGAATTTTCAAATCTAAAACCAAGATATATGCCAAAATATCTACATGGAAAGAGGAAGTTATTCAAATTAATAGAGCCCAAATTATGAGTTCGATGGATAAATTAAATTGCAATAATTGTTAGAGACATTTGAGTATTAAACGATTTGAGCTCTTCCATTTAGAGCTCGAATTATGAGTTTTGTGGATTAATTACAGTGCAATTAAAGGAGTTGTAAAAGACACTTTGGGTGTGTTTGGGGCGAGGAGATGAGATGAGTTGAGTTGAGATATGGACTAACTCATGTTTGGGGAGGCCAACTTCGTATGACACTGACATTCTTTACCATGTCTACCAACAGTGCACTCAGTCGTCATCATTAGAGACCGTTGGAGCCCTCATCACTAGCGACCACCTCCGACGCCCAACTCTGGTAGCCACATCCGACGGCCAACTCCGGTAACATCTAACCACTACTATCGATGGCCAACTTCGACGATCTCCGACGACGACCACTCCACTAACTCCGACGACCATTATTTTAAATTACGACTACTATAAATTTGAGCTTCGTTGACACACAAATTTTTTGTTTTGTTGGCGCTCGTGACATAAAACTGTCAACAAAACCTTAATTCAAAGCTTAAAATAACTTTTAATTTAAAAATACATATAAAATATCAATAAATGTTAATATTTAAGTCAACGCATAAAATTGTGAATAAAAACACATTCGTTGACGCAAAAGTACGTAAGTTCTATCAAAATGTTGAATTCTCGATTTTTTTATTAGTTTATAGTATTTTTAGAATTCTTATATAGTAATTTAACATTAACAAAAACACTTTTATCACGTAAGAATCAAACAATTTGTGTGTAAAAACACTTTTGAGAAAAAATTGTCAGACACATAAGTGTTTTTATCAAATGTATTAAAATAAAAATGACTTAACTAAAAACGTCACATGCACAAATTTATAATGGTTGTTAAATTAAAAAAAAATGAAATGCATGATTCAAAAGTTAACCTTAAACTCCATTTTTCAAAACTCCCAAATTTGTGCTTAAAAAATAATAATCATAAAAAATATATGTACAATCTATAGTTTGCTAAAAAAAAATATATGTAAAATTATTGAATAAAAATATTTTCAAATAAAAATAATCATCGTAAAAATAGATTTATTTATGTAAAAAAAATTGCACAAGATACTCATGACATATGGACTCAATTCTTAAAACGCAGATATATGAACCCACAAATATATAAACTTTATAGACATCATATCTCAACTCAACACAGATTCATGGGTGTTTTATGTGTTTCGCTATCATTCTAAAAAGTTTCGTATTTTGCAATGTAATTTATGCTATAGAATAATAGAACTCTATTTTCTTTGATGAAAACCTAATGGGCTCATTACAAGGAAGCAAAAGCAATATTTCGGCCCACAAATTCACAGGAAAAAGAAAACTAAATTTCACTTTGCTTTCAGAGAGAAAGAGAGAGCGGGAGAGAGAGAAGTAGGGACTCGAGCGGGAGAGAGAGAAGTAGGAACTCTAAATCTGGAGGTTGAAGTTGAAGCTGATAAACCCTCGATTACAATTCCAATAAATCGAACCAGTTCACCATGATCTGGAGGGGTTTAGCTTCCACCTCAATGCTGCTCGCTTCTAAATCCACAGCTTCGGCGAAAGGAAGAACGGCGACGAGGGATTTTCGTCGCGCGTACAGTTTGGTTCCGATGGTCATTGAACACACATCGAGAGGAGAAAGAGCCTACGATATCTTCTCTCGTCTTCTCAAGGAGCGCATAATTTGCATCAATGGCCCCATTTCTGACGATACTGCCCACGTCGTGGTTGCTCAGCTCCTCTTTCTCGAGTCTGAGAACCCCTCGAAGCCCATCAACATGTACCTCAACTCCCCCGGCGGCGCTGTCACTGCCGGTATAATAGAAAGATATACGTTACTCATTCAGCCACTTCATTGTCAAAATTTCTATCAGTTTCTGAATTTGTCATTTCTGACTTTGAGAATGCAGTGAATAGCATCCCTAAATAATATATAGGTTAATTCTCTTGAGTTTTGGGTTTTGAGTTCAGTGGTAGTTAGCATATGCACATTTATAGTGTTATTATTTCGTATTATATGCTCCCAATTTGATGTCTTTTTCCACAAGAAAACAAAAGGATTTCATCAACGAAAATTAGCATGTACTCATTCCCCTGAGGTTGAAGGTTCAAATCTTGTTGTACTAAAGAAAATATAGAATTTCAAATTATCACAGTTCACAAATTATGAAATTTGGCTAATCTCATGCTGGAACTCTACTTCCCTGCCCCCTTGCACCCTGTCCCCAGGCCATAATGTTAATTTCCACCGCTTGTTACCCCAAGAGGCTTCTAATTGCTTTCATATTCAAAACTTATAACCATAAACTTCGTTCCAAGCGCCAACCTTTCCTGCTTAGAAGATTCGTAGTTTTCACCTTTTGATAGTATCACCAATAGTTGTCATGTATTTACAGGGCTTGCTATATATGATACTATGCAGTATATAAGATCACCCATCAACACCATCTGTCTGGGTCAGGCTGCCTCGATGGCTTCTCTTCTTCTTGCTGCTGGTGCCAAGGGTGAGAGACGATCGCTTCCTAATGCAACTATCATGATTCACCAGCCTTCTGGTGGATACAGTGGGCAAGCAAAGGATATGACAATTCACACAAAACAGATTGTTCGGGTTTGGGATGCACTAAATGAGCTGTATTCCAAGCATACGTCACAGCCAGTAGACATTATTCAGAAGTATATGGACAGGGATTATTTTATGACCCCAGAAGAGGCCAAGGAGTTTGGCATAATCGACGAGGTGATGGATCAAAGGCCCATAGCCCTGGTGACCGATGCAGTTGGTAATGAAGGCAAAGATAAAGGTTCGAGCTAAGAATTTGAGGTAGGATCTTGACGTGAAAGCATGGCATTTCAAGTTGCATACTGACTTTTGATAGATTTATCCAAAAGTTACTTATCTTCCTAGATGTGATGGAAATAATTATTTTTTCTTGGCTAAATGTCCCTTTGGCTGTTTGGATCAGTAATGTTATTTTGTGTATTCGACATTGATATAATAGATGTTTTTATTTATCCATGTCATATTTGATTCTTCTAGCTCACCTCAATAGAGAATCGTGTGGCAAGTGGATCACGATTTATACTTCTGCGAAGTTATACAGGTAGGGTCCAATATATGACACGGGAAATGGAACTCTGTAAACTTTACGTCGTGTCATATGCTACATAATTTATCGAAAAACAGTAGATGGTTCTTGTAAGATTCTTACAACAGTATGACTCAATTTTATAGACCATATCAGATTTGGCAGAATTTGTACTTCAGTCCAGGTACACATACTTTTGTGCTATGAGATTAGAACTGGCTGACTTTGTTAAGGTTTCTTTGTGCTATGATATGCTCATTTGTGTGTGCATTGCTAATACTACCAAGAAAAGACTGCTGTAGCATTGCAAAACTTGGTTAATTTTGGATTTTGAACTGGTTTATTCTATTCGTCCATAAAAGAAGTTTTGTGATTTATCACATGTCCGAGTTTTTTTATGTTTATTCAGCCTGCTGTTAATCCTTTGCTGCCTGTTTCATTATTTAATGCAATTGTCCTATGTTTTAACGTTGGTTTCAATCTGTAGTTTTTTTTTTTTGTTTTTTTTGGTTATTGAGTGACTTAGTGTTTGCTTCACATACACATGATTTTGGTTCTCAATGGCCCAAATTTGTTAAATATGGAGGACTTTTCATTTTTTTTTTCAAGCTTTTCATAGTACTTGATTAGAAAAATTGGTAGAGCCCTTCTGGATAGTTGTTAAGATGTGATCATGGTGTTATAATGTGTACAAATATATTTCATCAGAAGATATTTCTTGTACATTGCTTCACTTTTTAGCGCCTTTGACCAATTGGAAGTTTATCTTGGAGTGCTTCATGGCCTTGGGAGGCAAGGATGAGTTAAAAAAGTAAAGGGTCTCCTTTTATTAGTTCAAATCCATGGCGACCACTCTACTTGACGTGTTTTAATTGTGTCATGAGATTAGTCAAGATGTACATAAGTTAACTCCAATACTTGTGATATCGAAGAGAAAAAAAAGAAGATATACATAGTCTAAATTAGAACCAATACTTTTGAACTTTCCTCTTTGTTTAAAAAACAACCTATTTCCGAAGTTGCAACTTGGCTTTTCATAAATGTTTCAAAACTACTCTTGGAGTAGAAATCTTTTAGAATTTTGAATGGAAATTAGGATATGAAATGAGTGGTAGTGGCGACTTGAAATGGTATGACTGTGTTTAACTCAATACATTTGAGATCGAAGAAGATACATAGTCTAAATTAGAACCAATACTTTTGAACTTTCCTCTTTGTTTAAAAAACCACCTATTTCCGAAGTTGCAACTTGGCTTTTCATAAATGTTTCAAAACTACTCTTGGAGTAGAAATCTTTTAGAATTTTGAATGGAAATTAGGATATGAAATGAGTGGTAGTGGCGACTTGAAATGGTATGACTGTGTTTAAGTACTAATTTTCATTTTGAGTCATTGCTGCACTATTCTAGGTCTTATTTTTCACCCAACATTTTTATAAATTTCTACTTCAAGATAGTTTTGTAAAGGACAAAGACAATAAATATATATATATTAGTTCTGGAGTTGTTTTGTGATGGGGCTTCAATGCTACTTGATGACTTGGGTTTCAGGTGAGTTCTTAGCACTGTGATGAATGAATTAACGAGTTGACTTGACCACTCATTTTAAGCAGGATTAAAATTTTACACCTATGACTCTTTCCCAAGTGTAAATAAAATGTTGAAATAAATGGATTTCTATGAAGTATGAACTATCTATCAATAGTTTCATCAACGTGAATTTCAGCATTTTCATTCATGCATCGGTATTCAGCGGAAAAAGATACACAAAATTAATATTATCTCCCATTTATTAATCTATTTTGCAAATGTTAGTATATTGCCAAAAGGGGGTCATAGCTCCAAGTTCTAAGACACAAAAGAGAACTTGTCTATCTCACAGTGGTATGATATTGTTTATTTTCGATATAAATCCTCGTAACTTTGGCTTTACTTTTGGTTTCACCTAAAAAAGTCTTATACAATTGGAGGTAGTTGTTCACACTTATATATTAATGACAATGATATTCTCCTTATCTAGCCAATGTAAAATTTTGGTTGCATTCTCAACAAAACAGGTTGACCCTTACAAAAGACGCCCTCATCAAGTGGAACAATTTTGGTTGCATTCTCAACAAAACAAGTTGACCCTTACAAAAGACGTTCCCATCAAATGGAGCAATGTAGGAAAGCATTTGACTGAACAGCCTAGAGGACCATAAGGGAGAGCCATGAACTTGAAGGTTATACTCTCCACCATTTCTTTTTGTTACTCTTGATTGTTGTTTTCATTTTGATTCTACGAGTTAGATAGCAAATTTTTCAACCCCGTTTGATAACCATTTTGTTTTTAACTTTTAGTTTTTGAAAATTAAGTCTATTTCCTCTCACTTTCTTACAATGAAACTATTTTTTTCTTTTAGTTTTCAAAATTTAACTTGATTTTTGAAAACATGGATAAAAAATAGATAACAAAACAAGAAATTTAGAAGTGGGAGAAGTGAATATAGACTTCACTTAGTTTTCAAACACCAAAAACCAAAAACCAAATAAAGCCTTCATAAACCCTTTTTAAATTTTAGTATTTTCATCCATGCATGATTTATCCTTTAGACAAAAAGGATACATGAGATTAATTGTTATTTAAAGTTTGTAGTAATGTAAGTAATATAACATGAATAAAAATTAAAATAGATCACTAAAAAAACTCATACATTCACCAATGATATTCATGAATGTTACACAATTCAATTATACTCATACAACAAATGATTGACCATATTACATTTGATTGTTGAAATAATTCATAGGACATTCAATCTTAAGTTGATGTGGGGTTGTCATGACTTGAATTCATTTATCTAAAGAGACCAATTCATTTTAGAAAATTGTACCTTACACAAATGGAACAATATAAAAAGTAAAATTTCATTTCCATGCTTCATTGAGGATTTTTGTTGGTGTGTAATGCATCTCTATGTTTCATTGAGGATTTTTGTTGGTGTGTGTAATGCATCTCTATGTTTCATTGAGGATTTTTGTTGGTGTGTGTAATGCATCTCTATGTTTCATTGAGGATTTTTGTTGGTGTGAGTAGTGCTTCTCTAATGACAAAACTCCCTAAAAAATTGTTGAACACAACATGGTAGTAACTTTAGTTTATGATATATGATTTTTTCCCCTGATATCCGTGAGTATCTAGACCAACTTCTTATACCTTAACTAATCTCACAAAACAAATAGGATATTAAATCCCGAGTAAGTGACCACCATGGAATAAACTCATTCCCTTTTGAGAAATCTATGAGTATCTAGACCAACTTCCTACACCTTGACTAATCTCACAAAACATGTAGGATATTAAATCTCAAGTGGCCACCATGGAATAAACTCATTCCCTTCTATATCCTTTCATCAAATCCATGACCTCTATTTACCAAAACATTCCATTCTGTATCAAACAAAAACCTTTCAAACTATCCAGCTGATTGATTATCAAATGATTCAGCTGATGTAAACCGTATATCAGAAATAATACAATAACCTTGATCCCAAAATATGTATTTCATATGCGTTATCATGAAATAATGTGAAGATATAAAATTTTCACAAATCTAACAATAATCAATCAATTAATTTGATAAGTACTGACCGATTCATCGTGCAAACAAGTTTTTACGAGAAAGACTCAACAAATCACACAGAGAGCATCAAAATTTTGGAAATTCAATAATTAAGATGAGAAAGTTTCAGCTAAAACAGTATCATTACGACATGTAGAACTAATTGCTGAACACAGAGTAATGCTGCAAGAACTCCAATGACAAATAATCTTGTGAAAACGAAGCGACAAAAGATAAAAACTGATAGAGGGTCTAGAAAAGAGAAGTTCCCTTTCCCTTCTTGTCTCCACCAATTTCGAAGTGCTTGCATCTCTGCATTTGACAATTTAGAAAATTTAGAAATGTGATGAGGGAACCACACAATACCCACCAGATAATAACTAACAATTAGAGTTCCTCATTTGAACTTGCATATTTTCTAAAAGAGCAAACAATTAATTCAAATACTGCAATTTCAGCACCGAGTACCAATTCAATACTCAATTACGAAACCGTACTCAAGCACAGGAATGGAGAAAACAAAAGTACACCAAAGGTAAAGGCATTTAAAACCTAGAATCAAGTATCAACTGTCTTCACTAGCATAGCAGAGCAGTCACATGGATATTTACTCTAAGGGGAGGAAAATGGATTAACGCTGATTGGACCAACAGCCTTAAATATCTAGTATGAGAACCACTGAATGCTTGAAAGATTTTTTTCTCCCGAAAATGCAATAGACTAGATACTTCATAGAGAGAGGCAATAATCAGAAAATAATAAAATACTTTGCATTCTAACCTTGATTGGGTGCTGGGATACGTGTTTGCACCCTTGGCATTGCAGCCTCAACACAATCTTCTTGGTAGTTTTTGCCTGTGAAATTCAGGAGTTACAATTCAGTTCTAATCTAAATGGCACCTTGGAAAAGGATAAAGTAATAATTTGACTGGAAATGAGAAAATTAACTAACCTTCTTGTGAAACACAGGCTTGGTCTGACCTCCATATCCTGATTGCTTGCGATCATACCGACGTTTTCCCTGTGCAGCAAGACTATCCTTTCCCTTCTTATATTGTGTAACCTTGTGCAAGGTGTGCTTCCTGCACTCCTTGCTCTTGCAATAAGTCTTCTTTGTCTTGGGAACGTTCACCTGTTTCACATTACCATATCCACAAATCAAATCTTAAACCACGACGCTACAAGCTGTAATGACAAAAAAGACACAAATACTGCAAACCCACTACTACAGTTTGATTCCATGGCTTAAAGTTCTTTCGGAGGGCCAATCAATGAACTTATTATAATCAAAGCTCCAGAATTTATAATCCACACTATGTGCAATGTTTACCTTGTGAAAGTACCCTTTAAGCAATTTAGGAAGAAACACTCCAATCTCACTCAATCCTAGGCGTTCAAAAGTTCTTCAGTGACACCCCCTCTCTTCCATCACTAAAGTTATTCCTCCCTCCTCTCCAACTGGAGAGGGCTTATGCAATTAGTCTTATTGGGGTTCCCCTTTTAAATTTCATACCATCAATGAAATCCCCCCAAAAAAAAAGTTTAGTGACACTACAGATTTCACTCATATGCAGCAATCTTCATTTACTAAATCCAGGATCCAGATTGCATAAGCTACGAATATCAGTAGTCCTTTAATTCATCCTCTTGCAGTCCGTGCAACAAAAATACTTCCAAAATCGACGTGATCACGGCACGAGCTGCCAGATAATTCAGGTGTTCTATTCTACAACTAGCTCCATAGAACTTCGATTCTCACCTCGCTAACTAAGCCTAACTAATCTCGACTGCAACAGATAAACCAGTAGACTTCTAAGCACAGTCCCAGATCAAGTGATGGTATGACAAAAAAAAACACGCAATAGAAAACGAAGGACATAAACAGTACAACGTCAATGCTCTTCATTAAACGCTAAACTTTCAAAACGTAACTACGACTATTGGCTTCTCCATCACAGAACTAATTGACGGCAACCAAATAGAACAAATCGTGAAAGAAATCAGAGATGTAGAACACAGGTAGACCCATGAGGGAATCATGAGAAGAAGTAAAAGACATTAAAATTGCAGAAAATGGAGGAAGGGGAAGAAGTACCATGACGGCTGGACGTCGACGAGGCCTGCTTGAAAAACCCTAATTAGTGGCAAAGTAGGAATTGAAAAGAGGAATGATAGTTATATATATGTTGAACTGGAGAAGAGAACCAAGAGATCCACGTTTGCTGTTTGTGGATTTGGGCCCAATAAAATCGTTCACGGCCCAATTAAACTTTATAAGGTTGGTTTGAGAAAGGAATGTAGAATTGTATTGGGTAGCACTTTTAGGATTATAATTAATTGTATAGCAAGATTTTTAGAAAATTATAAATATTGCAGAATCTATCTGCAATAGACTTTATCACTGATAAACTCCTACCAGAGATATGGTCTATCACTAATAAACTCCTACTAGCAATACGGTTTGTCACTAATAGGTCCCTACTAGTGACATAGTTTATCATTGATAGACTTCGAAAACATAATCTAAATTTTGTTAGATCTGCAAATTCTTTTACATTGTGCTATACTTGCAAATATTTTGGGCCTGATTGCTATATTTGCAATTGTCCTTTGAGAAATTTGGGCCGTTTTGGATTTTAGTTTTCAAAAATTAAGTCTATAAACACATTTTTACCTCTAAATTTCATGTTTTGTTTGGGTAAGTTGCAAATAGTATCAATAACTATTGTTAGTTGTGTTGAAAGTTTATTCGGTTGTTTATCCCAAGCTACCACGTTGTGGAACTTGGCTGTCGATAGTTTTATGTTGAATTATTTGAAGAATGATTTGTAGCATAAGTTTGAGGGTCATTTATAATCTCCATCATAGTAGTACCTACAATTTGATTTTTTTTTTTTTTTTGAGAAAAAGTAGGATAACGATTAACACGGCACCAAAGGCCCATAAGCCACCATCTATTTTCCAACAAAGGCCGAAATCCAACGGGGAAGAGAATCAATCCAACGACAACACATCGAAACATTAAAAGTATGGGTGACCAATTGATGGGCCACCTGATTACAAGCTCTACGAGCGTGACACACAACATTAACCTTACTTAACAAATTAAAAATTTCAGCATAAATTATTCCAAATGGAGATAAGATAAAACTCATAGATTGGATAAAGCTCATAGTAGTACCTACGGTTGTAGAAGACTGAACGTAGTCTCGAGAATTCTTTTGAACTCTCAGTTAAAGTTATGTGTTGTAACTAGTTGTGAGCTTCATTTACTACTAAAATATATAATTACTTTATAGAGATTATTGAATCTTTGAATTTTTTTCTTATATGATTCACAATCATTTTTATTCCTTGCACGCGTCTTTTTTTAGTTCAATAATATATCAGTAAAAATTCAAACGTCTAATATTTAGGAAGAAAATACACGTTGGCCCTCAATTTTTGCATAATTCACTCTGCCAACAGAATGAAAACCAAGTCTCCAAAAGACAATAATTTATTCAAACGTCATTATGGTTAGTTAAAAATTTACGGACTCATTAAAAGAAGGGTTATTTTCAAATATAAAAAAATAAGCCAAACTATTTACAAATATAGAAAAATTTTACAGTCAATCAATGATAGACCGCGATAGAATTCTATCGCTTTCTATCGCTCAAGCGATAGAATTTATTTGCTTGAACGATAGAAAGCAATAGAATTCTATCGCGATCTATCCCTGATAGACAGTGAAATTTTCTATATTTGTAAATAGTTTGATATTTTTTCTGTTTATAGTAATTTTCCTTAAAAAGAATGAAAATATTAAATTTCCAAAACATATTTTGTCAACATTACTTGAGGATAAGAAACTTGGCTGAAACTTAATACATAAGAAATTAAATTAAATATTTTAAAAGATTCATTAAAAAAACAAATACAATAAAGACAAAAAGAACATATTCATGTTTTTTTTTTTGAAATGTATGCATATTGGTCATTTTCTTAGCATTACACCCTTTTAATTCGAGGGCTTTCGTGGTAAAATATTGGAAAAAAACGTTTTTGTTTTTATTTTCTACCCATAGTAAATCAAATCTAATTAAAAATGTCTAATTACATTAGTTAATTTTTTTTCGTTGAAAGAAACATTAGTTTAAACTTTAAACTTTTTGTTTGAATAGCTGGTAGAATTGTAATTCCTCTAAATAGCTGAGCTGATATAAACAACGTATTCACGTTATTTTACCTCTTTTAACAATTTGATTTTCCTTTAAATTCCAAAAATAAAAATGATATATATATAAAAGTTTTTAAAACTTAGATTGAATTTTGAAACATGGATAAGAAGTATATATAAGACAAAGAAACTATTTTGGGAAGTAATATTTATAAGTATGATTTTTAAAAAACAAAAAGTTAAAATGATTATTAAACAAAATATTGGTATTAAAAAATCAAGCTTATAAATAGTATTGGTTCCACGGTTTGATTTGTTTGTTTTGTTATATTTTTTAGGAGTATTTTTAACGACCAAGTTAAGTTTTAAAAATTAATAAATAGTTTTTTCAAAATTTGTTTTTGTTTTTTGAATTTGGCTAAGAATTCATATATATACTTAGAAAAAGATGAAAATATAAATGGTAAAGAATTTGTGAGAAAACAAGCACAATTTTCAAAAAGTATAAACCGAAAATTAATTAGGTCTTGTATTTGATAACCATTTTGTGTTTTGAAATTTATGTTTGTTTCCTCTCAATTTCTCTATTATGGTTTTCACATATCTTTAAAAAAAAAAAAATACTTAGAAGGTGTTAGGGGTGCTAAGTTGGTTATTATAGTCTATGAGTTATAATAGTATATGTTTAAGGTACAGACTATTTTAGTTTGAAATAGTAATAATGTAGGTAATTATATGTAATAATAATTGGAAACACGCGTATTATAATTAGAGCTTCAAATATGGAGTGAGCTATCTTGAAGTTTAGGGGCCCAAACACCCCTTAAACTCCTATGTAAAATTTTAGAAACAAAAAGAAATTGGAAATTGTTTTTTTTTCTTTCAAAACTTTAACTTGATTTTTGGTATAAGCTTAATTTTTAAATGTCAAAAATCAAATGTTTATCAAATGAAATAAATTTGCAATTTTATAAAGATTTCCAACCAACCAAGAGAAAATCCACGTCAAGGCCAACATACCAACACCCATTCAAAATATTATTTCTTCTAAAGACGAAAATATCGTTATTGATGTAAATATCGATAACTAAGATTTATGGATATATCGATTGATATTCTGGAAAAAATTACGAGTATCACGGAAATTAATAATACTATGAATTTTTTAGTGAAATTTTAGAACAAACTTAATTAAACAATAAACTATGACTTTAAGTATGTAAATCAATAACTAGAAGCCAACTGTGATTGGTAATAGAATAATAGATAATAGTGAAAACCTCAAAATGATTATGAACTGAATAATTAGTTCAGGCGTTTATAATCAAGTGAATTAGTGGTCTAGATTATAATCAAGCATGATCGATTTAGTTCAAGAGTAAAATCGGCCTAGTTTACAATTAATATTTTTCTAAAAGATGTATATTTTTAATATATTATAAGAAGTAAAATCAAATTTCAAAATAAAAGAGGACAAATCAATTACCACAAAGCTCAATTTGACATCTTCTGATTAGTTAACATATGCTTAAAGTTGATGAAAATTGATTATTCATTTAAATGAACGGATATTTGTGCATAATAATAACAAAGTTGAAAAAAAAAATGGTTCTATTTTTTTTTCAACGGTATGTAGGAAACGAGAGATGTGAACTTTTAATCTCTTAATCTGAGATATATGTCTTAATTAATTGAACTATGCTCAAGTTGACAGAAGGTATTAGATGTTATTACCATTTTGGGAAAGAAGTGAAAAATTAATGTAAATTAAATTCGTAGTTACATCTAATTTGTTGTTTAATGTCAAGACACCTAAATTAGATTAGAAACATCAAAATGAATGATGTTTCATTTGAAATATGTAGTTGCAATTTGTCAAGTAACTAATCATTGAGTTATGTTTGACATAAGTTTCAATGATTTTTTTTTTTTTTAAAGAAATACTAAGTTTCTAGTCTGTAAAATAGTCGTTTATTTCTTCATTTAGAGCATCTCTTGCATTTTGAAGAGTACTCCTCCTCTCTTCTTCCTTTTTTTTTTTTTTTTTTTTTTTCTTAATCTCGAGTTAAATATCCAATACTTTTGCAAATTTGGATAGTTCAAGGTTTGATATTTTACTAGGATTAATCATTGTATCCTACTAAGATGATCACCCATAGTCAATTGACAACTCATGTATAATGAATAATTGTTATTAGAATAACACTTTGAAAGTGTGCCTCGACTATCTATTGAATTTTCAATTATTCGTTTGAGGTTATTGTAATTTATAATGTTTATGTAATTCCATATAGTTTACTTCTTAAGTTTAAGAAATTTATTGTTGTATTTAGTGTATGTATATTATTTAATTCGAAATTATCTCTATTTTTGAGATATAATCCGTTTGTTAGTGCATCTCAATTTCTATATACAATCCATTTTTCCTAATGTGTGATGGTTTTACACGCTAAATATTGCATTTTTAATTATAATTCTAATTATAGTAATATAAGTCAAATGGGCAATTGAAAATAGTTGAAATGTAGATTAGTTAATGTACATAATTAATCAAAGTCTTTGATGTTTTATTTTTATTTATTGTTATTGTTTTTAGATACAAGTCGTCTTTTTTTTGTTCTTTAGTATTTTATTTTTTATTCAACAATGGTAGAGTAAATGATCGAAAACTATTGATCTTTAAATAGATAATTGATATTTTTTTTTTCACTAAGTTATATATTTAGATTGATTGTTAAGTACCCATCTTTGAGATAGTGTGCTATTTTAAATTTTAGTTAGCTCTTTATTTTGATCCATAAAATTAAAATTTATATTATTATGGTTAATAAAAATTTAAAAGTATATATTTTAATTTATTTTAGTATATAATCATAATTATTAAGAGACTTATATTTTATACTATTTAATAATAATTATGTTTATTTAGGTGTTTTCACAAGAGTTTTTTTTTCTTTCAAAACGAACAAACAAGAAGAAAAAAAATTACAACAAATAACAATTTCGATCCCAACATTTACAAAATGTCTATTTTAAGATTTAATTAAACAATCATTTTAATTATTGTTATTATTTTATCACATAATATTCACTACAAGCAGACTCTATAATATTGATACATACCCTTATCAGTATACTAATACATATACTCAAAGTCACATGTACAAATTTTTTATTAAAGATTTAATTATGATAGAAGACAAAAATCATTATTTAATAAATTTCACCGTAACCATACAACAAATGTATTTCAACTTACAAAAAAAAAAAGAAATACATAGGATTAAATATAAAGTTGAATGACTAAATTCTTATTTTACTAAAATGTTTTTTTAACTAAAATAGAATAATGTCTTAAATTTCTTATTCTATTTTCATTCTGCACAGAGGACAAGAATCGTTCCTTTGAACCCAAGTGAGAATACATGACTTATGATAGACATGACCGCACCCGATCCTACTCACCTCCTTCTCCCCTTCCTTCAATTCTTCATAACAAACACAGCAATCTCCCAACTCTTCTCCCCCAAACCCATCAAATTTCTCCATCTTCAACCTCTCAATCGCCGTCTCCGCCGCCGTTCTCCTCGCCGGAGCTTCTTCCAGAATCACCGTCTCCTCCGCCACAACACCGCGCCTACTTTCACCGATCTGGTCACTCCAGTACATTTGGATGTGATCGATTTCCGCCACAATGCGGAACTTAACCTCGACGTTTCCGGCGGCCAATAGTTCACGAACGACAGACGTGATATCCTTAGCGATTATATCGCAGGTTACGGCGGTGAGGTCCAAGTAAGCGAGCAATCGAACGACGTAAATATGGCAGAGCAAAGGATCTTCGAGGTCTCGCAATGGGAGAGGGAACATAGTAATCCGCATTGGAATCATGGTAGATTCATAGAGGATTTCGTACGGAAGTCCAGCGGACGGCGATCGGGAGAGCTTACGTTGTATAAAGCCCAAACGAATTAGGAGAGACTGATCGTCGGTGTCGTCGTGGCGGCGGAGAGTGAAGCGGAAGGTGGAAGCGGTTCCGGGAGAAGACATTAGGGATTTAGGAATTTAGGAATTTAGGAATTAGGAATGGATGAAGAAGAAGAAGTTAGGGATTTTGATTTATAATGGAAGAAAATGAGTTCTGATTAGGAAATTGTTTTATGGAATTTTAATTCCTTTTTTGGATCTTTGTTCTTCTTCCACTTTTACCAGTTTCTTTATGGAAACTATAGTTTCATTGTTGAAGATTTCCCCTTTTTATTTCTTTATTTAATTTAAAAGGATCATTTTCCTTTTTTGTTTCCTTTTTTTTTTTTTAATATAAAAATAATTTCGATATATAAAATAACTAAATTAAAGACTATTTTGGTTCTCTTCCTAAACTGCTATACATTTTTTTTTTTTTTTTTTAGTTTTCTAAAATATATTAATATACTGATGTGAAAACTTTTTTTTTTCTTTTGGGAAAAATATGAGAAATATTTAGGTTAAACTTATCAGGGAAAAATTCAACGATAATGTTCTGTTATCAACAATAATAACCAAAGAAAAAAAAACAATATACGTATTTTTTTAATGCAACGAAAACAATCTTTGTTTTAAAATGTTGACAAAAATGTCGATTAAAATAGCTACAAAATGTTATTGTGGATGAATATTTTTTTAGATAATTATAATATATATTGATATAAATAATTTTATATTTCTATACGCTGTTAACATATTGATGATAAACGGTTTGATCTCTCATCTTCACAATTGTTGTACTAAGAAAAATTGATTCCAAAAAATATATAATTGATTGATGTGTAAATGTTAATTAAAAGGGGACATAACTGACTTTTTTCCCACTTAACGAATCTTCAAAGGTACCTTTAATTGAAGTCAAAGCTATTTCTCGACCCTCCAAGCTTTATCACAACTAATACTGACATCATGTTTTTTCCTCATGTAGTTAATCACATTATGAAAATGACGTTGAATTAAAGTATTAATTCTCATAACAAACTTAAGACACTCACCTATGACGAAAGACGTGGCTGGATTATGATTGTTCTTGACAACATCGATGAACATTGATAATCGTCAATAAATTTATGAAAGACCCACAAATTGTTATCTAAATAGCGAGAGGTAATAAAAAACCAATTACACGAATCTACTCTGAATTTAAGAACAAAATATTATTGTTTGATTTAGTTGTCTTGAGTTGAAAATTGGATTTAAGTGCTAGTAGATTTATTACAAGGAAAAATCGAGCAACAAAGTCAACAGAATCCATAAATTTAAGTTCCTAGCTTCTTGCTATTTGTAGATCTTGGGATCTTTTTAAGGTTATCGTTCCGAAAATATACTATTTTTTTAAAAATATTCCATGAGAATTGTCATTGGTATCACAATGGTCAACGACAACACTGACACCATCAGACATATCGTCTGAGATAATTGACAAACACCATAACAAATCCTTATCTTCACTTATTCTAATTATGTTGGACTTATTAAACTCATTCTTGTGCATAGTCAAGTGAGCAAGATGATCTAATTACCTGAAAATAGGAACTTCGTTTAAAATGCAATCAATAAATTGTTGTGAATAATACAAAAAATTAATTAAATAATATAATAAAGAAATGAAAAATCTTAAGAAGATAGATACTGTGAAATGAAATTAGACTTTTAAAAATGTTATACATTCAATGTATATATATATAAAAAAAAAAAGTATCTATAATGAAAAAGTCCTTAGAAAACAAAAGATAATCAATTTTAAAATTCCAATAACTAAAATCTTAGGGGCTGGAAACGGGTATAAAACAAGGGATATGTGAAAAATATATATTACTGCTACATGGGCAAATTTGATAATTGCAGTGTAATTTTAACGTCATGCTGACGCCAATTTAGCTAAAAATCAGACTATGTATATATAAAATTGGACTAATTTTCAATTTGACACTCCAATTTTTCTAATTTTTGGTACAAAAGAGTTGCCGCAAGTTGAAGATTCGAAAGAAACTAAAGTTTGTTTGGTAGTGAATTTTATTTGGATAAGTTGCAAATAGTATCCATAGCTATTGTTAGTTGTGTCGATGGTTATTTCCTTCAACTTAAAATTTTTGAGTAATTACTCTCTAAATTCTAATTGTTCATATAGAACTAATCATATAAAAGTGAAACATTTAATTTAAACTTTTCCATAATAGTAATTTATGTTAATTGATTTTTTTTTAAAAAAATCAAACGGAGAAAAATTCCTCGCACGAACCCGATTCTTGAAAATTTCCCGCAGGGAATCCCCGCCGTGATCCGCGTGGAGAATTTGGCGGGGAGGGAAAATGAAGTGGGGAGCGGGGAAGCCATCCCCGCCCCTGCCTCACCCCGTGGACATCTCTAGTCTCCATCCCCGTTTAGCTGGAATTTTTTTCCTCCACTTAAGCGGGGAGTCCCTCCCCGGGACGAGTCCCTGCGAGTTCTATCTTTGTGGAAGAAGTGAAAATCTCTAGCTACCACGTTGTGGTACTTGGATGTCAATAGTTTTATGTTGGGTTATTTGAAGAGTGGTCTGTAGCATAAGTTTGAGCGCAATTTGTAATCTCCATCATAGTAGTACCTATGGTTGTAGAAGGCTGAACGTAGTCTTGAGAATTCAAACTTTGAACTCTTAGTTAAAGTTATGTGTTATAACTAATCGAGATTCGTCTACCTACTAAATACATAATTATTTGGGTTGTTTTCAAACATAGAAAAATGGAACCAAACTATTTATAAATATAGAAATTTTTTATTGTTTATCAGCGATAGACTGCGATAGAATTCTATTACTTGAACGATAGACAATGATAGAAGTCTATCGCGGTCTATTGCTAATAGACAGTAAATTTTTTTATATTTGTAAATATTTTGATATTTTTTCTGTTTATAATCATTTCTCTAATTACTTTATAGAGATTATTGAATATTTGAGCTTTTCTTTTATATAATTCACGTTGCATGTGCTTTTTTTTTTAGTTCAACAATATATATATATATATGAGTAATAATTCAAACGTCTAATATTTAGGAAGAATGGCTCTCAATTTTTGCATACTTCACTCTGCCAATAGAATGAAAACCAAGTCTGAAAAAGGCAATAATTTATAATAACAATTTATTCCAATGTTATTATGGTTAGTTAAAAATTGACTGACTCATTAAAAAAAATGAAAATATTAAATTTTCAAAACATGTTTTGTCAACATTACTTGAGGATAAGAAACTTGGTTGAAACTTAATACATAAGAAATTAAATTAAATATTTTAGAAGATTAATTAAAAAAATACATTAGAGACAAAAGAACATATCACTACAAGAAAAAAAGTTTCTGTCGACGCCAATATTGTCGATGCCGTTTTAGGCGTCCGCATAGGACCTCTATCCTGACGCCCATTGTCGCGTCGGCATAAACGGGTTATCCCGACGCTACAGTTATGAGGCGTCAGGAGAGAAGAGGGCTACATCGACGTCTTTGTATGTTGACGTTGGCATGACGTCCATAACTCGACAGTTGACTATGGCGTCGGGATAACGGGTCTTTTCTGACACTTTTAGTAGCGTTGGGAAAGACCTGATTAAAAAACCCTAAAAACTTTTCCCCTCATTTTTATTCTATCTCTCACAGCAGCTACGCCCCCCCCCCCCCCAGTTTGTGACTTTGCCGGTTGGTCTCTTCCATCCCCCTCTTTCTTTCGTCGCCAGTCGCTGTTGTTTAGCCTTTTCTCCGTCGGTCACAACCCTTCAACCCATTCGCCTCCTCTTCGCCGCCGGCACCCAATTCTCACGCCAGTAAGATTTTTCTCACGTTATTTTTTTCCTTTTAACATTTATGTTTTTTTACTTGAAATTTCTTAAACTATGTTATGTCAAATTTCTAAGTAAAGGAGGAGATTAGGTTTATTTAGTTCAAATTTAGCTTTTTGGTTAATTTTTGCTTGAAATTTTTTAAACCATGAATGTAAACGTTGTAAAAAATAAGTTTGTGTTGTTTAAAGTTTGGATTGAGAGAAAACCTTGCTTGTAAGATCGAGGGAATTATACTTGATTGTTAAACTTTTGATCTCTTAGTGTAAGGCACACGTCTTAATTAGGTAAACTATGCTCAAGTTGACCGAAGGTGTTGGATGTTATTACCATTTTGTGAAATAAGTGAAAAAGTAATGTAAATTAAATTCATAGTTACATCTAATTTGTTGTTTAATATTAAAACACTCAAATTAGATTAGAAACATCAAAATGAATGATGTTTCATTTGCAAATTTAACACATGAAAGTTAAATATGTAGTTACTTCTATTTAATAAGTTATATTTGAATTTGTCAAATAACTAATCATTAAGTTATGTAACTTATGTTTGACATACGTTTCAATGGTTTTTTTTTCTTTAAAAAAAGAATTCTAAATTTCTAGTCTATAAAATAACAGTTTATTTCTTCATTTAGAGCATCTCATTACATTTTGAAGAGTACTCCTCTCCTTTTCTTTCTTTCTTTTTGTCTTAATCTCGAGTTAAGTATCCAATAGTTTTGCAAATTTGGATAGTTCAAGGTTTGATGTTTTATTAGGATTAGTCGTTGTATCCTGCAAAAATGATTACCCATAGTCAATTTACAACCCATTTATAATGAATAATTGTTATCAGAATAACACTTTGAAAGTGTGCCTCGACTATCTATTGAATTTTCAATTATTTGTTTGAGGTTATTGTAATTTATAATCTTTATGTAATTCCTTTAGTTTACTTCATGAGTTAAAAAAATTGTATTGTTATATTTAGTGTAAGTATATTATTTAAATTGAAATTGTCTCGAGTTATAATCAGTTTGTTAGTGTATCTCAATTTCTATATACAATCCATTTTTCCTAACGTGTGATGGTTTTACACGTTAAATATTGCATTTTTAATTGTAATTCTAATTATAGTAATATAAGTCAAATGGGCAATTGAAAAGAGTTGATAGTGACCTAGCAATTAAAATGTAGATTAGTTAACATACATAATTAATCAAAGTCTTTGATATTTTATTTTTCTTTATTGTTATTGTTGTTAGATACAAGTCTTCTTCTTCTTTCTTTTTTTGTAGCATTTTATTTTTTATTCAACGATTGTGGAGTAAATGATCGAAAACTATTGATCTTTAAGAAGATAATTGATATTTTTTTTCACTATGCTATATATTTAGATTGATTGTTAAGTACCTATCTTTGATATACCGTGCTATTTTAAATTTTAGTCGGCTCTTTATTTTGATCGATAAAATTTAAATTTAAATTATTATGGTTAATAAAAATTTAAAAGTATATATTTTAATTTATTTTAGTCTGTAATCATAATTATTTAGGTCTCTTCACAAGAGTTTTGTTTGTTTTTTTTTTCAAAACAACAAAAAAAACAAGAAGAAATTACAAAAATAACAATTTCGATCCCAACATTTACAAAATGTCTATTTCAAGCTTTAATTAAAAATTCCTTTTTATTATTATTATTATTATTTTATCACATAATATATTCACTACAACCAGTCTCTATAATATTGATACATACCCCTATTAATATACTAATACATATGCTCGAAGTCACATGTACAATCTTTTTATTAAAGATTTAATTATAATAGAGGACAAAAATCATTATTTAATAAATTTCTGCGTAACCATACAACAAATGTATTTCAACTTACAAAAAAAAAAAAAAAATACATAGGATTAAATCTAAAGTTGAATAACTAAATTCTTATTTTACTAAATGTTTTTTTAACTAAAATAGAATAATGTCTTAAATTTCTTATTCTATTTTCATTATGCACAAAGGACAGGAATCGTTCCTTTGAACCCAAGTGAGAATACATGACTTATGATAGACATGACCGCACCAGATCCTACTCACCTCCTTCTCCCCTTCCTTCAATTCTTCATAACAAACACAGCAATCTCCCAACTCTTCTCCACCCAAACCCATCAAATTTCTCCATCTTCAACCTCTCAATTGTTGAATAATTATCAAGAAATTTCCTTATTGTTCAAGAAGTTTCTTGGAGACAATTTTGGACCATTAGATCTTACACTTTGTCCAAGGCCAAATTGCGGCCCTTAGATCTTTCACATTGATCAAGGGCAAATTGGAGTCATTGGATCCTTCACATCTATCAAGGATAATTTTGAGCCATTGGATTAACTTGATAGCCAAGTTTCTTTGGACTATAAATAGGTGGGGACCCATAGTTGCCAATCCATCCCAAAATCTCCAACAAGTGAGTGAGAGATAAAATAGAGGGAGTTTCTTCTTATAAGAGAGCCTTGTATTCCTCTATAAGAAACAAAGTTTGTAACTCCTATTTTATACTAGTGGAATTCTTCTATCCTTGCCCGTGGTTTTTACCCTAATTTGTTTAGGGGTTTTCCACTAAAATCACTGTCTGTTATTCTCTTCCTTCTTCTTCATTATTATTATTCTCAATCTATTTTAGCTGCAATTTTACTCTATTAGATCACAGTCCCTTTTTTGCATAACAAGTGGTATCAGAGCCTGGTTTAATTTTGAGTGTGAATATCTACTTATCGTATGCCCTGTGGTTGCCATCAATAGGTGGATTCTCCACATCAGAAAATAAGTTAGATATTTTGCACCTAAATTAAAAGGCACGATCGAGGATTGTTTATAGTTCGTGATAGAAGTAATGGCGGCAAAGTTCGAGATTGAGAAGTTCAACAGAACTAATTTCTCGTTGTGGAAGTTGAAGATGAAGGCTTTCTTGAGAAAAGATAATTGCCTTGCAGCTATCGATGGGAGGCCGGCAGAGATCACAGATGATAACAAGTGGAACGAGATGGACGGGAATGCTATTGCAAACATTCATCTAGCATTGGCAGATAATGTATTGTCAAGCATAGAGGAGAAGAAAACTGCAAAAGAGATCTGGGATCATCTCACTAGATTGTACGAGGCCAAATCACTTCACAACAAGATTTTCCTTAAGAGGAAGTTGTATACTCTTCGGATGTCAGAGTCCACGTCAATGACAGAGCACATGAACACGATGAATACTCTATTTTCTCAACTCACATCGTTGGGTCATAAAATAGAGTCAAACGAACGTGCTGAACTTCTACTTCAAAGTCTTCCTGATTCGTATGATCAACTTGTCATCAATCTGACAAATAATATTCTCACCGACTATCTAAGCTTTGAAGATATTACAGCTGCTGTCCTAGAAGAGGAAAATCGGCGCAAGAACAAAGAAGATAAGTTGGTAAGTTCACAACAAGCAGAAGCATTGACGATGACAAGAGGCAGGTCAACGGAGCGTGGCTCAAGTGGGAGCCAAAATCAAGGAAGGTCAAAATCAGGAAGTAAGAAGAACATGAAGTGCTATAATTGTGGAAAGAAGGGACATCTGAAGAAGGATTGTTGGAATCTAAGCAAGAAAGATTTCAATCCTCAGGGAAATGTAGCAAGCACCTTAAATGAAGGTGGTGCCTTGTCTTGTGAAGCAGTGACAACTTCAGAAGGCAGAAAAAGAATGGTTGATGTATGGTTCTTCGACTCAGGAGCCACTTATCATATGACCTCTCATCGAGAATGGTTCCATCATTATGAACTCGTCTCTGGAGGATCTGTGTTCAGCTGTAATGATCATGCCTTGAAGATTATCGGTATTGGAACTATCAGGTTGAAGCTCCATGATAATATAGTTCGCACAATTCAACAAGTGCGACATGTAGAAGCCCTGAAAAAGAACTTGCTCTCTGTAGGTCAACTTGATGACCTAGATTGCAAGGTTGTAGTTGAGAATGGAATTATGAAGGTGATTCGAGGTGCGCTTATACTTATGAAGGGAGAAAAGGTGAACGCAAACTTGTACATGCTGGAGGGAGAAACTTTGCAAGAAGGAGAAGCATCAGTTGCTTCAAGTAGTCCAAGTGAAAAACTCTCAATGATATGGCATCAGAAACTTGGACACATGTCTGAACAAGGATTAAAGGTTCTTGCAGAGCAGAATCTACTCGCAGGGCTCACCAAGGTGTCTCTTCCCTTTTGTGAGCATTGTGTTATAAGTAAGCAGCACAGATTAAAGTTCAACACATCAAATTCTAGAAGTAAAGTAATTCTAGAATTGGTTCATTCTGATGTATGGCAAGCACCAGTTACATCTCTAGGAGGAGCAAGGTACTTTGTGTCCTTCATAGATGATTACTTCAGAAGATGTTGGGTGTATTCTATCAAGAAGAAGGCAGATGTGGGCACAGTCTTCAAAGTATTCAAAGCGCAGGTAGAACTTCAATCCGGTAAGAAGATTAAGTGTTTGCGGACAGATAATGGAGGAGAATATATAAGCAACGAGTTTGCAGAATTTTGCAATCAGGAAAGCATTAAAAGAGTTCACTACTGCTTACACTCCTCAGCAAAATGGAGTGGTAGAGCGGATGAACAGAACCTTGTTAGAGAGAACAAGGGCAATGTTGGGAGCTGCAGGCCTAGAGAAGACTTTCTGGGCAGAAGCAGTCAATACCGTCGGTTATGTGGTGAATCATGCTCCATCAACTACAATTGAGTTGAAGACACCAATGCAGATGTGGACAGGCAAGCCAGCTGATTATTCAAACCTCCATATATTTGGCAGTCTAGTGTACGTTATGTACAATGCCCAAGAAACTACAAAACTGGATCCAAAATCCAGGAGATGTTTATTCTTAGGGTATGTTGATGGTGTGAAGGGGTATCGCCTGTGGGATCCCACTGCCCACAAGGTTATCATCAGCAGGGATGCGATCTTTATGGAAGATAAGAAACAAGTAGCAGATGATAGCACTGTTAATAAAAGCTCAGAGACTACAACAGTAAATGTGGAGAAAGAATCTGTGGAAGACTCTTCTGAAGCTGAACCAGTGCAGGCGATCCAAGATCCAGCTGAGTCACAAGTACCAGAAATTCGTCGATCCGGTCGAATAACAAAACCACCAGGTTGGCAATCTGAGTATATTATGGAGTGCAATGTTGCATATTGTCTTCTAACTGAGGATGGAGAGCCACTAACTCTCCAAGAGGCAATGGCTAGTTCAGATGCTGCTCAGTGGATGACAGCAATGCAGGAAGAAATAGAAGCTCTTCATAAGAACAAGACTTGGGAGCTTGTATCGCTACCACAAGGGAGAAAGCCCATGGCAACAAATGGGTGTATAAGATCAAGCACAACAATGAAGACCAAGTGGAGCGATATCGTGCAAGATTGGTTGTAAAAGGATATGCTTAGAAAGAAGGTATTGACTTCAATGAAATTTTTTCTCCAGTAGTTCGGCTCACTACTGTTAGAGTAGTCCTGGCAATGTGTGCTACATTTGACTTACAATTGGAGCAGTTAGATGTTAAAACTGCGTTTCTCCATGGAGATATTGAAGAAGAAATCTATATGCTCCAACCAGAAGGTTTTGAAGTAAAAGGAAAAGAGAACTTGGTTTGCAGGTTGAACAAATCTCTGTACAGACTCAAACAGGCGTCGAGGTGTTAGTACAAGAGATTTGATTCCTTCATCGTGAGCCTTGGATACAACAGACTTAATGCAGACCCTTGTGCATATTTCAAGAGGTTTGGAGAAAAAGACTTTATTGTCTTACTGTTGTATGTGGACGACATGTTGGTAGTAGGCCCCAACAAAGATCGTATCGGAGAATTGAAGGCTCAGTTGGCTAGGGAATTTGAAATGAAGGACTTGGGACCAGCAAACAAGATTCTGGGGATGCAAATTCACCGAGACAGAAATAATAGGAAGATTTGGCTATCTTAGAAAAATTATCTGAAGAAGGTCTTGCGACGCTTCAACATGCAAGATTGTAAGCCAATTTCTACCCGTCTTCCTGTTAATTTCAAGATATCCTCCAGCATGAGCCGTAGCAGTGAAGCAGAGAGGATGGAGATGTCTCGAGTACCGTATGCATTAGCAATGGGAAGTTTAATGTTCGCCATGATCTGTACCAGACTAGACATTGCACATGCAGTGGGAGTAGTTAGTCGGTATATGGCGAATCCTGGTCGAGAGCATTGGAATGCTGTTAAAAGGATCCTTAGATACATTAAAGGGTCCATAGATGTTGCATTGTGTTATGGAGGATCAGACTTTACTGTCAGAGGATATGTTGACTCAGATTATGCAGGTGATCTTGATAAAAGCAAATCCACCACTGGATATGTGTTCACTCTTGCTAGCGGAGCTATAAGCTGGGTTTCCAAACTGTAGTCAGTTGTGGCTACGTCAACAACAGAAGCAGAATATGTTGCAGCTACACAAGCTAGTAAAGAAGCTGTATGGTTAAAAATGTTATTGGAGTAGCTCGGACATGAATATGAGGAAATTTCTCTATTTTGTGACAGTCAGAGCGCCTTGTATCTTGCAAGGAATCCAACTTTCCATGCCAAGTCCAAACATATTTGAGTGCAGTACCACTTCGTTCGTGAGAAAGTGGAGGAAGGAATAGTGGATATGCATAAAATCCATACAAAAGAAAACCTAGCGGATTACTTAACAAAGACAGTCAATGCTGACAAGTTCAATTGGTATCGATCCTCCAATGGCCTAGCAGAAACATAAGCAACATGAAGATGGCAAGGTAGAAAGAATGGTGTGAAGATGTGATTGATTATCAACCAAATCTCTAAGTGGGAGATTGTTGAATAATTATCAAGAAATTTCCTTATTGTTCAAGAAGTTTTTTGGAGACAATTTTGGGCTATTAGATCTTACACTTTGTCCAAGGCCAAATTGTGGCCTTTAAATCTTTCACATTGATCAAGGGCAAATTGGAGTCATTGGATCCTTCACATCTATCAAGGATAATTTTGAGCCATTGGATTAACTTGATGGCCAAGTTTCTTTGGACTATAAATAGGTGAGGACCCATGGTTGCCAATCCATCCCAAAACCTCCAACAAGTGAGTGAGAGATAAAATAGAGAGAGTTCCTTCTTATAAGAGAGCCTTGTATTCCTCTATAAGAAAGAAAGTTTGTAACTCCTATTTTATACTAGTGGAATTCTTCTATCCTTGCCCGCTAATTTGGTAAAATCACTGTGTGTGTTATTCTCTTCCTTCTTCTTTGTTATTATTCTCAATCTATTTTAGCTGCGATTTTACTCTATTCGATCATAGTCCCTTTTTGCATAACATCAATCGCCGTCTCCGCCGGAGCTTCTTCCAGAATCACCGTCTCCTCCGCCACAACACCGCGCCTACTTTCACCGATTTGGTCGCTCCAATACATTTGGATGTGATCGATTTCCGCCACAATGCGGAACTTAACCTCGACGTTTCCGGCGGCCAATAATTCACGAACGACAGACGTGATAACCTTAGCGATTATATCGCAGGTTACGGCGGTGAGGTCCAAGTAAGTGAGCAATCGAACGACATAAATATGGCATAGCAACGGATCTTCGAGTTCTCGCAATGGAAGAGGGAACATAGTAATTCGCATTGGAATCATGGTAGATTCGTAGAGGATTTCGTACGGAAGTCCAGCGGACGGCGATCGGGAGAGCTTATGTTGTATAAAGCCCAAACGAATTAGGAGAGATTGATCGTCGGTGTGGTCGTGGCGGCGGAGAGTGAAGCGGAAGGTGGAAGCGGTTCCGGGAGAAGACATTAGGAATTTAGGAATTAGGAATGGATGAAGAAGAAGAAGTTAGGGATTTTGATTTATAATGGAAGAAAATGAGTTCTGATTAGGAAATTGTTTTATGGAATTTTAATTCCTTTTTTGGATCTTTGTTCTTCTTCCACTTTTAACAGTTTCTTTATGGAAACTATAGTTTCCTTGTTGAAGATTTTCCCTTTTTATTTCTTTTTTTAAAAGGATCATTTTCCTTTTTTGTTTCCTTCATTTTTCTAATATAAAAAATAATTTCGGTATATATAAAATTAAAAATAACTAAATTAAAGATTATTTTCTCTTCCTACATTTTTTTTTAAATATCAATACACGAACCTTAATATTTTAAAATATATTAATATACTGATGTGAAAACATTTTTTTTTGGAAACAAATGTGAAAAATATTTAGGTTAAACTTATCAGAAAAATTTAACGATAATGTTTTGTTATAAAAAATAATAACCAAAGAAAAAAAAACAATATACATATTTTTTTAATGCAACGAAAACAATTTTTGTTTTAAAATGTTGAAAAAAAAATATCTTTTAAAAATGTCCATGAAAATAGCGACAAAATGTTATTGTCGAAAGATATTTTTTAGGTAATTATAATATGTAGGGATGGTAAACGATTTTATATTTCTATACGAGTTAACATGTTTATTATTTATATTTTGCTAGCTCATGGCATGTGTTATCTATGTAAATTTTATAGTTATATTTTTTTTTAGAAAGATTTATAGTTTTTATTTTAGTATATGGAAATTTTTTAAATATTATAATTAATGAAATAATCTTTTTACATGGTTTGATTCAAATAGTTGTATCTATGGACAAAATAGAAATTTATGAAATTTTAAACGATAATAAAGAAAAATTGACTGTATGTTCAAACACATATCAATTAGATCACGATGTGTTTCATATCCATGGTATATATCACAACCATATACAAAATGGTTAGATACCATTTGTTCGTCTAAGTGTAACGGCTTTAACACAAGTAGTTGTAATGAGACAAAAGATATGACTGCTCGTGCAAACATATCTGCAGCGTTAGGTTGTGATAATTTATAACTATATGGTATAGATCATAACTATACACGCAAAGATATACTATTTCATCATGCAACCATGACTTCTATTAAATAGTTGCAATGAGATGAATGACGTGATTATCTGTTCAAACATACCTCCACAATTAGATAAAAGCCAGTCCAAATATTAGATTCTCATAATCTCTTTTATATATAGTATATTATAGTTTTATATCAGTGACATTTTATTGCTTATTTTTTATTTTCGGTATTTTTACAATATAATAAAAATATGGAAATATTGATATATGATGAGTGTATTTTATTTTATTTATGATAATATTTATATATTTATGAATTAGTCAAATTATTAGTTTTTACAGCGTTTAAACTCTTACCTGTGGCCATAAATTTACAAAAATTATCATAACAATAACAGCCTGTCACTTCCGCCATTGAAAAAACCCATTCTCCAAGCTTTCCTCACATGCCGGTTTTCCGTAACAGTATTTCGCCTAGTCATCTCAAGATATCCCGCCAAAACCACCTCTGCCGCCGCCGTCCGGTTCGACTTCCGATCTCAGACGACGTCCCAAGTAGAACAGCGCCACCGTGCAGAGTATGCTGCAGAGTCGCCCCCACAGTACCACAATCGCCACCATAACAATCACAATCACCCGATCCAAATTCTTGGCCGGAGAATTCGTCGGCGGCTTTGGCGCCGGTTTATGACGGTCTGAGAACGACGGCGCGGTGGTAGCGACGGCGGCGGGGAGATGATCAGAGACTGATTTTTTCAAATCTTTCTGGCGGTTCAATAGTTGAGAGGGAAGAGCGACAGAGTGCAACAACGCGGCAGTTTTCTTCGCCGGCGAGAGTTTCTCCGCCGTGAAATTGGACTGAGTTGACTCGGGTTTCTTGCGAGTTTGACTCGGCTTTATTGGCTTACAGCCTGAATCCACGACGATCTCGCCTCCGACCGGTGGCGCTCTTGGTCTAATCAGCGGCAGAGGAGGTGGTTTCTTGAACTCCGGCGAAAGAGAGAGTTCATCGTGAGATGGAACGGCAGCGTCGACCGGCACAGTTGCAGAGGACTTCTTGAATCGGAAGGTAAGCGACAAAGTCCGGCGGTTCCGTGGGGCGATCGGGGAGGGCTTTTGGGTATGAAGTTTGGGGGAAGATCGGAAGCAACGGAGGAGGAAATGGAGTCGGGATTTGGAAGGAGGGATTTTGTCAGAAGATTCCGCCATGGGAGAGCAAAAATAGAGCAGAGGAAAAGAAGATCGGCATTTGGAAGAAGGAGCGTTGAAGCGAGTTTTTGTTTTTAAAGGAAGACTTTTGGCTTGGTCTTAAATGGAATTTCAGTAAACAACAACAGTCCAAGGAAAATCATTTTTATTTTTATTTTTATTTTGCTTTTATAATAAATAAATATTTGATCATAAACATTTTTAAGTTAGTATTAAATAACTCAACTCCAATATTAAACACTATTTTGTACATTTATGAGTAATTTTATTTTTTTCTCGTTTTTTATTTTACATATTTATCAAAGAACTCAATCTTATAACTTTACACTAAGAATTTTTCTAGTACTACAAGGGTACCACCCTTGTTTACCCTATAAATTGGGTCAATTAGAAAATGAGGGTAGTTTTAAGAAAAAAAAATCTTTTAGTGAAAACTTTATTGAAAGTTGGAATGAGTCCCACATAATGAATGAAATGATAATTATTGTAATTTTTTTTTTTAACAAATTTATTTTCTTTAACTTTTTAAGGAAACATAATACCATTTTTTTTATAATTATTATCTTATTGAATTTAATTAAAAAAAATTATATATTTAATCATTTTATTGGTAAAATAATAAACTATTATCTATGGATAAAGATAATACCACTACTTTTTTTTTACATCATATTGTTGTTTTATTTTACTAAATTTGTGAACTAGGTAATATTTAAAAAGAAAACTACAATATGATATAGTAAAATAAATTTATTACATAGATAAGTAAAATTCTAAAACCTTGCTACGTGGAAATATCAAAAGTTCTAATTTTTTTTTTCTAATATATTACTAATCCTTCTAAGTAAAATTAGTGGATAGTTATATTTTTCGAAAAAAAATACCTTTTGGTTTATTAGATTTGGATTTAATTTCTATTTGGTCTCTATATTTTAAAATCTAACACTTTTGTCCCTGAGATTTCAATAATGCTCAGTTTTAGTCGTTTACATAACAGAACTGTTAGGGCCGTTTGGTTTAAGGATTTATAAAATTAAGCCTGACAATCTTATATAATTGTAATAGAATAATTAATTAAAGAATAGACATCATTCAATATATTGATAAAAAATAATTAATTAAGAATCAATAATAATCTTAATTATAAATATTTAAAAATTAAGTAATTTATAATTGAAATTAACCAATTAATGTATTTAATGAACATCATATTAATTATAATATTATTATTTAATCATTTTTATAATTAATTAAGTTCAACACTAATAATTTTATTATTAATTAAATAATATAAGAAAATATATTTTAATAAATAATAGATTATATAAAAAGTGAAACAAACAAATAAAAATATGATATGTTAATAAAGAATACTAATTTTTTTTTATAAATATGATATATTAATAATGAATGAAGTAATAAAAATTAATCATAATAAATAATTAATTGATTATAAATAATCTATAATGATTATATGTTCATAATGAAGGATAAATTTAAAATTAATCTCAATCAATACATCTTGTTGATCTTTTGGGTTTTGACAATTCTAATATTTGCGTGAATGAGGAGGAAAAAGAAGAAGGGAAAACTTGTAATTTTGAAAAATTAATTAAAAATTAGCTTAAAATTTCATGGTTCAAGTCGGAAAAGTTGAAGATGAAGAGAAGAAAAAGGGAATGGTGTAATATGAGCGAGTATAATGAAATCGAAGACTTCAACAACCAGAAAAAAGAAAAAAGAAAAAAAAAAGAAAAAAATGGAAACATGTGCTCCCTAACATACGAACAAGGACAAATTTAAAAGTTTTAAAAAATTTAAAAGTTGACTTGTCAACATTTGCCATATTTGCAAACATTTTAAAGAAGTACTATATGTTTAGATTTTTTTTTCTTGATTTTGCTATCTATTACAATTCTCCGTGCTTTAAAATAAAACTACAATATGATGTAAGATTAAAAAAAAATAGTGGTATTATCTTAATTTATATTTAATAGTTTATTATTTTACAAATAAAATGATTAAATATGTAATATTTTTTTTAATTAAATTTAATCTGGCTAAAAAAATGAAAGAAAGTTACATGATATAATAAAATAACAATTATAAAAAAAAGTGATATTATATTTCCTTAAACAAAAATAAAGTAAATTAATTTGTAAAAAAAAAAAATCAAAATAATTGTCATTTTTTTTCCTGATGTGGATCCCATTCCAACTTTCAAAAAGTGTTTTCACTAAAAGACAAAAAAACTACCCTATTTTCCTAAATAATTTTAAAACCACCCATTTTTACCAATTTTTTCTTAAAACCACCCACATTTCCTAATTAACCCCTATAAATTTGTTTCATAAATATTTGTAGACCTCACATTAATATTAGTGGGTCCCCATACTATTTCTAAAGGCACGTTGATGTGGACACACAGTAAATGGAGGTAGTACGAAAAATTGTCTATAAAAGTTTTTATTCTATGTCCCAAACACTAACTTTCTAACTCCAACATATTAACCCTAAACTTATTAACTCTACTCAAGGGGCCGACCGCACTCTAAAGAATTGTTTAATTGGTCTTTAAAATTTCAACGTCATGTCTAACAGATAATCGATTTATGACTATTTTTCAATTTTATAGACTTGATTTTATGTTCGATAGGATAATCTTTCGACTTGAGTTTAAATATCTTTTAATTAGTGGAGATCAAATCTTAATTTTTTAAGATAGGATAATTAGTATTTTTCTCCCATTAAATTATGTTTAGATTGACCATACAAAATTATTAAAAGTTTTATTATGTAATTTTTAAGTTTAGAAATAGTTTTGAATGTTAAAATAGACTTGTAATTTCAGTTATTATCATAATTATTATTTTATTTTTAACAAATGCGAATGGTAATGAATTTAATTTGTTGACTTTGAATGAATGCCAAGAGGAATGGTGATGAGAAATGACTCGGAAATTTTGTGATTCCAATAATTTTGTTGTTTTTTTTTTATTTTTATAAATAATAATAATGATTAAAAAAAATGTTAGTAACATCAAACTCTAACTTGAACCTCACATCTTTTCAATAAACAACTTGAAATAAAGATGTACTACACAAGCAAAAACAAAAACTTGACCTAAGCATTGTTTTACCTCATGATTAAAATATCAATGTTAATACTGATATCAAACTTTTAATTTTAGAAATATATTAATTGATATTTATTTTTTGTCAACAAAAAAATTAATAAAAAATATTTAAATTCATTTTACTTACAAACTAAGTTATATATCATATTATTAGTATTTATATTCTCGTTGAAATTAATATATGATTTTTTTTTTGAAATCTAAGAGTGTCTATGTCTGAGCCAACTTACCCATACCTCAAATAATCTCACGAGACAACCTACCTAACCCTACAATATTTGAGTATTAAGAAAACCTTCTTTTAATTGTGAAAAATAGAAAATCATACAAAAAAATCGTGAGTAAAGAAACATACATTAAAAAAATATAAAACAAAAATGAAATTGTTAACTAATGGGATATTAAAAAATCAATTAATTAATTGTATAGATAAAAATAATAATATATATAAATATCATAACATATGTGTGATGTAGATACTCATGCTTAGTGTCCAAAGACAAATGTCACACTCTCATTATCTGATGTGCTTTCCATATGTTATATAACTACCATGACTTAGTGTCAAGTGTGTCACATCCTTCTTGTCAAAATTCCTATAAATAGGGGTCATTAGTGGTTTTTGTAGATATACATTGGTGAGAAGTCAAAAAAGATTGGAAATAATAGAGAAATTTGAGAAAAAATTTCATATTTTATATTAAGTTATTTTATAATTATATATATATATATTTATTATATTATATTTCTCCAATATCTACCGGTTTTTCTCCTCAATTTTAGAACAATATACAAATTACATCATGTTAATTGTGAAAACACGCATTTTTATGCCAACTAACCTTCTTTTTTGTCTTTTTCGGAATTAGAAGACTTCTCCCGGACTTGTTTTCGGATAGAACCCATCTATTTTAAGAATATATTTTCTGGTTGGAATTTTGCCAAAATTCTTTTGTTTTTCAATAATTAAAAAGAAAATGCCCCAAAAAAAAAAGAAAAAAACCTTTTTCCTTAGCACACAAGCTTAATTCTTAAAATTTTTAACCAAAACCTTTAATTCAACTTTGATTAAGAACAAGGCTTGAGTGCATCTTAAAATACACTCATCTTTATGCATTTCATTCTAATAATAATAAATAAAAAATAAGAAGAGTTTGCTACGTGGTAAACTATGATTAGACAATTAAATAAGATGCACAAAGAGTATAGTCTAAGATGTAATTAAGTAACAACTATGTAGTAGACTGGGAGCGGTTGCCGGAGACCCTCTTTTAACAATAATGGTTGAGCGAATTGGTGGAAGATGACATGGAGGAGACAAAAATTCCAAAAAGGATAAAGCATTTTATGTGGAGAGCCTTCCATGGGTTTTTGGTGATGTTTAAACAATTTTCAATGTTGACACTTGGATATTTCGTCCAGTTGTCCGATGTGTGGGTGTGAGGATGAGTCCATTGACCATGCGTTGTTCAACTGTACTAGAAGTCGGAGGATTTAACAGCTTATTCTCATATGGGGTCAATTAGATTCTTATCGGTTTAAAAATCAATTATAGTGCATGAGCTTCTTCATCTTTAGAGGATGATTTTACATTGGCTTCTGTGGGAGCTTGGGCTATTTAGGGTGACAGAAATAAATCATACGACTATCTCTCTATCTTTTTTTAATGTGTCTTTGCGAGAGGATTCGAGGATGGGGTGTCGTCACTGTTAAACCCTTTTGGTATCTAGGATTTATATGTTCTATTTGTGGATGCTTCCAATAAGAAAGGTGTTATGGTAATTGGGTTTGGAGGGTTTTGATGGATGAGTCCTTTGCAGTTTGAGTAGCTCTTATGATTTTAAAAATGTATATGTGTCTCCTATTTATGCTGAGGCTATTGTTATTGTGGAGGGAATGAGGTTGGCTGCTCAGGCTGAGGTGAAACATATCACAATTTTTTTTACTATGAGCTTTTAATTGATATGATTAATAGTTATGTCGATCATTTTATGGAGGTTCATCATGTTATAGATGAAACTAGGCCTATGGTTACTTTGTTTTGCTCCATTCAATTTCGGTTGGTGCGTAGGGAGTGGACTTGTATTGCTCATAATCTTGTTTGTTAAGGCTTTACATTGATTTTCTTTTTGTTGGCTTTCTAATTTTTCAGATTGGCTTGTTTTTAGTTGCAAGCATGATGTACACAATTTTCTCCTTTCATCGGAGGTTGACAGGATTTTAACGTAATGCTCTACGTCATTGTTTCAAAAAATAAAAGTATTTTTTAATTATAAATAATCTCTCAAAACAATTTAGTCAATATTTTAAAATTAAAATATGACATCACAAGTTAAAAGATGACTTTGACACTTCAAATTAGCTAGTTTCTTAAATATGATTTTGATATGATTTTTGAACTAATATGATATTCAAATTTGGACAATATTTAGTTATATATTTATAAGGGATGTTGAATTTTTATTTTTTTTTAAAAAATACTTGAATATGTTTTTAGAGAAAACAATTATAGACCATTTGGTTTGTGATATGAAAACTTGTTTTTGAAAACAAATAATTTGGTAAAAAATGAAAAACAATATTGATATGAACGGAAGAACCTAAATCATGGCATATGAACATCAAGAAAGATGCCAAGAATGCAAATTATATACTGTCTAAATTCACAATGAAGAAAACTAGCAATTATGTGAAGTCAAGTGGAATTTATGAAGAATCAAGCTTCATTTATGGAACAAAGATTTCAAGTGGAGCTTCATAACTCAAGGATGGTTTCAAATTGATGGCTTGCTGATTAAGAACAAATATTTAGGATTTATTGTATCAATTAAATGTAATTTCAGTTTTAAAGCCATTTTATGTGTTTTATGTTACATTTAGATCATGGATGATAATGGTCATCAATTGTGAGAGTTACAACTCTTTAAATGCCTCATAGAATGTCTAGGGCTATATTTTGAGGCATATATAATGCCATGTAATTTTGTCAAAAAAGGGGGAGACTTGGAAAATATAGTAAAAAGAGCCTTTAAGCTTTCTTTTAGCCTTGAGCTATGTTTCTTTTGCAATTCTATAGTGTTTAGGTTGCATGTTCAGAATCATTCAAACTTGACTTGATCGATCTTGCTTGTGGAGTGATTCGAAGATCAAGGATCGATGGGAGCCGCAAGCTTTGTCCGATCCGTGGTTTTGTTGATCATCTAAGTAATCCGTCGTCTAGTCATTCTTAGGGGCTGAGATCATCTTGATTTGGGGTCTTTTGCGGTTGAGATTTAAAGGTCTTGTTTGTCAACAAGGTTGTTAGATCCAAATCCTCGAGAGTTACTTATCAAATATTCTTATTTCACTATATTTGAAAATATGATTGGTTCTAATTTTGAAATTTTAATTTTGAATTTACAATTTAAAAATTGTGTTGAGTTGTGAATTAAAAAAATGAAATTGATGTATTTGGTAAAATCTAGTTTTTTTTTAATAAAAAGTAATTTAAAATAATTATCTTTTATTAACAATCATGATAAATAAATAGAAAATTATTATAAATAGAAAAAATACCAAACTATTTACAAATATAGAAAAGTTTAACTGTCTATCAGCGATAGAATCCAATAGACTTCTATCGCAGTCTATCACTCAAGCTATAAAAGTTTATCATGGCCTATCAACAAATTTGTTTTATATTTATAAATAATTTGACTCATTTTTCTATATTTAAAAACAACTCTAAATAAATACTTTAGGTATGTAATACTAAAAAAAAAAAGAAAATACTTTATGTATGTATGTATTAATGATTAAACGATAGAAAATTTAATTAAACTTAAAGTCTAATAATAAAAGTTGTAATTTATTATAGCTTAACAGAAATAAATAATTGCTGTCTAAAAAAACAAACAAAAAGAAATAATTGCACTTCAATCCTCCTCGTAAATGGGAGAACAAAATATATATATATATGAGGTAATTGAGCAATTGAGTAGGGAGAACTTTAAGGAAATGTGGGAGGAAAGATACAAAAGAAAAGAGATGATGTGGAATAACTATACAAAAGAAAAGAGATGATGTGGAATAACTAGAGAACAGTCATCTCGGTTTTGTCAGTTTTAGGGTCAATTAGGAATCAAACTAATAGATTGATTTTTATTTGATTCGATTTATCATTGTTTAGTTCTCAATTTTGGCATTTGTATTTCTTCTTCCAAGTTTTAATTTTTCTTCTAAAATTTGTTTTGCATTGGACATTTTTACTAATTTTAAATTAAATTTGGGTTTTTTTTTTTATAAATTTGAAATTGGACATGTTTTTTTACACTTTTTAAATAAAAAACATACACCTTCAATAATAATTAGTCTTTTTTCTAAACAATAAATATATATGCACCATAATACTTAAAACACTAAAGGATATCTAATGTTAGAGTTTATTTTTAAGGATATATATACTACGGTTTGGTTTAGTTTTTCCAATCAAAATTCTATTTGAACCAATACTTTTTGGTTTTCTCCAAATACAAACCAATATGTCCAATTTTATACTAAAAACCAAACCAAATCAAACCCGCGGATCAATTTGGAATGGTTTGGTTTTTCGATTTTTCAGTTTTTTGTTGCACTCCTAGGGATAACTAAGGCTGTTTCGTAACCATTTAATTTTTTATTTTTAATTTTTGAAAATTAATCCTACAAATACCTCTCTCTTCTTTAATGTTTTATTTTTTTTATCTACTTTTTATTTATGTTTTCAAAAACCAAATCAAATTTTAAAAACTAAAAAAAAAATAGTTTTTAATAAAATAATGTCTTAACATGTTTTGACTTCAAATAATCTACATCATAAATTCTCAATTTCAATAATAATCCCGTGCGATTTCAACGTTTTTTTAATAAAATAATAATAATAATAATAATAATTATTATTAGTGCAATTATCAATTTATACTCTTAAATTTTGAAAGTTGTATCAATTTAAACTAGTGTGTCGATTTAAATCACAAAATAATAATTGTATCAATTTAAACTTTGAACGTGTACCAATTTAAACCCTAAATTTTCATAAGTGTATCAATCTAAAGCTTCAATTATTTTTTATTTAGATACACTTAAGAAAGTTCAAGTTTAAATTGATATACTCATAAAAGTTCGAGGTTTAAATTATTCAATAATTAATTTGGAGTTTAAATTGATACAACCCTCAAAATTTAGAATTTAAATTGATATAATTATTAGTTTAGAGTTTAAATTGATAGTTTCTAAAGTTTAAAGGTATAAATTGATATTTGTAGTCTAAAACATTATGAGTTGCTTCCTCGCCAGGGCTACGAATTAGGATCCAATTAAATTAATACCAAATTACAAGGCCCACCAATCACCACCGATTGTTATTATTATTATTCTAAATTAAATTTAATTAGAAATCTTTTTTTTAGTACAAATTTAATAAGAATCTAAAAATCACGTTTTTCCTTCTCTTTTCTTATTTTCGATATAAGATGTAAATTATGAGAGGGACATTTTTGCTAATTAATTAACACATCACATCCACAAGTCATTAGCTAACCCTTAGAAAAAAAGAGACCGAACACACTTATCACTCTATTAATTAAATTTTCATAAATGAATCAATTTAAATTTACAATTAAAATTTCTTTTCAGAATCGTTAATGCATTATTTTTAATTGTCTATTTTGTAGATTCAACATTTGAAGAAGTCTTCACATGTTTGAGAATCAATGCACGAATGATTTTTAAAGCTAATCGTAAGGAAAAGTATAAATTGATTTTTATAAAAATTTTGGAGTTTAATTTTTTCAAATCATAAATTTCACATGATATTGGTCGAATTAATTTTGGAGGAGGGTGTAAGATGCATTTACAAAAAATTCAGAGTTTAAATTGATACAATTATTAATTCAATATTGTTATTTATACAATCTCCAAAGTTTATGATATACGACATGTAATTTTTTTCTTTGAGTTCAAAGTTTTTTTATTTTTTTATTAAATAAATGATTAATAAAGTTAAAGATGCATTTCTTTAAGACTAAGAAAACAGAAATTAGATAGGCAAATTTAATTTACTAAACTATAAATTATTATTATTCAACATTCCTACAGTTTGTTTTTCTTTATCCTTTTTAACGTTGTACTTTCATTCACACGGTTATGATTTTACTTTTACTTTTTTATTACTATTATTATTATTATTATTATTATTATTATTATTATTATTATTATTATTATTATTATTTTTAAAAGTATGATTTTACTTTTAGACTCTCTTAAAATATAGAAAAATGAACCAAACTATTTTTAAATATAGAAAATTTTTACGGTCTATCAGTGATAGACTGTGATAGAATTCATTTGTTTGAGCGATAGAAAGCGATAAAATTCTATCGCAGTCTATCACTAATAGACGGTAAAATTTTTTTATATTTATAAATAGTTTGATATTTTTTATTGTTTATAGTAATTTTCCTTTACTTTTTGTAATTTCAGATTTTAATTTATCTTAATGTTATGTTATAATATTGTTATAGTTGGATTAGATTTTATTATTAGATTTTATTATCTTACGCCATTCTTCCTCTCCAAAATTACTATGATGATTATTTTTTTCCCGGTCTTTTATTTGACTTGATATTTTTAATGTCCAAATTGATGCTAAATCGACATATCAATTTCAATTAAGAGAAGAAATTGCGAAGTAAAAGATATCACCAATTTTTAAAATGGTAATTCATACTTTTTCGTTTAGTTTATGTTTGGATGGAAGAATAAATGATATTAATTGACTAAAAAAAACTAACCAAAAACCATAATTAGTCAAATCACAATACCTTCAATCATATTAGTGTCAATACTTTTCTTTAATAACCTAAGTGATAACAGATTTGGGAATACATATTTTCTATGGTAATATTTTTAGGGATAATAATTAAGTATATAGCAACATTTTAAAAAAATTATAAACATAGCAAAGTCTATTCGTGATAGAGTTTTACTACTGATATAGTCTATCATTGATAGTCTCCTACTAACGATATGATCTATCACTGATAGACTCACATGACTTGATTTAAATTTTGCTTTATTTGCTAATATTTTAGATTGTTATATGTGCAACTATCCCTATTTGAAAATCATAATTTTATTGATGAATGCTAATACTTTGAAATAATGAATTGCTAGTTAAAAAAAATAAAAATAGAGATAATTAATGCTTGATTGAAAACAACTCAATATACACAAGAAAAATTCAACCCTTTGAAAGATCAAACATTAAGAAATGAGTTAGGTTAAAATACAAGTTTAATTTAAGGACATATTAGACATTTATAAAGTTTAAAGACTATATATTAGATACAAAATTTAAAGTTCATAAATTTATTAAACACTTTTAAAAGTTTAGAGATCAAATAAATGCAAACATCAAAGTTCATATACTTAGCCTTAAAATAAAAGGGTAATTGTAATGAGTAGCAATTTTAGGGATAATAACAAAGTGTATAGCAACATTTTAAAAGAATTGCAAATATAGCAAAGTCTATCAGTGATGTAGAGTCTATAAGTGATAGACACCTAAACCATAAAAGTTTATCAGCGATAGAAGTCTATCACTAATAGACTTTGCTATATTGCAATTTTTAAAAAATGTTGCTATATATACTAATACTTTAAATCTGATTGCTATATTTGCAACTGTGCCAAAAAAAATCTATGACCATACCAAAAACTTTGGATAATTTGAAGAAAGGGGACAATCATTCCATTACAAAAACTAAAATCTAAGCTTTTTTTTTTTTTTTTCTTTAATGGACTAAATCTAAGTCTTATCCACTTTAATGTCACATTTATTTGGTACCACCTAACCCCTATGGCCAAAATTTTCTTGAAATTTTTTTAAGAATGACATCTCAAAAAAATGACACAATTCCAAGCTCATTGGAGTAGTTACACCCTGTTAATATAATGTCAATATGTCCCTCTTGAATCTATTTCCTTTTGCCAAAACATCATCAAAATTCTTCATCATCACTAATATTTTCTTTTTCTTGTCTTCTCTCTTAAAGTCATTTTGTGTGAGTAAGCTTGGAGTTAGTAAACTCTCAACCTTTATCATCACTTTATGGGTAAAGTGAAGATATATATGAAAAAAAAAATTAAAAAAAACACTTTTATATTTTTCACTTTTATATATATATATATATATATGAGGTTAAATTTATGAGTGTGGACTTGTGCCAAGCCAACTAGGCCATTAATTTAAAATAATTTCTAATAATTCATTAAATTTTTGATTTTGTGTTTAATTGGTCTCTGAAACTTAAAAAAAAAGTCTAATAATCCTTTAAATAATTTTTAATTTTGTATCAAATAAGGTCCTAGATTTTTTTATATATTTTTTTTTGAATTAAAAAACTAATTGGACACAAGATTGAAGATTTAAGAAAAATTTACACAGATAGAAAGAATGTCAAACTATTTACATAAAATAGCAAAAAAAAAAAAAAAAAAATATGGATAGACATTGATAGCCTTCTATTAGCATCTATCAGTGATAAAACTCTATCATTTCTATCATTGATAAACTTTGATAGACTTCTATCAGCGTCTGTCATAACTATCTAAAAATTTTGCTATTTTGTGTAAATAGTTTCACTTATTTTTCTATTTTTAAAAATTCTCTAAGATTTAATTATTTATTACACACAAAATTTAATATTAGGGTTGTTTTCAAATATAGAAAAATGAGTCAAACTATTTACAAATATAGAAAAATTTTATAGTCTATCAGTGATAGACTGCGATAGAATTCTATCGTTTTTTATCGCTCAAGTGATAGAATTTATTTGTTTGAGCGATAGAAAGTGATATAATTCTATTGCAGTCAATCACTGATAGACATTGAATTTTTTCTATATTTGTAAATAGTTTGATATTTTTTCTGTTTATAGTAATTTATCTTAATATTATGTGTGTAGATATAATAGAACCATTAATTTAAAAAATATTAAATATGGTTAGAGATCTATTAGTCATAAAATTAAAAAATTTAGGGACCAAACTTATAATTTAATTGATATATATATATTTTTAAAAAAGATCTTTGTTATATACTAAATTGAAAATACTATAAAACACATTTCATCGGTTGAATAATTGACCAAGAAGACTATATGTTAAACCATCGACCTTTAGAGTAGTGATTTTTATCTTATCCTAAATTGTGTTTAGATTGATAGGAATCCACAATACAAGTAATAGCAAACCATCAACAGAAAAATAAATCGATCAATACAAATTTTAAAATATAGTAGGGACTAATTAATTGTTCACATGCTTAAGTTGATGGACTAAATTGTTACAAAATTAAAAGTGTAAAAACTAACCATTACAAGCTAAAATTTAATGACTAACTTTTACTTTTATAAAAGTTTAGGACCCAAAAGTACTTTTTAACAAAAGAAAAATTGATAAAATAAGAAAAGTTAATATTTTTATCAGTTGAAGTATGGAGATTTAAACATTCGACCTCAAAGAAAGGAAATACATGCAAATTATCATTAAGCTAGGCTCAATCTTTAGCGGGTTTACACAATTTCATTCAAGTTGATTTTTTTTCCTCCCTCAAAATTATTGATTTTTGAGGTGATACATGTCCAATTTGTTGGATTTTTGGCAAAATATTAAAAGTGTAGTTGTCCCACATCGATTAAATTGAAGAATGAAGATAGACTCCAAGCCTATAAAAGGAGCCTATGTCTCTAGTTTCAACTCGTCCCAGTTAGAAACACTGTAAGTGTTTAGTGTGTTAACTCTAGCTAAATCCCAGTTAATACAATTGGGATTGGGAGAGAGAATTATTCTGATTGTAACAATTTTTCACATAGTGGATTTCTTTATGGTCCGTAGTTTTTTCTCCAGGAAAACATTACTGTTGAAGGAGAAATTTTGGACGACGAAAATTGGCAATCCTGATGGTGCCACGTGTCTCCGTCCTCATGGTTGGATCAAATTAATTATTTTTGGTTCAATGGGCCCAATGGGCAAGATCCATGGACCAATCAAGCCCTTTAGGGTCAGAAATTTTATACTCAGTCTGGAGAGAATTCTCCCTATGACTCCTAACTCACGTGACTCACGTGAAGTTGCTTCTGCTTCCCTACATCACATCCATCCACGCTCCGCTTCATATATCAAGCGCACGTGCAGGGGTTTAGAAGAAAATTTACATTAAGAGCTTAGAGAGAATTCTTTCTACAAACGAAGACTCCCTAACTCCTGAAGCTAAATCACATTTGAAGTTGCTTGGAACACTTACGTTCGTCTAAGACCCCAACTTCACATAAACTTCACATAAAGCGCACGCGTATAGTTGAGAGAGAACGCGTATAGTTGAGAGAGAATCAGAGGATCAAGTACTAGAGATCGAACCACATCTGCATCAAATTCACATAAACGTCAGCTCTACGAAACACGTTTCTCCGAAAACCTCGTGCGAACAATTACTCTCAACATTATATAAAATTGAAGCAATAAATCACCTAAAATAATCAATTACATCTTAAAGATCGATAATTAGTTCATAATTTTGGAACTAAAAAAAATTGAATAAGAAACTTATCCGTTTCAACTAACTTAATTTATTGTTTAATAATTATTTTAATTTAAACCCGGACTCATTATTTTGAAAAGAATTCAAAGTTTTCGTAATTATTATAATGGGAAAACAAAAATTTAATATAAGAAGTAAGATTTCTAACCTAACTCGATATTCGTCCTAATGTGTAATGAACACTTTTTTAAAAAATATTTATTAATGACAAATACCAAATTGATATGTTAAAATATATAAACATATTTTATTTGTTTCTTTTTTTTAAAATAATATAAAGATGGAAATCAAAAGAACTAATTTGATTGTAGAAAATTCATTTCCTAAAAAAAAAATGACATAATCTCAATCAACTTTCTTTTATGAGTACATTTTAAAAAAAAAAGAACTTTCTTTTATGAGTACATAATCTCAATCAACTAACTACTACATTTGATTTAAACTAATACATTCTTTAATATTTTTTAATTTCTTAATAGTATATTACCGTGTGCTAGACACGGTATTTATTATTTAATTTATTTTTATATTAAAATAAATTATTTTATGAATTTAATTATGCTATTAGAAGCAAAGTTTTTAAACCTATCCATTCGAGTATAGTTTAGTAGATAAGATACAAATTATCATTTCAAATGTCGATATTCATGTTTCGGTCCCTACTTCACAATGATATTAAACTAGCAAAAAAAAAAAAAAGTACCCTTTGCAAAAAAAATAAAATAATGTGTTTAAAAAATAAGAGATGTTTTTAAATATAGAAAAATGAATCAAACTATCTATAAATATATAAAATTTTTACTGCCTATTGTTCAAACGATAAAATTCTATCGTGGTTTATTATTGATTGACAATAAATTTTTTCTATATTTATAAATAGTTTGATATTTTTTCTGTTTATAATAATTTTCCAAAAAATAATGTAAAAGATATAAACAACATTTGTTATTGCCATAAATAAGAAAAAATCAACATAAGAAAGCTTTTGTTAGATTTTATCACTTTACAGGTTGTTAATACTTTCATTTAATAGTTATAAGAAGTTAGGCCACTTTTGTCACATTGTCTTAAAAAAAATGAGTCACATTATTGTTTTTTTTAATAATAGAACTTAAAAGAACTTTGGACTTTGGACTACTTTTTCAATGAGTATTATAATTATTTTTAGGTTAAATTACAAATTTAGTCCATAATATTCGTGTCTATAACACTCATGACTTTATCTAATAAATTCTTGAGAACTTTTATGTTCGTAGGCAATTAACTCTATGAACTTTAAAAAGTATCTAATAGATTTTTTTTTTGATATCCGTGAGTGTTCGGGCCAGCTTACGCGCACCTCGACTAATCTAACGGGACAACCCGCTTGACCCTACAACATTTGGGTGTCAAGAAAACTCGTAGATAAAAAGTAATTTCTAATTTATTTTTTTTGAGTTTCTAGCCTTATCTTAAAAAAAACCACTCTCAAGATCAATTTGAAAAAAAAACAGCAGTAAACTATATTTTATGTTTGCAACCATCTAAACATTTTGAATTTATATGAATTTTGCTTTTTTCGAACGACACATGTGTCGTACACTATCATACAATTACTTTGGACGAGCAACAATTATATCAAAGACAACAAAGTGAAGGTTAACAAAATAAAGGTGATGATGATGATGGTGGCGGCAAAATCCTAAACTCTTTCATCTATAGAAGATCCACGAATGATAATGCTCAAATTGATGGAGAGTTACTTATTTAAGGTATGAAGGGAATGAGTTTGGACAGTCAGTATGAACACAGATAATATCGATCAATATTTAAATATTCATAAAATATGAGTTATCATATTTAAAGATATTTTTGTCCTTGGTACCGAGAACCTGGAGGGGATTTTTGTATGGATGACCTATTTTGCGAGGCCCAAATGAAATTTGACTTATCTTTTGGAAGCTTATGCTTTTTGGCCTTTTGCTTACATCATTTTAGCGTGGAACCTAATGACCAATCAAATCACGTGTTCTAGGCTAGATCCTCACTCTGGCTACTTCATCTCAATGCTTGACTTTGCTTCTCGCTCATCTTTCAAATTTAAATGAAAAAGAAAAAAATAAATCAAACGAGAAAAATCGATGAAGGGAAAGAAATACCTTGAATCAAAATTTAATTTTGCAACTCATGCCAAATCATAAAAATGTTGGAGCATGAAGAGAAATGTGAATTTCAAAGCACAGCAAAATAACCTTTCACGTGAAGGGAAAGAAAGAAAATTGCAAGAAGAAGATTGATGAAGGGATTGAAGATCGATGAAGTTGAAGAAAATCATGGACCCAAATAGAGTGCGATTTGATGGACGGGTTCTCAATTCTCGATTTTCACTTGTTAATTCTCGTACTCGCTCTCTCTTTTTAAGATCTTCATCTCTACGTCAAATTTTGTTCATAAAACTTGAAGAAACAATGCTAAGATTTTTTATTTCGTTATCAGCCATGGAAGCTTCAACTTGGAGAGGATTCGTTCATGACATTCCTTTTCAATTTCAGACCTTCTTCTTCTTCAACCTTTGGTTTCGACTTTAGGTTCATTATTATATCTTTTAGAAAATTCTTGCGTTAACTAGAGAGAATTGAGCGCAAGAAGCAAGGGCCGAGAATTGAGAGACCTACATGTACTGTTGTTGGTCATTTTGGTAATTTGACGATGTAAGCAAAAGATCAACTTAAGTTTTGAAAAGGTAAGTCAAATTTCATTTGAGCTTCTCAAAATAAGTCATCTATAAAAATAAAAAGACCGACCCGATGGGATCTTTTTCCTTTTAGGATTTTTTTTTTTTTTTTTTTTTTTTTTACAGATGACACTTTTTAGGGGTTCAAATGAAAAAATGACCCAAAGTCTAAAATTGAATGAAAAGTGGTTTTCTACACTTGGGTCAGCACTCTGTGAATTTATGAATTCACTCCTGAGATCCACCCACGTACCTGTACGTTGAGAAGGCCATTCAATGCTCGATGCATGATGATCAACTGGTTGTACTCGATGATTGCTACATAATACTTGATCCTCCATACACAATCTTCAATGTCTTTCTCATAGGCTGGACTATACCTCGGTAATATTCATTTTCATTCAATTTCAAACCCTATGTCATTTTTCATTTGGGTGCCTGAAAAGGGCCCTCCGTAAAATTATTAAAAAAAAAAAAGAACAGAAAAAAATCCCTCTTCCTGGTCGGCTTCAGTTGGCCTGGCGGGGGCGACTGAGCGACGAAAAGAATGGCGAAAAGAGAAACGGTGAAGAAGGCGGAGGAGCTGGTGGAGATGGCAATGGGCGGTAACGACGCGTCACATGATCCTTCTCACGTCTGGAGAGTTCGAGACCTTGCTCTCTCACTGGCCGAAGAAGAAGGCCTCTCTTCCACCACCGATTCCATGGAAATCGTATGCTGCGTTCCTTAAAAACTGCTACTCCGATTTTCACTTTCTGCCATTTTTGCAATAATCGTGTGATTTTTTCGTTCTGATTTTAAATTTTAGACGTTGATACTTCTGATTTGTGCATTTTCGCGGTTTGCACTACAGTTTCTCGGAAAACGAACATTTAATGGTGATTGAGGACGATAGATTGATCATTAACCTTTATGGCTCGTGGAATCTTTCTGATTTTCAGTTGGTGATTTTGGCAGGTGGAACTTGCTGCGCTTCTCCACGATATAGGTATTCTTTTGTTACTTTTTATCTACACTATGAATAGAACACACTAAAACAAGGTTGATGCCAGCTTGCTTAATCCTGAACCAGAGTTCTTAGGTTTTATCTCATCTAGAATTATTCATTTTCATTTCGGCGTCTATTTTAGATCTTGGTTCTAGATCAGGTCGTTGCATTAGCAAGAATCTAAAAAAGGAAAGAAGGAAAGAAGAAGGAAATAAAGGTGTCTTATCACTTGTAAGCTCCAATATACAATCAAGCACAATTGAATAATTGAACTGCGTTTTTTGTTTGCATTTCTGATCCATTTCTGTTGCTGGAGACTCATTTTTATGAGTTCTGGGAGCTCTCCCTCCCTTTCATTCAGTTTCTGCCATCTATTGTCTGATAGGGAAACGAAACAATGAATCATTGCTCTCTTATTTTGTTTGGGGAGTTTGAGTTTAGATTAGGAAGAATGGATGTTGGTTGTTGGAGTCCATACCCTACTGGAGGGCTTCTCCTGTAGCTCTTCCTTTTGTTGCTTGCTAGACCATATTTTTGTCTTTTCAAATGGGAAATTCCAAAGATGGCTAAGTTCTTTGTTCGACACATTATTCACAGAAGAGTTAATATTTTTGTTCAGCTTGAGAAAGGTACCTTCTTTGGTAGGGCCCCTGGCCATTTGTTGCATTCTTTGTCGAAGGTAGAGGGAGACCCAAATCATTTACTTTGGAGTTGCGACTTTGCACGATATGTAGTGATATGATCATGGAGTTCATTCTCTATTTGTTATTTCGAGAGTAGTAGTTCTTGTGGCAAGCTGGGGGCATGCTTTGCGGGGCGTTGGGGATGAGGAACAATAGAATATTTAGAGGAATAGAGTGGGATCCTAGTGATGTTTGGTCCCTTGTTGGATTCCGTGTTCCCCTTTGGGCATTGCTGTCAAAATCTTTTGTAATTATTCGTTAAGATTTTTTTTTTCCTGCTTGATTGGAGCTCCTTTCTTTAGGGAATTTCCCTTTTGTGAACTTAGTTTTTTTGAATGCCCTTGTATTGTTTCATTTTTCACAATGAAAGTATTGTTCATCATTGAATAAAAAAAAAATCGTTACTGATTAGTCAATTACTGGTTGTTTGCCACCTGCAGGTGATTACAAGTATTTGAGGTTTGTTCATCCCTCTTTCTTTGCTTAAATAGATCATAAATATATCTCTCTTACCACATTTTTCTTTACCCGTAGGTTGGTTTACTTTTGATCTTATCTATTAGTTATTATTTCTGTGCAGAGACCCAAGTGAGGAAAAAATTGTGGAGAATTTTCTGACGGAAGAGGGAATAGAGGAAAACAAGAAACAGAAGATATTAGCAATCATAAAGGGCATGGGTTGGTATCGTTTATGCTTCAATTTATTGGGACTCTTTGATATTACATGTATTTTTTAAATGTTTCTGCATTTGAAGCTCGTAGTTTGTTACCTATAATATTAATAATAGTTTTAAGTTTTAACATAATCGGCACTGGGACTCTAATCTTTCCCTGCAACTAGTTAAAAATTCTCGTGCTAATTTTATTTTTGATTGAACTTATTATAGAAACTGTGCAAATAGTTTAACGTTCAAAGCTACGTTTTCCCTTTTCATTGACGAGAAATTATTTTCACCTTCATTGTACTTTATGAAATGTCAAATGCACTCTGCATTTTATTGAAGATCACATTGACTGTGACTAGTGATGGAGTTCCAAAAACCTATTGATTTATTAGTTTTCATGCCTAGAGATGGAGTTCTCTGGTCAAGGAATTTATGAAGTCTCATGAAAATGCTTCTTAACATCCATTGCCATACATTCTCCCTAATATATACATTCTCCCTAATATATGAATTCTCATGAAAATGCTTCTTATCTGGTAAAAAGTGTCGTATTGAAGTGGAACTCAAAGTTCTCTTACAATATGTTTATATTAGGCGTTTGAAGGGGTTATTTTCATAATCTTTAGACAGTTTGAAAATTGGGCATCTCTGATTAGAGCTAATTGGCTAGACTGAATTTCTTTCATTATCCAAAATGCTATGTGAAATACTAACTTTCCACCTCATGCATGTTCTGACATTCAGGCTTCAAAGAAGAGATTGCTGGCCATTCGAAAGTCGAATATTCTACTGAATTTGGGGTGGTTCAAGATGCCGATCGTTTAGATGCAATTGGTGCCATTGGTAGTTTGTTGTTATATCATGTCGTTTTAAACAGCTTATAGTCTCATCCTCAAAACCGTTGCTATGTGTACGAGCCTCTTATACTTTTTCTTCCCTTTTAGGAATTGCACGATGCTTCACTTTCGGTGGAAGCAAGAAGAGAGTGCTGCACGATCCTGCAATTAGTCCTCGAACGTGTTTATCGAAAGAAGCATACATGAATAAAGAAGAGCAGACTACCGTTAATCACTTTCACGAGAAGCTACTAAAAATAAAGGATTTGATGAAAACAAAGGTACAAGTGATGACATATTTGATGTATTATGTGGCTTATGCTTTGCTACCTAGTTTGGTCATAACTGAAAAAAATTGCTCTGTGAAGTTTTTACAATCACAAAGATTTCAACTCTTGAGTTATGTTAACAGATTGTTATGACATGAATTTCAGGCTGGACAGAGGAGGGCAGAGAAAAGGCACAAGTTCATGGAGGAATTCCTCAAGGAATTTTATGATGAATGGGATGGTAAAGCTTGATTCTTTGTCAAGATTTCACCCATTCTTCTACCATTAAGGTGTTATTAGAGTCATTAAAGGTATATTAGTAATTAGCTAGGAAGTCCGTTACACTTGTTGGTTATAAATAAAGGGGGAGGAGAATGAAGATTGAGAGGGTCCAAATACCTCGAAAATTTGGCTTATCTTGTAATTCTGTTATTGTTTACTTTCAATATATTGGGCTCTATCACAATGCAATGTATTTAAACAACTCAATACCTATAAATTGCCATGTTTACTATAATATGAAAAATCTAACTTTTGTTTCAACATGGAGTTTTCCCATTTGGTTAGATCTGCAAAAATAGGCATCGGTTTCATTTATTAAACGACTTTCTTCCTTGTAAATGTTTGTTTACATTTTGCATATGTGTCAGGTTTAGATAGTCTGTTTTCTTTAGTTCAACGATTGCTGAGTTGGAGATCGAAACATCGACGTTTGGAATGGTAATTGGTGCGTTATGTCCTATCTTACAAGTTCCACTAATCTTATATATTGCATGGAATGAAATTAGGTTTTGGAAATCTATCTCAGGTCACATACCATGGATTTATAGATTACATTTTTAGGTATGACCGGTTAGGTAAGGAATCAAACTTTTTGAAGAGTTAACATAGTCTTTTTAAAAGATGACCACTACATTGTGAAAGACAGTTTTGTGTTGTTAGACGTATGAGAAAATTTTTAAATTACCTTTTTTATGATTAAAATTAGTAGGTGAATTGATTGAAATTGAATAAATATTGGAAATTACAACAATAACTCAGTTTAGGGTCAGTTTGATGAATCAATTGTAAGTTGTAACAACATGAAAATTTTGGGTAAAAATTTATTCATTCTCTATAAATTTAAAACGAAACTTTTTTAATAAATAGTTCAACATTTAAAACAAAACCTTATATTATATATTCAAGAAAAAGCTAGAATCAAAACACATTTCTATACATAATCGAACGGATGATTTCCCATTTTTAATTTCACAATTTTGCTCATTAAATGAACCTCCAAAATCAACCAAACCCAGAACAGTCATCAACATTTCTATTTCCTTTTTTCAAATCCAAAGAAAAGCCCCTTATTTTATTTCCTTCAATTATTTAATTTTATTTCCTTCAATTATTTACTTTTGAAATACTTTTGGAACTCTTCCTTGTCACGTCTAAACAAATTCACCTTTAATCCATATTTTATGTACATTGTCAAAGCAAGCTTTGGGATCACCGGGTGCTTTTCCGCCACCCTAACACGGTAGCGGAGGATGACGGTGGCGGCGGTGTACTTCATTTGGTAGTATGCAAAATCCTTTCCCAAGCACAGCCGAGGCCCACCATTGAAGGCTGTGAATCGGTATGCTGACTCGGCTGTGAATCGACCATCTCTTAACCATCTCTCTGGCTTGAATTCATTGCAATCTTTTCCCCATATCGCCTCCATTCTACCCATTGCATATATTGCATAAATCACATTTGTTCCTTTCTTTAGCTTTGTTCCATCTGGTAACACATCATCTTTAATGGCCTAAACAAGACTTAGACTAAGTAATTAGCTTTAAATAATAGTTTAAATTTTATTTTAGTCAATGAATTTTTAAGCTTGTTTTATTTTGTTCCATAAATTTGAAAGAAAAAAAAAATCTATTTTGATCCTTAAACTTTTTGCTTTCTTCTATTTTGGTCATGGATCTTTCGAAATGTCTATTTTAGGTCATAAACTTTTAAACAAACAATCATTTTGGTCTTTGCTATGTTACTTTTCTACTCTTAAATCTAATTTATCCAAAGTTCGTCCCTAATTGTTTTAAATCTGAAATCAGATTAATAATCCTAATACAAATATTTAAAGCTACTTGATTAATTTCGGTAAAATAAAAATAGGGATGTTTTCAAATATAGAAAAATGAGCCAAACTATTTATAAATATATAAAAATTTTATAGTCTATCAATGATAGACCACGATATAATTCTATCGCTCAAGTGATAAAATTTATTTGATTGAGAGATAGAAAGCGATAGAATTCTATCGCGGTTTATCACTGATAGACAGTAAATTTTTTATATGTTTGTAAATATTTTGATATTTTTCTGTTTAGAGTAATTTTCCATAAAAATAAGGATCAAAATAGTTATTTTCTACAGCTCATGAACTATAATAGACATTTTAAAAGTTTGTGAAACAAACAAGAACAATCTATGAGTAGTTAACGACATAATTTTTTCTTAATAAATGATATAATATAAATGATGTGGCAAATCTATTAGATTAATATATCAATTAATTTGACATGAGATGACATATTTATAATACAATTAAGTAAATAATTGGATCATTTTCTTAAAAAAATAACAATAATAATTGGATGTCATAATTCAAAAAATAAAAAATATTGACACTTTTTAAAAGTCTAGGGAGGACTAAATAGACATAATTATCAAAGTTCTGAGGGCGAATTTGCGATTTATTTAAAAATAAATTTATTTGAAAAATGGCCTCACATACGATAGATAAGGTATAAATAACCAAAACTCACCTCCTTGTGATCAACCGGCACAGAAGGGAACAATCTCAAAGCTTCAGAAAGAGCGGCCTGCAAATATTCCATCTTCTTTATCTCTTCTACTTCAAACGCCACATCCCCGGCCGACGATTCCACCGCCGCCGCCTCTCCTCTTCTCTCCAGTATCCGGCAGATCTCCTCCAGAATCCTCTCTTCCACTTCCGGATTCCGATCAATCAGCCAAAAGAACCAACTCAACGCCACCGACGAGGTATCTCTTCCGGCAAGTATAAAATTCACGCATATATCTTTCAAGAACTTCTCTGAATATGGCTCCCCGTTCTCGTCCTTTAGTCCCATAAACACCGATAACAGGTCCGATCTCTCGATTTCATTGACATTCTCTCTTTTTCTCTTTTCAATTACGTTCTTTGCGAATTGGTTGACCTCTTTTAGGGCAAATTTGAGTCTCTTTTCTGTTCCTAAATTGAAATGCCTCATTGTTTTCCATATGAATTTTGGAGTTACGAATCGAATGACGGTGGCTTCCGTTGCCACCTCGAAGGCGTTGGCGAAGGGAATCGCCGGTAAATTAGGGCTCAAACAGCCGGGATCAACGCCGAATGCGATCATACAGACATTGTCGAAAGTAAGGCGGAGAAGAATGTCTTGGAGATCAATGGGCACCAACTGTTCGACGAAATGCCTGTGTAAAACAGGGAGGAGCCGAGAGTGGACTAACTCGTGGAGAGACTCCACGGTGAGTTGCCGGAACTTTGCTGAATGGAATTCGATGCTGGCTGTCTTCCTCTGCCGGTGCCAAATCTCGCCATCGGCGTTGAAGATTCCGTCGCCTAGAAGGTCACGGACTGTTTCACGGAAGAAGGAGCCTTTTGGGTACTTGGGAAACTCTGTTTTCAGAATGTGCTCAATGTTGCGAGGATCTGAAGTTACAACACAATTCAAGCTACTAAACCATGGCCCTTTGAATCGGAAAGTTCCATTTTGATGGTACAGCACTTCGGTGATCCATTCATACAAGTTGCTTTGGAGCCCCGCGACTAAAGACGGTAACATTCCGATGATCGGCCACTCAGGTAGCCCCTGTTTTCTCTTTTGCCTCAATGATTTTATTGCTGTAAAAACAGAAATTGCAATGATGATCTCTAAAATTTGGATGTCAGGTAAGAAGAAGAGCTTCCATACAACCAATCTCTGAGACGGGAATTCACGGGAGGAGATGACGGTGAGGTTGCCGGAGCTAAACATGGTGATGGGCTAACGCTAACAGAGAAATGGTACAAAAACACACATGAGAAATAGCTACTCTTTAAGGTTGGTATGTCTTTTATAAGCGTTATACATTTATATATAACATAGAGAGTTGGTCAGATGGAGAAAGAGAATCAATTTGTGTTTCTTGGGAAACTTGGTTTTGCTGATTGTTTTGATTTGGTGAGCTGAAAAAATAGCTGTCTGTGGTGTTTGCTTTTGTCTGCAAATTTATTTCCATGGCTGTGGGAGGTTTCTTGAGATGGGGTTTATGGAATTTATGGAATTTTTATCACTTTTTGGCAATGGGTTTCTTAATTATTTTTCTAGTAACCTTTACTTGAATTGGGAATGTTTGTTCTCTGAGTTTTGAATCATATTCATAAATCATGTTTTAATAGAAGGGAAGAGTGAATTTGGAAGATGGGTAGTGGGTGTGGATGATAACCTAATTCTTTTTTGTACCCCAATATTAGTTCTTTAGTTGTCTCTATATATTTTCTTTGCCACTTGCATTACAAAGTGGGGTAAGCTATGGTTTCTTGTTAAAATTTCCATGAGGGTTACTAATGTTTTATCTCTAAACTATCTTGGGTTGGCCTAGTAATAAAAAATGTGATATAGTCCCAATAAGTGGTTAAGAGGCCATTGGTTCAATCCATGGTGGTCACTTACCTAGGAATTAGTATCCTACGAGTTTTCTTGACACTCAAATGTTATAGGGTCAAACAAGTTGTCTTGTGAGATTAATCGAGGTGTGGGTAAGTTGGCTCGGACACCCACGGATATAAAAAAAAAAGAGAAAAAAACTAATGTTTTATCTCTAAGTAGGAAATCAAATCATCAACCTTTGAAACTTTGAAGAAGTGTTTCACATATAGTTTTTAGAAAAATAAGAAGTTTGGGGGATGGTTGCCGATAATAATGTTTGTATATGGAGTTTCATATATTTAGAAAGAAAAATGGTAGTGTTTGATTTATGATGGCAAGAACTGTGTAAAGTGTTATTTTGGATTTTATTTATTTATTATAAAATTTTAATTAGTATCTATACTATAACAAGTAAAATTAAATCTAGGTTAAATTATAACGTTAGTTCTAAACTTTTATGGTCGTGTCTAATAAACCTACTGATTTTAAAAAGTGTTTAATAGGCAGTAAAACTTTATTATTATTATTATTTTGTCTAATAGTTTGAACAGTAAGGGGCTATTTTGGTTCACAACTTTGCGAGTTTGTTGAGTTTAAGTTTATTAAGCCTCGGGTTGTCAAGCCTAGTTTGTTAAATTCATGTTTGGATTGTACAAAAAAAAAAATGTTAAGTATGAGTTTGTTAAGTCTGAAATGGTTAAGTTTGTGTTTGAATATTCTAAATTTGTTAAATATTGAGTTTAATAAAAGTGTATTTGGTTGGTAAATTTGGAATTTGTAATCAAATAAAAACTGTATATCAAATTTTATTAAAATGTTATATTTATTATAAAATTAAGAAATATTTTCTTTAAGAATAAATAAAATATTTCTAATACATTTGACAAGAATAAATATTTGATTGTTCATGAGTTGGAGTATTTACCAAAGTGTGAACTATTATATACAAATTTTTTATACAACATGGAATTAACCATAAAACCATATGTTATTAAGTTATTTATAATCGGAAAATTACTATAAACAGAAAAAATATCATACTATTTACAAATAATATTTTTTTTTTATTATCTATTAACAATAGATAGTTTTTCTGAATTTGTAAATAGTTTAGCTCTTTTTTTTTATATATTTGAAAACATTCCTTTATAATTTTTTTTATATCCGTGATGTCCAAGCTTACGTGCACCTCGACTAATCTCACGGGACAATCAGTCTGATCCTACAATAGGTGGGGTATCAATTTAACGGTAGGATATTAAATTCAGGTAAGTGGCAATTATAAAACAACCCTTTATAATTTTCTACTCTAACTAAATATATTTGCTAGGAGGAATTACTATTCAACTTAACTTTCTTTGTTTTATTACTACATATAGTGATAAATTAAAACGTTTTAAATAATATTATTTTAAATGTTATTACCTAAATATTTTAAATAATTAACTTATCAAATATCATGTCTTTAAACCTGATTTTTATATAAATTCAGGTTTATATGACGTATTTTGTTTGGGTTTTATAATAATTTTTTTTTATATATAATTGACATGTTAATAATGTTTTTAAGGTTAAAATACCAATTTAGTTATTGTACTTTAAGACTTTTTCAATTCTAGTCCATGTACTTGCAATATATTTTAAATTTAGACCGTATTATTACTTTATTGTTTATTTTTCCAAAGAAAATTTATTATCTATTAGCATTTTTATTCCAAGTTTTAGAAACATATTCACATATTGTATTTTCTTGCATAAAAATTATTATTATTTAACCAATTTTGATAAAATTTAACTTCAAGAAACTAAAATTGAGATTTATTGAAATTACATGGACTAAAATAATAAGACATTTGAAAGTATAATGACTAAAACTGAACAAATTTGAAACTACTAATTTTTTTCTTCATAAGACATTGATAAAAACTTTAAAGTATATTGTTCAAATCTTTTAAAATATAATAATATTTTTCTTATAAGCAAACAAAAGCATTATATATATATATATATATATATATATAGTGTTGTTTCAAATATAGAAAAATGAGTCAAACTACTTACAAATATAGAAGAATTTACTGTCTATTAACGATAGATAGTAAAATTTTTCTATATTTGTAAATAGTTTGATATTTTTTCATTTATAATAATTTTTCATATATATATATATATATATATATATATATATATATATATATATAGTTACTTCTAGTCAATGAAATTTGATCCGAGTGATTTACTAACATACATTAGTTTTAGCCGCATGGGAAAAAAAATTAACGAGTAATCTTATGTCTTTTCTTAAAATAAAATAGTTATCAAACTCGGCCTGACACTCGACAATTTAAGAGCGAGTGGGAGGCAAAGTTTTGGCAGAAAGGAAATGAGAGAAAAGGGAGAGAGATTGGTGAGGAGCAAAGACAGGGACTTGATGGCCTGCCCCTCTTACACTAGCCAAGGTGAGCCCTCCTTTGTAGGTTTGAACCCAACCAGCCACTTCTTGCTTATGGTACCATGCCCTCCACTCTTCTTCTATTTCCAACTTCATCTCATTTATGCTATATCTCGTCGATGTTATCGGTACTCGTCCATCTGTGTCTCCACTGCAAAATTATCAGTACTGAGTCATTTTGAAATATCTTCTATAATTAAAATACTTTTAAAAATGTTATTATATCTTTCATTCTTTTAATCTACGAATGTGTTCTCCTGTCACATCTGATCCTCTACCTCTACTGTTGCTAGAATGAAAAATATTTTTTTTCTTCCTCTAAATATATTTTCTTTCTATGCATCCCCTTCATCCTGACAACATCATTCTTATTTGTCTTGTCATACTTTACTAAGAGTGAAGGTTATCCCACAAACTAACACGAGTCCTTTCAAGCGGAGAGTTCTTATGATTGATCTATCGGAGAAAAAAAAAGTAAACTCTGTTGATATATGTAGTAACTATCAATTAATTTTAGTTTTTCTTAATCATACTTTCATATTCTCAGAACTCTCTCATTCATATGTGATCTCGATTTATTCATGCACTCTACTTGAAATCGGGAGGTACATGCCGACCACGTTAGACCAGGTGCGTTACATTCTATCTCTAACTTATTTTTTCCATTATTAAATTTCTTACGATAGAATTTTTTTTTTTCAATTTCCATCTAATTTTTTTCTTCTCCCATATTGAATCATAATACTGAAAAAGTTCCCTTTTTTTTTCTCTCTGAGTTATTTTTTTTCCCTTTTTCTCCATCTTATGATTTTTAGTCTCTCTTTTAACATATACTTAACATCTAAATACAGTATTTTTCAAAAAAAGAAAAAAATCTAAATACAGGAACAAGAATTGAAAATTGTAGTTAGAAATTTAGAATGGGGAAAAACAATGCAAAAATAAAATAAAAAATTGGATTAAGAATTAAATAATTACCTATAAACCCAAATACGCAAACCAGCATTGAGAAGCTTCTGAATGGTTGGCAACACAGAACTACTTGAATCAGTCCACCGCTGAATCACCCCACTTTGCACAAAATCCAACCAATATTATTAATTATTCATTCTAAAAATGGAAAAAAAAAATTAAATCTTGTTTTCAACTTTTCATAATTCATATTGGTTTCTTCTTCTTTCTTCTTTTTCTTTTTTAATATTTTAAAAACAGAAAACAGTTGTGACTATATATATATATATATATATTAATTAAAGGGTAGAAAATACCTCCAAACTTCAAACGTTTCAATATTATACTTGAACTTTTATAAACGTTTCAAATGGTAAAATTATTTAGATTTTTTTACGAAAATTGGGACCTGAGTGTTGTGGTGGTGACTTAGAATAGAAAATTGCATCATCACATTATTTTAGGTCATTGTCACATTGTTTCATGTTTAGATTTTTGTTTAAAATTCTAAAGAATTTGTACTCCAATGGTAGTTGTTAAGATGTTTAATAAAAGATTCAGAAACAATATTGCAACTTTTTGAAGTACATGAGTATTTTTTAAATATAGTCAAAATTTAGGGATATTTTCTATAGTTTAGCATTTTTTGTCACCCTTTTTATGACTTTTATCACTCTTGTTGATGATACATAAACATGGTTGATAACTTTTATGGTTTCTTCTAGTCGTAAATTGAGAACCTAAAACTTAGGTCTTAAAAATAAAATATTTATTTGAGATGTTTATTTTTCATTTTACAAGTAAAAATGACAAAATAATATTTTTATTTATGTTTCGAAAAATTTAGAGAGAAAAATTTAGAAAAACGAGAGACAAAGACCAATTACCAAATACTTCTATGACTCAAAAACAGAAAAAAAAAAACAGAAAAAAAGAATGTTATCAAACTATTTTTGAATGATGTCTCATTCCGAATTTTAAAATTTTAGAACGTCTATTTTAGTCCCTAATTTTTTTTAACAATATTTAACTTTAATTCCATCAAATTAATTGTATAACTTCAAGTATTTATATTTACGTCTTATATCATAAACATTAATATTCGATTTGAAAAAGAGAAAAAAGAAAAAATTTCAAAAAGACCAATATATTTTTTGAGAGACTAAACAAAGAAGAGAATATATAAATATATATAAAGTTTAAATATTACTTTAGTCTTTAATTTTTGTTCATTTTGGTTCTTATACTTTCAAATTGTTAATATTGGTCCCTATACTTTCAACTTGGTTCATTTTGGTCCCTATACTTTAAAAATGTACATTTTAGTCCTTGTACTTTTAACTTTTTGGTTCATTTTGGTCCTTATACTTTTAAAAAGATGTCATTTTAGCCCCTTTATTTTCATTTTTAAAGGATAAAAGTAGTCACTTTTTTTAAAGTTCAAGGATCAAAATGAGCCAAAGTTGAAAATATAAAGATAAAAATGAATCAAAATTTAAAGTACAGGGATCAAAATGAATATTTTGAAAGTAGAGGGACTAAAATGAACAAAAAACTAAAAGTACAAGGACTAGAGTAGTATTTAAACTATATATACAACAATGTGTGTGTGCATAGATTGGTGATGTGAATGGAGAGAAATGAGAGGATTGAGAAAATTGATTGGGATGATTTGAATGCCAATGGCAGAAGAACACAGAAGGGAAAGCTCAAGTTCAATCATTCAACACATGCTCTTATTCATTGCAATTAACCACACTCTTTAACTCTCTTTCCCCTCATTATTTAATGCACATTTCATTTCTCCCATTAATGCAACAACTAGTCCTTCCAACAAATATATGATACAAAAACTCTAGCGAATTAAAATTAAAACTCTTTGAATATGCAAACTCCTCATTTTCAAACATTAAAAACTTCAAACCAATACGGATTTAACTTTAAAGATTGGGTTAGACACAAATTACCTTAAGATCAAAACTCTTGAGACAAAGATCCAATTTTAAAAATCAAAGTTTGATAATGATTTCATTTTAAAAATCTAGGTTTGTTTTCTCCAAAATTATGTACTATAGTTTTCACATTTCTAAAAAAAAAAAATACCTGAATTCTTAGTCAAATTCAACAAACAAAAACAATTTTTTTTTTTTACTTTTCAAAACATGACTTGATTTTTGAAAGTATAAGTAGAAAGTGGATAACACAACAAATAAACTTATAGATAGAAGTGATGTGTTTATAAGCTTAATTTTAAAAAGCTGAAACCAAAAAGAAAATGGTTCTCTTAAGCCAAAGCTAGCTTAAACTCTTATTTGGGATAAAAAGTGAAATAGTGAAGAGTAAGGAGTTATGAAATCTAGGAAGTGTAAAGAGTTGATAAGATATAAAATTGATGTTTTTTTTAGTAGTGGAACCCACTAACACCTTGGGCCCACAGTGTAAGGAGTTGATGAGATATAAAATGTTTTTGGCTAAAATACCATTTTGGTTCTCGTACTCTCAAGTTTGTTCAATTTTAGTCCCTACAACTAATTTATTGTGGATTTTTTCATTAATTTTTATTTTTTATTATTTTCACTATAAATTTTGAAAATATATTCACAAATTGTATTTTTTGCATGAAAATTATTATGACTATTTAATCAATTTCGATAAAAATTAATTTCGAGGGACTAAATATAAGATTTAATAAAAATACAATGACTAAAATTGGACGTTTGAAAGTACAGGGACTAAAATTGAACAAATTTCAAAATACAAGGAGCAAAATGATATTTTAACTAATATTTTTTTAGTCCCTAAACTTTCAAGTTTCTTTCATTGGGGTCTTTTTATTTAAACTTCAAAATAGCTTTTTATTTTAATTTTGACATATATTAATGATGTAACTTCGACTATGTGTAGTAAGTAGTATATTAATATGAGCATAATTTCAAAGCAAATAAAGTAAAGACAAACAATAGATTCAACAAAATATTTAAGATAGAGAAAAACTAAAATAGAACAAATATGAAAATTTGATACCTGCAAGGAGTATAAGGATAAGAGAGTTTGGTAACATTAGCATGAAGAGCCCTTTGAACATCCTCTCTATTGAAAAACTTAGTTGCATAACCTTCAGTACATGGATCATAGCCCAATGGAAGTTTATGCCATAGCTCCTGTTTATGCCATTAAACACATTACAAATTTTTAATATTATAATATATTCCACATACTTTTAAAATGTGACGGTTTTGATTCGTAATTGCAAAACTTAAACATAGGTGAAATATTCCATACAAACCCTTTAATAATACAAGTTCGTGGCTAAGACTTCAAGAAATTTTAGTGAAAATCAAGTTTCATGCTACAAATAAAAATAGAAGTCTTTAGGGTTAGACGGATTGTCCTGTGAGATTAGTCAAAGTGCACGTAAGTTGACCTGACACTCACGAATATAAAAAATAAAAGTCCTAAAATGATCAATTTTAAAATTACACCGTCCAAAATAGACCTTTTGAAAATATATGTACCAAAATGAACTAAAGTTGTATGTATATAGAGACTAAAATGAGTAAAAATTGAAAGTACAAAGATTTTTTTTAACCTAAAAAAACAATCCATATATATTTTTTATTTTCTATCCCTAAATTTTTCAATAAAATTAAGAACTGTTTTTAAATATAGAAAAATAAGTCAAAATATTTATAAACATAGAAAATTTCACTGTTTATCAGCAATAGACTTCTATCGGTCTATCGCTGAGAGACAGTGAAATTTTTTTATATTTGTAAATAGTTTAAATTAATATATGATTCGTTGTGGTCAATTTTTCATGGTTGGCGATAGCTCCTCTTCGATAAAATTGTCGGTTAAGTTTTCTATTTTTTAAAAAAAAGTTGACTTCGAGCGATCGATGATCACTCTTGACTAAAAGATAAGTGCAATTTAAGATGTACTAAAAAAGAAAAAGTGAAGAGAGAAACTTACGTGTATCGAGAAGATTGGAGGAGCAATTCCGAGGAGGGTTGAAAAGGTCAACTTAGAAGAAGAAGAAGAGAGACAAATAGGAGAATAAATGCTATAAATATCAATGTCAGAGTAAGCGGAGGCGAAACCTCTTGCATGTTCCTCACAATGAGTAGCTGTTTGGTTGGTGGAGTTGGAATCAGGTGTGAAGGAGCATTCAGTCATTATGTTGTGGTATAGTTTATCTGAAATTATCGCATGACTCCATGCATATTCTACCATTCCTTTTGAATCTGTTTCATCGTTTATCGCAGCATTCCCAATCTGATTTCAATAATCAAAATTAAATATTGTGAAATTTTTAAAAATAGAAATATAAGGATGTAAACAGTAAAATTTTGTGTAAATAGGGTTAAAATTTTCCTTAAATATTTTGGTCTTACTTTTTATATTAATTTTAACAATTAAAATTAATGTCGTATAGTTTTGAATGTATGTAATAAAAGATATTTAGTAAATAGTTAAAGTTCAAAGTGTATAAATTTTGAAATTTAGAGATAGAAATGTATTTTGGTTCTTACATAGCTTTGAGTCGCATAGTTTTTACTGCCGTAATTTATTATTATGGTTATTTTAGTAGTTTGGGATCAAAATTTAATAAATTTCAAAGTTTAAAAACGAATCAACCAAAATAAATAATGATGTTTGTATATTCTTCATTATTTTGTTTAAAAATGTGGTGTGAAGTTATACTTTGAATTTGGCATTATAAAATATATATTAATTTAGGGGTGTGTTTAGATTCACTTTATAAAAATTAAAAAAATATTTTCAAGTGAAAAAAAATATTTGAAATAAACAAAGATGAAAATGAGGATTTATGAAAGTTTGTATTGGAAAATAAAAGAATTAAGATGATGTTGAGTGAAAAACTTTATACATTAATTGATAATTATTTAGATCATGTTATTTTAAATTAAGTTTATAAACACCAACTCTACCTCTAAATTTCTAGCTTTGTTTTCTGCTTTAATTTGTATCTATGTTTTCAAAAATAAGACCTAATTTAAAAAAATATATATTTTTAAGAACTTGTTTTTGTTTTTGAAATTTGGCATAGAATTCAACTCTTATATATTTAAGAAACATGCAAACTATGATAAGCAAATGAGAGAAAGTAAACTTAATTTTCAAAATAAAAAATGAAATGGTTACCGAATTGGAGCCTTATTTTTTTAAAAGAAAAAATAAATTAAGCTTATAAACACTTTTGAATTTTTTTTTCCTTTTTTCCTATAAATGTTTTAAAATTCAAGCCAATTTTGAAACTAAAAACAAGATTAAATAAATGTTACATAATAAAAAAAAAATTAATCCATGAACCTTACCAATTGTTTAAAAAATTAAATATTCATATTTTTTCAGAAGCTGCAAATAACCATCGACCTTTCATACATGTTTCAAAACTACCTTCGAAATAAAAATAATTTATACTATTAAACGAGAATTGGGACTCAAAATTATGTAGCAATGCCCTAGAACAAAAGAATTTAAAGACTACTACCATCGTCATTTTAGGTCAACGCCACACCGTTTCTACTCCCCAACTTCAGTTTGAAATTTTAAAAGATTTCACTGAGCAGAAAAGGGAATTTTTAAAAGTAGAAAAATAAGGAAAACTATTTATACAAAATAGCAAAATTTTTAGATAGTTGTGATAGATGCAGATAGAAGTATATCAAGTTCTATCCGTGATAGAAATTATAGAAGTCTATCTCTTGATAAATATTGATAGAAGTCTATCGATGTCTATCAGTATTTTTTTTACTATTTTCTGTAAATAGTTTGATATTTTTTGTAAAAATTTTCCGAGCAAGAATTGTTTTCAAACCTTTATGAAACTTTTAAAATAATTTTATTTATTTATAATTCAGCCAAAAATAAAGAAATATAGAAAGGACTAAAGAAACATTACCATGAAACCCTTGAGATTAATAAATGTATCCTTTGAAGAATTTTGGTTTCTTTCATGAATGAGGTCAGCAAGCTGAGGAACATAGTGTCCTTTAGACATTAAAAAAAAAAAAAAAAAGGTCAAATAATTCAATTTTGGCCCATCAAATACTCAAAATAAATAAATAAATAAATAATAATTTTCTCATTAAAAGAAATAAAAAAAAAATACCAGCATAGCTCTCTCCAGCTAAATAGAAATCATGGAGTTTGAAATTTGGAAATCTTTTGAACCAACCAATAAGAAAAGCATAAGAATCTTCAGCTGTGACTTTATCTCCAAGCTTTTCTAAATCTGATGATTTGTTTGTATAAGAAAATCCAACTCCCACTGGTGCCTCCAAAAATAGCATATTTGCAGCTGAAGTCAACAACCCCAAATTTCATTACCATATAAATTTTGGTTTAACCTTCTTAATCAAAAGTAAGCCGTGTTTGGATTGACTTTTTAATTGTTTAAATAAGTATTTATAAGTTCAAAAAAAAGTTTATAAACACTTAGAAAGTCAATCCAAAGACCCTTATGTCATTTATAAAGAAAAATATTTAGGTACTTCTTGGACTTGCACCTATTTCTGTGCAGCGCAGGGAGCTATCTAGTAAAAAAAAATGTTTATAAGTGAAAAAAAAATGTGTATAAACACTTAAAAAGTCAATCAAAGAACCATTATCCTTGATTTTAAAGTAGACAGGATCATATCATTTGTAAAGAAAAATATTTAGGTGCTTCTTGAGCTGCACCTATTTCTTTGAAGCGCAGGGAGTTGTCCAATAAAAAAACTCCCACCTGACAGTTTTTGGTTTTTAAACAAAAATTGATTTTTTTTTTCTTTGTGTGTTAAAAAATGGGGAGTACGTGATTAAGTAAAACCTAGGTTGCACCTAATTATTGCCCATTTATAAAAGTATAAAGAAATTTATTATCATATAAATTATGTTAAGTAGGTCTCTCGACTATAACAAACTGTTTAATAAATCTTGAAACTTTTAAGTTTGTGCCTAGTACATAACTGTCAACTCTAAAAAGTGTTCATTAAGTCCTCAAGCTTTTGATTTTATGTTTTTTTTAAAAAAAAAAAAATTATGTTTAATAAGTCTTTAAACTTACAATATTGTGTCTACTAGGTCTTTGAACTATTTGACATTTTCTAAAAGTTTGAACCTAATGGACATTAAATTGAAAATTTAAGTGGTGTTTGATAATCAATTAATTTTTATTTTTTTAAACAAATTAAGAATTAAGCTTATAAGCACTTTGTTCCTTTGTATTATTATCTACTTTTTTTAAGAATGTTTTAAAAAATTAAACTAAGTGAGAAAAAAATAATTTTAAAAACTTATTTTTATTTTTAAAATTTGACTAAGGATTCAAATGTTTCCTTAGAAACATTAAATTTCTAGTAAGAATTTAGGTAGAAAAAAGTATATAATTTTTTAAAATAAAAGGCTAAAAACAAAATAGTTAAGACCTTAATGTTCTATTATTACACATAAATTCAATTTTATTTCACTAGATTCTTAAATAATGAAAAAAAAATTAATATAATAGAAATTTATTAAATACAAAGTTAAAAATTTATGGCCATATTTGACATTTTTAAAGTCAATAAACATATTTTACCTTTCTAAAATTCAGGGACTAGAAATTAAAAAAATTAAACTAATAATTTAATAATTAAAGCAAATAATTAAGTTAAATACCTTTGTTCCAAGAGAAATCATTGAGTTTTAATTGCCCATTGCTCTGAACAAGGAAGGGGCCTAACTCTTGGGCAGCTCCATAAGCTATGGACGAGCAGCCAGGTCCTGACGTCAACAATATCAACATTATTAAATAAATAACATTATCAAAGAAATTTAAAATTATTTTTCATCCCTATACTTTTAAAATATTTAGTTTCATCCTTGTATTTTTTTACTTTTATTCATTTTAATTCATATATTTTCAACTTATATATTTTTGTACAATATCAAATGTAGATTGATTTTACAAACTTGTTTGTTAGGAAAATTGAAATTCAATGGGTAGGAATTTTCTTACCAAAGTTTGATTTCTAGCGGTTGGGTTAAGTTTATAGATAAATAAAATAGTATTAAAATAGTATTTTAACTACTATACTTTGATTAACTATTTTGGTTAAGCCTATTTTAGTTCATATGCTTTCAAATATCTAATTTTAATCTTCAAAATAGTATTCGTTGTAGTTTATTGTTGATTTTTTTAAAATATTAGTCTTTAATAATATTGATTTTAAAAATTTTTAAAATATATTTACATGGAGTCTTTTTTTATATTAACTTTGAATGACTAAATTTAGACAATTAAATTACAAGTCCTAAAATAAAAAGAGAATTTTTAAAATAGAAAAATATGGAAAGCTATTTACACAAAACAACAAAATATTTAGATAGTTGTGATAGATGCTGATAGAAGTCTATCAGTGATAAAAATGATAGAAGTCTATCACTGATAAATACTGATAGATATCTATCAATGTCTATTAATATTTTTTTTACTATTTTTTTTAAATAGTGAAAATTTCTCAAAATAAAATGAAAATTAAATTACATAATTTAACATTAAAAAGATAAAGGAAAGAAATCATTTGGAGTATTTTTTTTTTCTTATGTTTTATTTAAAAAAATAGAATAAAGATACAGTTTTTCTTTAAAAAATTAAATCCAACTGTTTAAAGAAAATCAATAAGAGAGAAATGCACCTTTTTTTTTATCTTTGTTTATTAACTTTATCCTATTTGTTTTGTTTTTTCTCTTTTTTTTAGGAATATCTTTATCCTTTTTAATACGAACCTGGGATTGCCTCGAGGTCTATCAGTGATAAAAATTATTAAAGTCTATCACTGATGGACTGACTGATAGATACTAATTAAAGTCTATTCGTGTCTATTAATATTTTTTTTGTTATTTTCTGTAAATAGTTTAACACTCTTCTAAAAATTTCTCGTAAAATAAACTAATTTTTAAAAATTTATATATTGTTTCTTTTTGAAGTGGTGGTACGGTACCTACCGACCGGGAATGGGAAGTACCAAAACCAGAAGAAGAAGCAACCAATTAAAAATAAATTAAAAAAAAAAAAAAAAAAAACGAACCTCCGTTGAGCCAAAGAACGAGGGGCTTTGAAGCGACGTCGTTTTGGTCTTGGGTTTCGAAGAACCAATAGAACAATGCCTTTTGGTCTTCTGGTTGCTCTGGACGGAGCTTCACATAGCCGGCGTAGTGGTGGAAGTTCACCGGCGGCTGCCCTGGCAAATCGGTGACTCTATCTTTCTCTCTCCGCCGCGCTTCCTCCGCCTCCAATTCCCGGCCTAAACCCCCAATTTTGCTCCCCGCCACCGCCGTGGCGAGGAGGAGAATGAAGAGACAGGAATTTCGAAAAGAAGCCATTGGCAATTAGAGAAACAGAGAAAAAGTGAAGAGAAATGGGAATTGGAAAAGGGCCTATTTGTAGAAGCAGCAACCAAGACACGGACTCCATTTTTCTTTTCTTAATTTTAATTTTATTAATATTTTTAAGAAAAAGAAAATCGAGTTTCATTAATTAGTTTGTATATATATTCACTGTTGGGCGTGTGAAGTAATAGTGAGGATACTAGTAGATGGTAAATGAAAGGAGGTTGACTTCAACTTCAATTTCGCAAACACGTGCGTAAATCATCTGGTTAAGACATATATTCTATACCTCTACACGTGTTGTTAAATTATCTATAAATATTTACAAAAGAATAAACGGTATGTTAAATTTAATTGAAGGTTAAAAGTTATTTTTGGTCCCTAAACTTTCATGAAAATAACAATTTAGTTCCTGAACTTTGGTTTGTATCGATTTAGTCTTTGTATTTTCATTTTTGTAACAGTTTAGTCCTTGAACTTTACTATGTAACAATTTAATCCATGTACTTTAAAATTTTTAACGATTCAGTCCCCATTGTAGAAATTATGGTTAAGATTTAATGATATTTCTTGCATAAATAAATCGATAACCTAATTAGAGACTCAATACTTTTATAAAATACGAAGTCTACATCATAAAATAATAAAAATTGATATGTAATTTTGAAGATTTTTTTTACATTAGAACCTAAATTGTCACAAACTTGAAAGTACAAGGACTAAATTGTTACCCACTAAAGTTCAGTGACTAAATTGTTACAAAATGAAAAGTACAAGGACTAAATTGTTACAAATCAAAGTTCAGAGACTAAATTGTTACTTTCATGAAAGTTGATGAAACTAAATTAAATTTAATATTATCATCTGTAACGACCCGACTTTCTAGAAGTCGTTACTTCATGCATGCGTACACCTTAAAATGACACATTTCATATATTTGACTAAAGTCAAAGAAATTTATAAAAGAAATAACTTTATTAAATTTAGATTATTAAAAATCTTGAATCGGGGTACCCTAGAAGTTATGAAAAACAAAACTGTAAATTTTGCATAAAACATCTAATGGCAAAAAAAAAACCAATATTTTGAATTTAAACATTAAGACTGGGATTTACAAACAAGAAAACATAAAAACATGAGCGGAAGCATTTGACTGGTCCCAACGGCACGGTCACGGATTCTTCCTGTCATCCGCCTGTCTGTCCTTGGGTTTACCTGAAAGTTTAACATAAGAGAGAGTGAGTATAAAAATACTGACCCCATTATCGGGATTTCATGCATTCTGATACGGTTCTTGGTGAATATTCCGTTCAATCACTCATGTCTAGTGGCCTGAAGGCACACCGTCAAAATCATGAAAGTGAACCTGATGGTCCATGGTATGGTAACATGGAGGTGAACTCGTCAGTTCACACATGTCTAGTGGCCTGATGGCGCACCGTCAAAACATGGAAGTGAACCGGTCGATTCACGGTATCGTAACATGAGGCCTGACAGGGAGGTAATTCACCACTATCGGTCTAATATGTAATTCATATATATATATATACACATCCAATAATAGAGTCTCACACCAACAAATCATAAACTCATAAAACATTATGCATAGTCAATTTTTATGGATCATAAAAATCACCCAAATTTCACTGATAATTTTGATAACATGAACTGGGGTGCCTGACACAAATGCAAGCCGATAATAACGTCACTTACCTCAAAGTGAGGCTTGAACCAAGATTGAGCCCAAAATTTTCTCAACAACCCAAACCCAACACAAGATCAACGTTAGAGATTAACCAAAATTTTCAGCAATAAATCAAATAACCAACGGAGACCAAAATCCCAAAACTCACCCAATTTTACAGGTTCTTTTGGTAATGATTATCGACAAATAAGAGCTTAAAAACGATCCAACCGTTCCGAATGGTACCTCTATGTGTCTTGAGCAAGCTGACAAAATTTCACTACGATCCGACGGTTGAAACTCCGGCAAATGATAATTTACCGAAAGCTGTCGCTGAAAAACCGAATTGTACTGCCTCTTTTTCTTTCTCTATTTTTTCGGTGTAATTTTCTCCCTCTCCCCCTTATTAGGTCACTTAATAATATATACATACCATCCCAAACCCTAATTCCTAAATAAATTAGGCATATATATATATATATATATATATATATATTAATTTCTTTTCCCTTCACCGATTGAATTTAAATCCAAATCTTTTATCTCATCTAATTTAAATTGAATTATCCTTCCAATATAATCCACTTAAGTCTTAAAATTTTAAAATAACACCCAAATAATCTAGATAATTAAATTAAAATTACTTAAAATTTTGGGTTGTCACATCATCAATGTGGCTCATATACATTATCTACTACTTTACCTTTTAAACCTATTATTTTATTAAGCTAATTAAGTAAAAGATAATTTCCTAATTAAACACTTTGATTAGAGATCTAAATCTTAGGACTGGTCGTTTCTCTATCTTATTAAATAATAATTTTTTTCTCCTCATCAAAAAACTTAATTAAGTTCTAAAGGAATCAAGAGAGAGAAACTCAATCCAATCAACATCATGAATCAAGGTATGTTTACTCTAACTCATGTTATTGTAGAAATCATCTAGTTCAAAGATTTTAACATTTATTATTTTATACAAGGTTAGAATTTTATTGTATAATCATGAAGTTAAAACTTACCTATAGTATCATAACAAGGTTCAGAACTTGTGATTTTTCATTGATTTTTAATGTATGATTTTATGTTTTCGCTATAAATAAATTGTCGACAATCATGATTTAATCTTTGAATTTATATTCGGAGTATTATTGGTTTTCCGTACAAAATTATGTGATTCTTCAATGAATTAATATTGATTTTCATGTCTTTACTGGAAAGTTGTGGGAAAAGGAAAAAAAAAAATTAATATTGCAATTAAACTAAGCAAAGAGCAAAAAATAAGGGAAAAATTGTACAAATAACCTAAAAATTGGGCCTCTGGGTAGTCATGCTTGTCCATTTTTCATAACTACCTCCCAAAATAGACACTTTTAATTGGTTTTTTTTATATTTTTTATTAAATTTTTATTTAAAAAAAATAATAATACTATATTTATATATTATTTTAATTTTCAATAGGTTTATTAATTTTTTTACATTTCAAATTTCAATTCTAAAGATGAGTACTTTGATTTTTTTTGTTTTATATTTATTTTATTTATTAATTTTGCTATTTACAAAAATAATTTTGCTATATTTATATTTTATTTTAATTTTGAATTTTAAAATTCTCCAATAATTAAATTTTATATATTATTTTAATTTTTAATTTGTATATTAATTTGTTTTTATATTTCAACTTTTGAGTATTAAAATTTGTCATATGCATGTTTATATATTATTTTAATTCTAATATTTTTAGTATATGTGAAATCGAGTAGAATTTTACATTATATAAAATTTACTGACTAAGACATTCATTTAGTTTTACTTTAATATTTTACAATCACGACATTTATATAATAATATAATTAAGTTGGATTTGACTCGACATCACTTAAGACAAATGACTCGAGTTAGAGATGACAACACCTATCAAATTTGGGCAACATATATGAAGGATATGATACAACTTTGTTATTATGTTTAGTTGTCATATATATTAGTTAAAAAAATTTTTGATAATATTTTTTTTCAAGAAACAAGAAAGAGTTATCAAACAAGTTTCTGTTTCTGTTTCTGTTTTTGTTTTTGTTTTTCAAGAAACAGAAAACGAGAATAGTTATCAAACATGTTCCTATTTCTTGTTCTAAAAAAAAAAGAAACAAAAAACAAAAAATAGAAAATGAAAAACAAGAAACAGAAAACAGGAACGTTATCAAACGGGCACTAAACTTGGACATCTACATTATACCTAAATTATAATATTTATAATAGAGAAAGATCTCTCCTTTTATTGCTCATCTAAACTATGTGTATAACATTAAATTTAGTAAAATAAATTAGTCAATTAGTCAATCAATTTTGTGCATTATGTATATTATAAATTATGTTTTTATTTTTGTAATTTCAATTTCACAATTCGAAATGCATAAGGTTTTCCTATTTTCTTGATAAAATTATTTGCAATGTTAATGTTTTGCAAACCGTGTGTTGTAAATTAGTTGTTATTATGTTATTATGATATCTATATGTTATATGTTATGAATATTTTGTTAGTCACTAACAGAACCAAATTAATACTATATAGATATCAAGTTAAAGTAATTTGTTTATATGATGCTAATGAGTAGGGCTGCAAGGAAAAATTGAAAAAATCGCTTAAAACGACTGAATCCACTCGTCGGATCAGGTTGAAGCCAATCGGCTTGGCAGTTTTGGGATGAAAATATAAAAACTAAAAATTATCAGGTCGGTTTCAGGTTAGGCAAAACAGAAAATTGAAAACCCGAATCGCCCGATAAAATAAATACAATTCATTGGTCAGGTTAGTGCGGGAACACACCTTAGATGCTTCAGGACATGGGTTTGAATCTTGGGAGCATGTAGAATTTTATTTTATTACATATTTAATCAAATGCGCTTGTGATTTCTTCCTTCCCCACGCATGCACACATGAATACTCGGTGAACCAAGAGTCAAGTCGACCAAACCGGTGGTCTAAGCAGTCTGGGCAGTTCAATTTCAAAATGGACACAATTTGTCCACAAGTCATTTGTTAACTCATAGACATTGTACATGATTTTGGCCTAAATCATGTACCATACACGATTTACACAAGGTGGAATTGACCTTGACACACATGCAGCCAATTGGGTGCTAATTGTGCCACGAAACTCGTAGACATGGTACATGATTTCCACGTGAGTTCGTCATAATTTTAAATATAAATAATATTTCATAATTTGGCTCATTCCCTACATGTAATTGAAAACATTTCAAATAAGGAAGAACATTGTCACATTCAATTTGCGAAAATCTTCCAAATCTATTTACAAAAATATTTTCAAATTTTAGCAATTCAATTTTTACCTAAATTATCCACCTGTTTGAATTTTGAAATTTTTTTTTATGTAATATATTCTTCAATTGTCTACATTCATTCAAAATTTGGAGTAGGATTTCACCATTTTCAACCACAACATTAAGAGTTTTATGTAGCAGTATACATTTATAAAAGCTTGAATAAGAAATATATATCTAGTTTATATGTTAGATTGTATAAATAAAATAATATCACTTCTATACAATGATGTATATTTCAAATTAAATATGACAAATAAAAAGTGGTATATGTGACAATAATAAAGAAAAAATTCAAGATGAACAAATGTAAAAGATAAAAGAGAACTAGAGAATTGATGAAAACATATTAGAGAGAATTAATTAAACAAAATAAAAACGAAAGGAAATAAATAAGTTAAATTAACAAAATAAATATGGAGAGAGGAGACGAATGGAAGGGCAAAATTAGAGGGAATCTAAGTGAGAGAGAAAAAAAAAGACAGAATAATAGAAGGGAAGTTTTTTTTTTCTTTTGTTAGACAACATTTAAAAAAAAAAAAAAAAAAAAAAAAAAAAAAAAAAACTCATGTACTGGGTACACGAGTTTTCACCCTACTTAGGGTGTACACGGGTCTTTTACAGTTGTTTGTCTTTTTGGTCATTTTTGTGGCAATTGAGGTGGATCATGCAAATCATATATCAGGTACATAATTTCCTTCCGGAACTAAATTGCCTCAAATTTGACAATAATTTCCAGCTGAACCCTAAATCATGAATTTGATTTTTGAACAACATTATTTAAAAAAAAAAAAAAAAAAAAAATCGTCACTACCCTCTTTTTGTCATTTAAAAAAACATACACACATTATTCTTAGAATTTGCCTCAAACCATGATTTGAACTTTCCTTGCTTCGAACACAAACCTAATACTTTTAATGCTTGGCTAAATTCATAGAAAATTATCCATGAACGGATACTTCTTATGCTCTCAAAGCATGGATGATCTAATTTTAAGTATCAATAACTTTTTTTTTGTGTACATAGTTTTACATGTGTACATAACATTCTACATTGGTGGAGGTTAATTAAGGTATATATACACTATACGATGATCTATAGATGTACCTTGTTATAGAGATATGTAGACACATTTTAACAATTTGGGTAGTCGAAAATATTAGCAATTGTCGTGTTTTTATTTACATTTTGCCTCCAAAATTTATTTATATTTCCATAATTTTTTTTTTACATGGCATCCTTATTCAAATGCATTGAGGTAGTTGGGAAAAAAATTGTAAAATCTTAGTTGGGAGTATTTTTGTCATAGTATAATTATTAATTTCTACTCAAATATAAATTTAGTCATTTTTGCAAGAAAATATTGTTTTAGTCCATTTTCAAACACTATTTTTGTTTTAATATAGTTATTTATCTTGTTAACCTTAGAATAGAAAATACCAACTCATTATCAAGTAAAATAAAATAAAGACAAAAGAAATCAACATGCATGATTGGGCCAATTTGTGCAATTTTGCTAAACCAAATGGACCAATTGAAACTTTCTAACAATATCCATCAAACTCAAACTATGAAGTACAAAGTTTGTTTGGTTTTATTTCGTTTTATACATGTGTAAGTATGCGAGTATTTGAGCTAGCTATCGAGTATCTTGACTATTTCTCCAGAACAACTTGTCCGATTTTCCGACTTTTGGTTGCATTTGATTATTTTTAGACACAAGTTCTCTAATTCAAAAAATGAGTTTTAAGTTATTGATGCATTGTGATATAGATACCTAAATAAGAGTAGTTATAAAGAAAAATAAGGTAGAAGAATGGGTGACACAACTAATGAAGTGGAAAGGTAGGCAAAAACCTCACTCATGGATTGTGGTGTTAGGCAAAAAGATGGGGAGAGAGGTCTAAGGTAAAAAAGCCAAAGAAAGAATGATTAATTATAGAATTACCTTTAGGCATAATCTAGAAAATGAGTTTGGGAAGATTTTTTTTTTCTTTTTTTAGGAAGAGATCGGATGTCGTGTGAATGATTAAAGATGTATTTAAAAGTATTTTTATCGACAAAATTGTGTTTAATAACAATCATATATCTTATGTGATGTTAGATCTAAAACTCTTAACATCGACTTTGAAATACTTTTCAATCAAGTTTTTGATCAAATCAAAATTACGTTCTCACAAAATACTTTAAAGTTATCAAAAAGCACTCTCAAACAAGTCGGTGAATTCGAAGAAAATGTCGTATTAGAAGCGTAGAAGTGGTGCGTGTGTTTTGTCCAACAAATAATATTTAATCACATGAGTTTATTAGTCCAAGACATAATTATTGAGAGTGGACTTAACCCAATATTCCAAGATGGTTCTTTCTTCTTTACTTTGTACAAAGTTAATGGGTGTTGGGTGATGGTGGTGGTGGGCATTATTGGGTATATGCATTTTCTTTTTCAACTAATTTGTTGAACCAATTTAAACATAATTTAATGAGTTAAGATAGATTCTCGACTAAAAGATTAGAGGGTGTTTGGTTCACCAAAATGAATTGGGTTGAGTTATAAAAATTTTCAACTCAATGTTTGGCCCACTAACTTTAAATGTTGGTAGAATTGAGTCGGTTATTTTTACCAACTCTCTCTTTTCCAATATTTTCAATGGCTCCACCTATCAGCAACTACCACTACCACACTTCAGTGACATACTTTGACAACCACCTTCGTCCAGTCAATTTCGACGACCAACTTCGGGCTCCGACAATCATCTCCAATGACAACTGCGGCAACCAAATTCGATGACCATCTTCCCATAAAGAATGTTTAACGACATGCTCTGATTATGTATATGGCTTGATTAAATTAAATGTCCGAATAAGTTATTAACCAAACAAAACTACTATGTCACATCACAAGATTTGAACAACTTTAATTTGATTATGCATATGACTTGATTAAATTAAATCTCACGGATTATCATGATAGGTATTATTATATGAAATATATAACACATTTTCTGTATTTACATTGCAATGAATTACTATTCAACTAATTGCATAGGCTAATTAAATTGTTGGATATTTATAGGGCGGTAAACGATTGTAACTCGACCCAACCCTATTTATAATAATGTCCCTTCTTTTAAAGCTTCATAGACATCTTCTCATTCTATACGAAAAAATTGATTGATGTAATTTTTTTAGCACAACGAATATAGGGTTTAAAAATTTGAACCTCTAATTATAGAATGAGAGTTACATACCAATTACCGTTGAGTTTTGTTGGCTAGTTAATGTAATTTATTACAATAATTTTCACAATATATAAAACATTTCTTCTAGAGATAGATCTATCACATTTGTTTAACTTATAATTGATTCTCGTTTTAAAAATAAATACACTCAACAAACCTAGTAGAGTAAAAAAAGTATGGATCCCTTATTTTCTTTAACCAACTTACCCATAGTGAAATTTCAAGGAATTTTTTACCTTCAAATTTAATGAATAGTTTACAAAATGAAAGTAGGGATCGCCTTCATCCACTTACTGCATGTTTAGAAGTGATTTTTTTGAAATTGTTAAAGGGCATGTTTGGGATTGAATTTAAAATGGCTAAAATCACTGTTATCATTTTCAAAATCACACAAAAATATATTTTTAATTCTTCAAAACTAGTTTTGATGATTGAAAATTGTATTTAAAAGTGTAAAATTGAAAATTAAATTAATTTTGTGTGATTAAAGTGTGTTTTTGAGTAATTTTTAAAAATAACAAATCATTAAAATCACTCCCAAACATGCCCAAAATCACTTTTGTCATTTTTAAAATCACTCTTAAACACGTCATTGGTCACTTGAAATTAATATAAATATCTAATTTTACACTTTTAAATGTAATTTTCAAATCATCCAAATTAATTTTTAATGATTAAAAACATCTCTAGAATGAGTTTAAAAACAGCAAAGGTAATTTTAGTTTGAAAAATCACTTCTAAACATATCTTTAACGTGAAAAAAAAAAATTCCAACTAAAAAAACAAAACAAAAAAAAAAACAAAGTTTGAAATGACTCATTTTCCACTTTTATTGTAGGCAAATTAAATTTAGGGTAGTGGATGTCTAGGATCTATGAGGATGCCAACCATTCACTTGCCTCCAAGCTTTTCAATGGGGAATGTTATCATCATGATGTTAACTCCCAATTCCCATTCAACACAAATATGCCAAAGTGTTTACCATCATTTATACCATAGATGTCTATTTTTCCTTTTTTCTATTTTTTTTTGGAGACAAAACAATTTTTGAATGGAGCGGAGAATCTTGAATTCGAATGAAACGGAAGACTTTTGACTATAAAACTCGGTTTACTTCAAAAGAATAAGTATCAGTGAAATGAGAATAAAAATATCCTTCGAAAATATAGTTGAAGAAGAAAGAACAAATTTTGATTCCAAATGAAGTGATGGTCCCCTCCACAAACTTCGCTTAAAGCCTTCATTCTTTACAAAGTTAAAGTGTGACTCATCAATTATATATGATCATTTCATCTTAATATTCTCTAAACTACAAACTGCATACTTAAGTTAGGTATTATCTCCTCCTACAATGTCATCGTTCTTAAATATCAATTTTTGTTGAAATGCATCTTTTGTTTTTGCAAAATGGGTTTTTTTTTTTTTTTTTTTTGCTATAACTTTCGATATGCAATCTTGTCGTCATTGTCTGATTCCTAGTATGATATTGCATATATTATATAGCATCATAATATCAAACAAAAATAATGTTTATATATATATATATATATATATATATTCTTTAGTATATAGTTTTTCAATGGGTTGATTGCATAAATAGAAATCAGATTCAAAATAATGATAATAATAGTACAATATAAAACATTTTGCAAATACGGCATAAAATAAGTCCAACTCATGTAAAAAGACTAAAAAAACCCAATGACATAGCGCAAATTCATTATTCACACCTAACTTTTATCGTCGATTCATTTTGTCAATATCCCCAAAACTTTTATCGTTAATATCTTTTTACTCAAACGTTTTCATCGTCTTCTCTTCTCCAACAATTTTCATTGCCCTAATCTCCTTGCTCTATCGCTTTCATGACTAATTTTCCCAAAATTTGTTCAAATTGAGGACATGTTTGGCCATGTTATTATATATTAGTAAAATAAGTCATTTCTGATAGACTTATTGTTGTTTATCAGAATATATGAGTAATGTAAGGATGCTACTTTTTCAAAAGGAAAACTATATACAACCCAACCACCTTCAAGCTATCTCTTGAAGAGGTTAGGTTGGACATTTCTTGCTATTTTCTGTTCCTAACAATAAAAAAATAAATTGTATTAGCAATATTTATCCTTTATCATCATTCCTGATACGAACATATGATAGTTGTTGTTTAGTCCATCACCGATAGACTTCATCAAAACATGTAGTCTTTCAGAGAGATAAATTGTTATTATTGGTAGTCGTATATTCGAAACAAACTACTTGTAATTTGATAGAAAGTCTATTATAGTGATAGACTTCTATTAGTTTTAGACTTTTAATTTATCATGCTCTACTCCCTAAGAAGGTATGTTTTTTTAAAACATTTCCTACATAAATATAAATGGAGCCAAAGAGGGTTGTAAACAAGTTGGAACTTACAGCCTGTTGTATTTCTTTTTATTTCTTTTTGAAACTTGTTTGTACTTGTTATATTAAATGCTTAAAATAAATGTATCTTTCTTGAATTTATTTGTAATTATTTTTTAGTTTGTATGTGTAGTTGAGCGAAGAAAGAGACATAAACTTCCAAATCTCACAAGTAAAATGATTCATTCATATTCTCCTTTGATTGTAGTCATGGTGATATGAAAACCCTGACAAATTCATGAAAACCCTGACAAATTGGAATTAGAAACCTTTTTGAGATGAGAATCCCTAATTCTTAATCACTAAAATTCTCAAATCAACTCGATTTTCAACTCTAAGGATTAGGTTAGACACGGATTACCTTAAGATCAAATATATTAGACAAATTCTTTCTTGTCCTCTGCGACATGTCTTACAACATGCTTTGACATTGTCAAGGACATTGTTACGTGATAGATAGAAAAATTTGCAGAATATTTTATTTCCTTATCGGTCGTGATGCAGATTTCGTGGCCTACTGCTTTTTTACCTGCAGAGATGATTTTTTTCTTTCCTTGGAGATCTTCTCAAAGTTACCCATATACATTGTGGTGTGTTCAATTTTAGGGTTGGCCGTTTTGAAGAATATTGGAGTCGTTTTGTCTTGTGTGTTTGCCAAAAACCACAAGTGTGTCTATCCTTGGGATTGTGAAAGAGTGTTGCTAATGTAGATCTTGAGTGTTACTCTAGGTCCTGTTGAACCGTTTTACTACAACTTGAGAAGTGATTCTCAACCTTAGGGGGAGTCTAAGTTCATTAAGTGGAGTGGTTTTTCAATTGAAGGTGGAAAGATAGAGGTTCATAGGGAGTCTCTCACTTTGAGGGAGCCTAAGTGATTGTTCACTAATATTCTTATACTTAGGGAGAGCCTAAGTACGTGGAATGTGAGAGGAACTCACACTCAGAGGGAGCCTAAGTTTCATTGAGAGGAAGTCTCACACTTAAGGAGAGCCTAAGTGATCGTTCTTTAAGTTGGACTATTTGAGTGTCACTGCAATTGTGATTTATTTACATATAATTAAGTATATCATTATAATTGCTTGGTTTTATATATTAGTGATCAAAATATCTTTCAACAGGCATACTGCCCCCAGACATAAGTGGTATTGCACTAAACTGGGTTACCAAACTCTATGTTTTATTCTAGTTTTAATTTTCTCTATTTATCTTTGATGTTTTTGCAATTGTTGTAACATTGGGTGCAATAAGTGTTGTGTGTTAGATAACCTTTATTTTACTAGGGATCTTGGATTACTAACTTTTTTTTTTTTCTTCATATCTTTTTGTTTTCACTAAAATATATGATGATTCTACAAATGTGACAATAGAAAGGTAAATAGGAAGCTAAAAGATTGTTGGAAAAAAAAAAAAAAAAAAAAAAAAAAAAAAAAAAAAGAGTCTCCCCCTTTTAGTACATAGTTGAAATAATTGTTTAATTTTTTTTCAATCTTCTACTCATTATTGTTTTAAATTCAAAAAGAGGGAATTTCAAATATTGAAATATAATGTTTTCCGTCCTATATAATATAATGCTTAATTTTCACATCAATTTGCCTGATTGTCAGCCATATATATATAATAGGAGCCAAAGTTAATAATACACACACTGAATTCTTTTCACTTGATGAAGAGTTTCTAGAAGAGATAACCCTAATCAAATAGTAATGAACTCAATTTTCTAAATGGGCTTGGGCCTTACAATTCAATGGGCTATCTTGACAAACTCCCTTCTAAACTAACAAAACAATTGCTGTTAAACCCTTAAATATTGCGATTTTTAAGGGTTCAATTGTAAAATTTCGTACCATTAGAAGAAAGTGTGATTCATAAAAATTCAACGGTTGAGGGTGTCATCGACAATAACTTCTAGGAATTGTTTGGAAGTCTGGAATGTAATCAGAATTACTGAAAACCAGAGGAGTGTTGGAATGCGTGAAGTATCGAGGGCGGTATAAAAATGGGGTTGTGAAACGTAAAAACGGTTAAAATGTTTTAAAATGTTTTGGTCCTTATATTTTAAAACATAACTTTTAAAATGTTCATTCTTGTCCTTATATTTTCAACTTTAGTTTATTTTGGTTCACGTACTTTCAAAATGTTCATTTTGGTCCTTGAACTTTCAAAAAGTGACCTTTTTATACCTTAAAAATGAAGTAAAAATGAAAATGAAGGGACCAAAATGAACATTTTGAAAGTATAGAAACCAAAATGAACTAAAACCAAAAGTATATAAACCAAAGTAGTATTTAAACTGTTCCTAAAAATAGTTTTAAAATGTTCTTACATTAATTTCTTTTATTATTTTTAAATTAGAAAAATAATTCAATAAAAAAAAGTATCCCTTTTCTTTAAAATTATTGTTTTAACTTGTTTTTTCTAATTCAAAATATCATATAATAATTTAAACAAATTAAAAATTTGTTTTAAAGACCATTTAAACCTATTTTTGAAAACTCAAGGACTAAAAAGTTACATTCTGAAAACTTATATACTACATACACCTATTCTTCAAAATTCGAGAACTAGAAAAGATAGTTTTCTTAAAACAATTTTAAAAAAATCAACGAATGAAACAAAATTGAACCGACTGCAAAGTAGTGGATAATAGTAATATAATTAACTTAATAATTAAGTTATTAAACGGAACAATCTCAAAAGTTGGAGTATTAGATTCAAATTTAAACTTAGAAAAATGATTACATTTAATAAAGCTTTCTTAATTGAATTGAAAAAGGTAGAGAGAGTATACATTGCCAAACAAACGTTTTTATGGGGACACACTTTCTTTCTTTTTACATGTAATATTAAATCTTCGAATTCTTCACTTTTCCCTCTCCAAATTCATTCTCTTTTCTCTCTCTCTTCAATTGCAAAGAGAGAACTGAATTATTGCCCTTTAATCGGCGATGGCACATTCTTTTAATTTCTTCCCGTTGTTTTTCACTTTACTACTCTCTACGGCGGCGGTTTTATCGTCGGAGATCGGCGGAGAGGAATTGGTCGACGGAGATTCACGGCGGAGAGAGGCTGACAGAGTGGTCGATTTGCCGGACCAGCCGCCGGTGGAGTTCCGGCACTATGCCGGTTATATCAAACTCCGGCCGAGTGAAGAGAAGGCTCTGTTTTACTGGTTCTTTGAGGCTCAAAACGACGTCGCTCTTAAGCCTCTTGTTCTTTGGCTCAATGGAGGTTCTTTTCTCTCTCTATATCTCTCCTCTTTCAGATTCTTTGATTTTCCTATTATTTTTATTTAGTCCTTATGTTTCAAAACTTTGCCAAAAACACCTTTAAATTTTGAGTTTCTTTCTTTGTCGGTTAGTTCATTTAACAACATTTTCAAAAAAATATCCTTAAGTCGATTATGAGTAAAATTGAGAATTAAATTTTGAGTAGGCTTTTATACCAAAGTGGATATATATATATATATATATATATAGACACACAACACACGTATGTATGTATGTGTGTGTGTATATATATACACATATATATATTACAGAGAACGAGGGTTTAAATATTATTTTAGTGTTTGTATTTTAAATTTTTGGTCATTTTTATCTTTATACTTACAAAATGTTTATTTTGATTCGAATACTTTTAGTTATGATTTATTTTTATCGTTGTATTTTCAAATGTTTATTTGGGTTCTAGTATTTTTAATTTTAGTTCATTTTGGTCGTTGGAATTTTTAACTTTGATTCATTTTGATCTTTGTATTTTTTAAAAAATTAAACGACCATTTTAGTCCCTTAAAAATAAAAATGATGGGAGCAAAATAGTTACTTTCTAAAAATACGTGGATCAAAATATATATTTTTTAAAGTATAAAGACCAAAATTAATAAAAGTTAAAAGTATAAAATTGAAATGAAACAAAATCTAAAGTATATAAATCGAAGTGTTATATATATTAAAATATAAAGTTTTGTCTCTCTTTTATAAAAAATTTCTGGCTTGACCTCGTGAGTAAGTGTGCTTTTACACCTATTATACTCATTTTTTTAATGATTTAAATACTTTAATTTTTGTTTATTTAAACTTTATAGAACACAAAGTAAATTTAAAATTATATGAATTAAAATAAGAATCAAGTTCGAAAATATGTACGCTTAATATTTCTATAGAAATAAATCAGTATGAAATTTTAATGAAATACGATATAGAATTTTATTGATTTTCTTATGAAACCTTAAAGAATAATATAATTTAAAATTATTAGGATATAAATAGAATGATCAATAAAAATATTGATTTGTTACAGTATAATTTTAAATCTTTAAGATGGTGAGACCAAAAAAAAAAAAAAAAAAAAAAAGGAAAGATATTCTTAATTTTTTTTTTTTCTTTTTAGACATTATAAATGTGAGCTCAAAAAATATTATTTTACTCCATTTCCTTAACAAATAACGAGTTGAGATTTGAGAATATTAACAAACAAAAAAATGAATTTAAGATAATTATTATAACGACAAGGGAAAAAAAAAACATTTCCAAAGATTTCTGCCGTTTGAAATTATGAAGACATGTCTTTTTGTAGAAAATGGCTACAGTATTACTCTATGATTGATGTAACTTTTGATATATTATAATTATAATATTAAAAATGTTAATTATAAATTTGAATATTTATTCTATTTTATATTTATTTTAATATTTTATTTTGAATTTGGGCTAAGTTATAATTTCATATTATTGCATTATTAAAAATAAATCTTATGTGAGATATCTAATGATTTGTGTTTAATAAAATTTATATACTTAAATAAAATGTTTGAAAAAAATATGCCTATTAAAAAAAATATTTAGAAGTATAAAAATTAAAAAGGAGATAAATGCGACAATTAAGCTTCAATTATGAGTTTTTTTTTTTTTTTTGTGAATAAGATTTTTTCATGTTTGGACAAGACCAACTTGTAACAAAATCTGAAAATTAAAAAATCATCTCACAAAAATGTATTAATATTTAATTTTTTTTATTGAGTTTGATTTTACTTTTAGATTTTTATTTGCATTACAACATCCTTTAATAAAACTATTATTCTCCTATTATATTTAGAATTAAAGTTATTTATTACAATATTTGAAAGTTGATAAAATCATCCAAATACAACAATCAAAAAACTCTTCAATCTCTATTATATTAAGAAAAAGAAAAGAAAAAATAAATCTAGATCTGGTATGAATGCGATATATTATAAAGGACAATTTTACCCTCCTTTGTATTTTAGTCTAACCAACTTTTTTTCGCTTCTGTTTATCAAGATGATGAATTATTTTACTTTCGATAGAATGACAGTGAAGTGGAGAATGACAACGAAGTGGAGCGGAGATGGAGATGACTTTTGGTCTCTTTTGTCTCTATTCTTGAAGACAATTTTATTGACTATAGAAGGAATCTTTATTAAAGAAAGGAGAAAAAATTGATGAAAAGTTTATTATTTTACTTTGAAAGAATTTTTTTTTTTTAATTTAATTAACTTATACTCCATTTTATGAGTTTAAACACCAATATATTTACAATTCAGTATTTATATTGAATAGCTTTATATACACACTACTATACACTTCTATTAGAATTCAAACTAATACGTAAAACTTAAAAATTAAGATTTTTTTTTTTTGTCTATAATGATCTCATATATTCATTACATTGTAGAGTATTATATAATATAAGAAAAAAAATATCTTTTTAATTCTCAAGTTTTGAGTCTATTTTCATTCGATCTCTAAATTTTAACATTTTACATTTTTTTCCTCTTGAGATTTGAATTTAATTTTTATATGGCTCTTAAATTTCATAATGTTACATTTTTATCTTCGAATTCTGAATTTCGTCTTCATTTGATATTTAAATATCAATATTTTATCCTCAAATTTTAACTAATGTTATTTTGGTATTAACATCTAACTCTTTTTTTTTTTTTTTTTTTGAAGATTCGAGCAAAGGAGGTGACAAGTGCTTTTAATTTAACATCAACTATTAGTTAACTAATTTAAAATAATGATAATGTAATTTTTTAAAAATTAATATTAATAGTGACGAAAAACTAGTAAAAATAAATGGTTGTTTTCAAATATAGAAAAATGAGTTAAACTATTTACATATATAGAGAAAATTTTACTGTTTATCAGCAATAGACTACGATAGAAGTCTATCACTCAAGCGATAGAATTCTATCACGGTCTATCGCTGATAGACAGTGAAATTTTTCTATATTCGTAAATAGTTTGATATTTTTTCTGTTTATAGTAATTTTCCAAAAATTAAATTAAATTATAATTAATTAATTCCTTTAATTTAATTTATTAATTAACATTAACACCAAGGATCGAAAGTGGGTATTTATTGAAAAATCAAGATTAAAAGTGTAAATATTGAAGCTCTAGGACCAAATTGAAACAAAACTAAAAAACTAAAAGGTAAGAACGTAACATTTTGAAATCTAGAGATAAAATAGAAATTAAACTCAAAACTTAAAAGTAAAAGTGTAACATTTTGAAACTTAAAGGTCAAATAGAAACTAGACCAAAAACTTACGGACTACAAAATGTATTTTCTGTATAATATATATATATATATTCCTTTAAAGTTAACGTTCATTATTTAAGGAGGTAGATTTTATCGATTCAATTAAGATGTTGTTCTATATTACACTAATAAAACTTAGAGTGATGTGTGATGATGAACTTAATTAAAAGATTAGTGTACTTATGTATAGAATTTGAATTAGAGGAAACAATAATATTTTTGGTGAATAATTTGATCAGGGCCAGGGTGCTCCTCCATAGCTTATGGAGCTGCTCAAGAACTTGGGCCCTTCCTTGTTCAGAGCAATGGGAAGCTAAAACTCAATCCTTTCTCTTGGAATAAAGGTATACCCTAATTTAATCTCCATTAATTATGTATAAAGATTTTTTTTTCATTATTTTTTTATGAGTTATTTTCAAAAATAGAAAAAGTATCAAACAATTTATAAATATAAAAAAAAACTTCACTGTCTATCACTAGGCGATAGACTGCAATAGACAATGAAATTTTTCTATATTTATAAAGAATTTGATATTTGGGTTGTTTTCTCGAAATCTACCACAGTCTATCCTGATAAATAGTGAAATTTTTCTATATTTGTAAATAGTTTGATATTTTTTTTTTCATTTATAATAATTTTCTTTTTTTTATTTTCGGGCAACAGCTGCAAATATGCTGTTTTTGGAGTCACCAGTGGGAGTGGGATTTTCTTATACAAACAAATCATCAGATTTAGAAAAGCTTGGAGATAAAGTCACAGCCGAAGATTCTTATGCTTTTCTTATTGGTTGGTTCAAAAGGTTTCCAGATTTCAAACTTCATGATTTCTATATAGCTGGAGAGAGCTATGCTGGTATAATTCTTTTTTTTTTTTTTTTCTTTTATCTTCTTCAATTTTTTTTATCTTTATATTTTGAGTTTGATTTCCAAAATAGTGTTTTGATCTCACAAGTTCGAACTTTTTTTTTTGTTTAGATAATATGTGAGGTCAAAAAATTTGATTAGTACTTTTTTTTTTTTTTTTTTTTTTTTTTGAAAAGATAAATTCATATTGACAGTTTAAAAATTTTGAACTTACCTAATATAAGATTAAAATATTCTCTAAATTGAGATAATCTGTATTTGATTAGACAATAAAAGTCAAATCTACAAGTAACTCAGTAGATAAGATAGAAATTATCTCATTTATAAGGCCGATGATTTCATCTCATTCTAGTAATTGTTGAATTGATTTTAAAAAAAAAAAAAAAAAAAAAAAAAAAAAAAAAAAAAAAAAAAAGCTTCAGAAGTTTGAATTAATGTAGAGATGTATTATTTTTTCTATTTAGAATAAAATAGTATACTGTATTTTTATGAATTGTTATCGAAATAAGAGCTTTATTATTGACATATTTATTGTCTCTCTTTTTTATATTTGTTTTGAAGGACATTATGCTCCCCAACTAGCTGAGCTCATTTATGAGAGAAACAAAAATTCTAGCAAAGATTTGATTGTTAACCTCAAGGGCTTATTGGTAAGTTCTTTCTTCCCAAAAATAATAATAATAATAATAATAATAATAAAATAAGCTTTTTAGTACACCAAATATATAGGTATCGAAATTTGCATCTCCTTAAATCTATGCTCACTTTAAGGATAAATAAAATAAGTTCTCAATATTAGGCTAGTTTTGTAAAAATAGAAAGAAAAAAAAAATTCAGCCCATAATTTAAAATAGAAAATACTACCTAATACACATGACACATTTGATACATTTGACACACCTGATACACTTAGAATTAAAAATTAAAAAATAATAAACAAAACACTTGAACTTCTTATTCTTTGAAAGCAATAGACACCCCCTAACATCTCTCTTCAAACAACTAACACTACTCCACACCATGTTGCTACCTCTATCGATCGCGGCACATCCGATCACCGATCGTCGGTCGTCGTTTTTCACTTTCTTTCTCTATCTTTCTTTCTCTCAATATCTCTCTTTCACCAACTCCACACCATTTATCGCTAAGCATCGCTCCATCTCTCCGTCTACCTCCGTCGACCACCGTATGTCTAGTCACCAATCGGCGGTCGCCACTTTTCTCTCTCGATCAATTAATTATTTAGGGATTTATGTAACAAAAAATAATTAGAAATTCACAATTACTTAACTGATAAACTATTTAGGAATTGCATATTTGCCATTTTGCCATATTTGTAAAGTTTGAAAAATAAAAGTCATAATTGCTAAACCCTAAACTTAATTTGCTACCCAATACAATTATAAATTAATATGAAACAAATACTATATGGTGATTTTTTTTTTTAATTATTAATCAGATTGGAAATGCAGCCATCAATGATGAAACAGATTCAATGGGAATGGTGGAATTTGCATGGAGCCATGCCATAATATCAGATCAACTCCATGCCAACATCTTTAAACAGTGCAATTTTTCAGTTGACATTGAAAACCTAACACTTTCTTGCCTTAATTACTATAGAGATTTTTTAGTTTCTTACTCCAAAATTGATATCTATAACATTTATGCTCCAATTTGCCAACCTATTTCCTCCTCCTCCTCTTTTGACTCGATGTTTAGACTCGTCGGTACTGCTTCTCGACTCTTCTCAAAATATGTAAGACTTCATATCTCTCTCAAAAAACTTTCAATAAAACTTATGTTTGTTTTTTTAGTTAAATTATAATTGCAAAAGTGAGATTGAATAGATAGTACGTAGTTGGTGACTTATTCACTGAATTATTCTCGAATTGACACTGATTAATGGTTTTTTTTTTTTTTTTTTTTTTTGTTTTTACTTAGAAATTATGGAGTAAGCTAGCAAGAGGCTATGATCCATGTAGTGCAAATTATGCAGAAAAGTATTTGAGTAGAGAGGATGTTCAAAGGGCTCTTCATGCTAATGTTACCAAACTTTCATATCCTTACACCCCTTGCAGGTAATTATTCCTTTTAACTTTTATATATTTATTTTAGGATTGGATTGCAAGTTTAGTCTCTAAAATTTAATTTATAAAAAATTTTAAAAAAAAATTGTTAACGGTTAGAATTGTGTTTATGTCTTTGAATTTTAAAAAGTATCGAATAGATTTTATACCTTCTATTATTATCATGTGTTGATAAGATTCTAAATTTTATAATAATAGACCTCTTAACTTTTAATTTTGTGTGTAATAAATATTTGACTTATTAGATATTTTCTTAAATTTACAAACTTGTCTTTGCATAAAACTGAAAAGTCAAGGTCATATTCAATTTTATGTCTAATAAGCCATCGATTATTTTTCTAACAAAAAGAGTTGTGAATTAGTTAATAACTTAGTAAACACAAAGTTAAGCTAATAATCATTTTCTCACTAGATAGCTTTTTAGGTCCTATTGGTAACTATTTGGTTTTTTGTTTTCAAAAATTGTGTTTGTTTTCTCTCATTTTCTTACAATGATTTTAATCTTTCCTAAGTAAAAGAGTTTAATACTTAGCCAAATTCTGAAAACAAAAACAAGTATTTAAAATATATATATATATATATATATATATATATATACATTTAAAAGCTAACGTGGTTTTTGAAAACATTGGTAGAAAGTAGATAGTAAAGCAAAGAAACTTAGAGACATGTAAGTGGTTGTTTATAGGTTTAATTTTTAAAAACCAAAAACAAAAAATCAAATAATTACTAAACGAAGCCTTAACTTTTTGTTTTTAAAAATTAATTAACTTATAAATACTACTTTACCTATTGATTTCTTTATTGTGTTATTACTTTTTAGGAATGCTACTTCAAAAATTTTAACCAAGTTTTAAAAACTAAAAAAATAGTTTTGAAATTTGGCCAAAAATCCAAATGTTTCTTCACAAGAGGTAAAAAAAACTATAGTAAAGAAATTTGTAAGGTAAAAGGAGCACAATTTTCAAAAATAGAAAACAAAAAACGAAGACCTTGTTTGATTTGGTGTTTTTGGTTTTAGCTTTTTAAAATTAGGCCTACAAACACCTTGCCACCTCTAAATTTATTGTTTTGTTGTCTATTTTTGTACCAATGTTTTCAAAAACCAAATCAATTTTTTTAAATAAATAAAAAAAAAATAGTTTTTAAAAACATGTTTTTGTTTTTAGAATTTGGCTAAAAATTCAATTCTTGTACTTAAGAAAGATGCAAAAACATAGTAAGAAAATAAACTTAATTTTTAAAAACTAAAATGATTATCAAATGAGGCTGAAATTGTTATAAAATACAAATAACAGATCTATTAGAAATATACTTTTAATATTTAGGAATTTATTAGACACAAAATTAAAAAAATTAGACTAATCAACCACTTTTATAAATGTTAGAGATGAATTGAAATATCACGTGAAAGTTTGTCCTATTTTGTTATCTCTTTAAATATTTCATTTTGGTTTATGAGCTAAATTTACTATCGATCGTATGTTGTGTGGCAGTAATGTGATCCAAGATTGGATTGATGCTCCTGATTCTGTCTTGCCTATCATTCACAAGTTACTCCAAGCAAAATATCGAGTTTGGATTTACAGGTAGTTTTCATTTGTATCTCTGTTTTATCCTTTTGATCGATGATATATGACTTAATTATTAAACGTATTCTAAAATTGCATGTAATTTTGAAGTGGAGACACGGATGGAAGAATACCGATAACATCGACGAGATATAGCATAAAGAGAATGGAGTTAAAAGTTGAAGAAGAATGGAGGGCTTGGTTTGAGAGACATCAAGTTGCTGGTTGGGTTGAAACCTACCAAGAAGGCCTCACTTTGGCTACCATTCGAGGGGCAGGCCACCAAGCTCCAATCTTTGCTCCTCAACAATCACTCGCTCTATTCGTTTACTTTCTTGCGGGCTACCGTCTGCCCGTAACTCCTAAAATTTAGTTATTAAAATCAATTTGATTATTGTTTGCTTGATAACTATTTTATTTTAAGTTTCCTAACTTTAATATAAATAAACTTGTTTGTTTGTTTAACTGTGCTATCTTTATTTTAATAGTGAGATTTATGATTAGTATCAGCATAAATTTTGACTTGATTTATTATATATTTTCATTTTTCCTTTGAGATCTTCTCTATGTTCAAGTTGTATATTTTTACTTGCCAACAAGTATTTATAATGTAGAGTAAACTTTTTATTTGTGACATAATACTATAAAAGAGAAATTGGATGAGAGGAACAAAATCTTAAAAGTGTCTTAATCTATTTTGGTTTAAAGTCACTCAATTTCGTACACAACTTGTTGATGCTACAATTTGGACGAGGTAAATACAAACTCGATCCTCTCGTGGCAACTACCATGAATTTGTAATTCAGGGAAGAGTGTAACCTGTAAGATAGAAGAGACATGTGCACCAATATGATGTATGTCCCATAGGCTTCGAAGCTTAAGTTAGTAAGGAAAACTATGTAGCAAGTGTAGAATTTTAGTTTGTGAGCGGACTTACTTTCCTTGGAGCTATCATGATGTATTTTATATATGTGTAATTGACCTAAGCCCTTCTTCTTAGGGTATTGGAGTTGCATTGGAATTATCCTTTAACTTACTATGCTGGGGGTACGAGGGACATATCCCGTATGGTATTTTGCTAGTGTCGGCCTCGGGTAAAGTTGAGGTCGAGTACCTTCTTTTAATTATATTTCAGGCTAGGGCATGTTAGCCATTTTGGAAGGCTCGACCTCAGCTAAGCACACTGGCTTGGGCCAAGGCCCAAGTCAACCCCTTTTTCTAATTACTTATTTTTGTTAGTTTTGACAACTAATGGCCCGTTTAACTATTATTTATTACTATTTTTCAAACTCCATAAAAACTAAAATGTCCCTGTTAAAATATGAGCAACGAATATGACTTGCTTGGTAAACATTATGAAATTAAAAATTTTAAAACAAAAAGATTCAATGAAAACATATATAGTTGTATTTTATATTTTTAGATATGCATTTAGTTGCAAATTAAGAAATTGAAATCCAAATTTAAACATGTATTTTATATAATATATTTATAGATCATAAAACCACAGGCCGTTAACAAAAAAAAAATATATATTAAGTTTAATATAAACTATTATTTTATGAACATATTTTATGTTAAAAAAAAAAGAATTGTATATTAAACTATATCATTTAATTTGTAATATATTATATTATACATATTTTAATTTTAAAAAAATGAATTTTGAGTTTGTAATATAAAATGAACTATATTTACAGTGGGCCTTAAATTGTCTAAGCCCAATGGGTACACTCTTTTAGTTTTGTCCTCCATATTTGGGCCTGTATCTGTTTTGGAAGCCCAACAAAGCCTTCATATATCCAAAAGGCTCAGAGAATTACACACGTGCTACGTGCGTGATTTACCACACTCGCATAAATATGTATATACGGAATTTTCCAGTTCAGGTTTCGGTTCTAAATTTCCTGGTCTTTGCTCCAGTAGCTTCTTGTTCGCGGGAGCCAATTTGCTACACTTGAATCCTCAACTACACAGTTTAATTCGTTCAATGGCCTTTCTGTTTCAGAAATTTCAAGAGGTAACTGTTTCTTAATTTTCTCGAGAAAGCGCTGCAAAATGATGAGAAATGGAGAGAGAGAGAGAGAATGTAGGTTAATATTTGAGTGTTAGCTAAAGACCCATTACTGGATTTAAGCCAGCTTCATTCTCCTATGGCGTTCTATGAATTTATGTGCTGAAGATTTCTTAGTTGTTGAATTTAACTAGTTCCTCGGTTTGTGGTTTTTCATTTTAATTGAGCTTGTTTTATATTTCTGCTTTTGCGCTTTCGATGTGAGACTGTCTGAATTTACTTACGAGAACGATATTCTTGTATTCTGAGTATGTTCTTTTGATTGTATCATCAATCCACAATCTTTATGGTTGTTTAATACAGCATCTTATCCAGAGAAGGAGAATACAGCTTCAAAATAATGATACTAGTAGTAAACTTGATGGAAAAACGTCCTAGTAAAGTAAGCGAATCGAAATTGAGTATTTTGTGGGGCCTGGCAATTAAACTAGTAGAGTTTCAGATTGATAGGACCCTTCTCCACCATGTGGTTTATAAACACTTGCGTATCCACGTTTTACAAGAAGGGTTTTTAGGGCTTCTTTGTTTCTACACTACGTGGTTGTCACATTTCTAATCTTAAGAAACCTTGATTTCTGAAGTAGTTCTCATAGTTGCTCCTTTGGTTTTCTTTGTTTTTGTTCCTTTAAAAAACAGAATACACGTCAGGCAACAATGTATATTCGCATCTTTCGTCTGATTTAAAGAACTAAATAGAGTTCATGATGTGTTATTGCTAGGCCTCCAATTGCGATTACTTATTCTAGGAGGGATAACAAGGCAAAAGACCACCAGACAATTAGTTAGTGGAAATTGTTGTATGTTGGGGCATGGGAGTGACTAGTGAGGGATAGCTTTTAGAGGCAGTGGTCTGTTAGAGGGTGGTACGTTTTATTTTGGCAATAGAACCATGCGTTGGGAAGGAGAGATTACTAGCCCTCTCGATTTGGTGGGGTTGTTTTATGTTCTTGTGTTGTTGAATTTTGTTTCTGCTCTTAATTTCAATCAAATGGTAAGGTGGCAACCTTACAGTTGTGTGAATTTTTTCTTACCAATGTTATTCCCATTACATTCTAAAATGAATACCATAATATGCCCTGTCTGATTTTTTTTTTTTTTTTTTTTTTTTTTTGTTTCTACTGACGTTTATACACTCTTACAAATTCAGGCTGTGAAGGTTCTTGCAAAAAATCCAATGTTTGCAAGGGATCCAAGGCGGCTACAGTTTGAAGCAGATATGAACCGCTTGTTCCTTTTCACCAGGTAATTATAACTTTCTATTTTACCATGTGGTTCCAAAATCCAGTTTAATTGCTCCAAACTTTTGTATGTGCTCTGTCCATGGAAATTTAAATCCAAGGTGCATTGTCCATTAAAATCTCCATGGGCCCATGTTCTTCCTGACATTTCTTCTAGTGCTAATCACGCTCATTTGTATTGTACTGAAATATGAATCAAGATTATTAGTATCAAAATATTTTATCCTGACTGCAGTATTGCTAGTTTGGATGCCATAAAAAGTATTTCTTGGCAGGTTTAGGGTTTAGTAGGGTTTTTTCAGGCAATCATAGAATAAGGGCTAGGGTTTAGTGGATTACGGTGATTAAGGCTATTTTTTTCATAGGGTTTTTTGGACAATCATAGAATAAGGGCCAGGGTGTGGACTATGGTGGTTATGGGTATTTTCTGGGAGATCTGGCTCGAAAGGATTAGAAAATCTCATGAAGGTTGGCAGTAGCTATTCCTATTATGCTATAATGTTTGCTTTCTACCTTCTTCTCCTGGGATATAGAAAAGTATTTTTGTAATTGTTCTCTTTTTAGGATTCGTACTAAATAGGGAGGATTTTAGTAATCTTTTTGGCTTCTCTGTTGATGGCTCTTTTATCTCTTCTACCCCTGTGCCTTGTATATTTTTTTCGAACATGCTATATTTGTTTCATATTCCAAAGAAATTCTTTTTTTTTTTTTTTAATTTCTAGTTTTATGTCTGTAGCTAAACTGAATTTCTTTTTACTGTAAATTGTAATGGCATCAATTTATCTGTTCATACTATTACCCAATCACCGTTATCCTATCAAGTTGTCCGCTATCATTGCGTTCGGCAACTGGGGTCTGGATGAAGGTCCCTTTGTAGGTATAAATCCTTTCTAGTTTCCATCTCTCCTCACAGCGGGAAAGAAAAATGATAGCAAAACTTTCAGAATGTGACCTGCTCAAACTTTATACTTTGGCAAGTTCATATTCATTTGTACGCGTTGTTAGTATTCATCTCATAAACAAAAAATTGAAATAAAAAAAGTTTGTTATATGGCTCTTTCGTATTCTTTCAATTTTTTTTCTCAATGAAAATTTGATTTATCATATATATGAAAGGCATTCATTTCATAAAATTTTGAACTTCCAGCTACAACCGATTGGGGATGAATGCCGCTGAGGCTGATGCGGATGAAATTATTGACATGGCCACTAAAGCTTCTTTTGCTGATCAACAAAAGCAAGTACAAGAGAACATCCATTCGCAGGTTAACAGTTTTTGCATGCATATGGATGAAATTCTTCTTCCAGATACGAGGAAGGGCAATGAACCTGCAGAATCCCCTGAAAAAGTCAATGATGCTGTTCGAAAAAGTGGTCTTAGTTTTGCTGTTGGCAGAACCAGTCCGCCTACTGACATGGCTGGTTAGATTCTCTCGCTCTAATCAATTTCTGGAAGGCTCTTTCAAATGTTAAATGTTTACCGTGAACAATCACTATGGGGGCGTTTGGTAAATGGGGAGAGTTGAGTTGGGTGGGCAAAAAAAGCCCACTCAATGTTTGTTTGGCCTACTGATAATTGAAAAAGGGTGGTAAAAATAATTCCCCGATTTCCTCTCAACTCCCCCCTTAACTCCCTCATTTACTCTCTGTCGTTTCTCTCTCTCGCTCATGCGTCTCTTCACATTACTCCCGTTCTTATCTCTTTCATCTTCTCTCTTCTTCATCCCTCTGGTTCGTCCTCTTCGTCTTCTCTGTTTCTCTTCCTCATATTTTTCTCTTCTTGCTCGATCGTATGGGTCGTTTCTTGTTGAATCACTCTTTGCTCTTCTATGTATATTTTGCTAGGGTTGTTTTCTAGTTTTTTTTTCTAAGATCTACTACGTATGTGGTTATTTGTTGTAGATTTGCCTCTTTCGATTTTTCTTCTTCATCTTTTGATTTTTTTGTTCATATCTACATTTTTTTGGAGTTTATGTTATGGGTTTTGAATCCTTCTTCTCCGCATGTTTTATTTTTCCTTGCATTGTTCGATTTGGCCACGATTGTCTGAAGCGGGTTGTTCTGCATGTTCGATTTGTAGAGGTTTTTTCAATTGATTTTTTGGGTTTCGATTTTCTCAAAATATGTTAGATCTATTATTGACGATTTTTTCATTGGATTTTTTGGGTTTTGAATTTGGTTCTCCCCATGTTTTATTTTTCTTTACATGTTCGATTTGGCCACAATTATTTTTCTTTGCATGTTAGAATATGTTAGCTTTGTAGGGTTTTTTGTCATTCGATTTTTGGGTTAGTATGTTAGATCTGTAGGGGGTTTTCTTGTGAGATTTTTAGGATTTCGGTTTCTTTATGTTTATTTTTTCCTTTTTATGATATCTCCACATTCTTTGTTGGTTCGATTCAACCCACTACTGCACCAGATACCACAACCTGCTACTGCAAACAAAAAATAAAAGGAAAAAATCAATTTAAATTGGAAAAACTGCACCAGATACCACAACTCAACTAAACTCAACTCTACACCCCAAACACAAACTTTCCGACTCGACTCGACTCAACTCAACTCTACTCTGCACTCCAAACACGGACGATAATTACCAACTTAACTCAACTCTACCCCAAACACAAACAATTTAACTCTCCAGATAATTTAACTCCCCAGATAATAATTATCAACTCAACTCAACTCACTTCTTTTCACAGCAACCAAATGCCCCCTAAATGTTTTTGTGCAAGTGTTGCTAAAGTAATCGGACAAGATCTTATTACAATTTGTCTTCCCCAAGAAACTTGGTTTACCTTTTCCAGCGTCAATCCATGTAAATGATATCTAAGTAGCAAGCTTCACATTTTAACTGTGCATGGTGCTGAAGAAGTTAATAAGTTTTCATTATGCCATTTTAAATTGTGCATATTCCACCCTGCTCCAGTGACCCATCTCCTATTCTTAATACACTGAGTGAATATGCCCTAGGTGCTATTAGCATTTCCTAGCTCACCAGCCAAGAGGGTAATAGATCATCAGTCAAGAGAAATTAAAGTCCCTAGATGCGTCAGTACCCCAGAAACTAGTTGTTCAGGGTTGCTCGGCAATTTGCTTTCCATTACAATTTTTTAACATTGTTTCTTATCCAAAAAATGAAATAGTCTTAACTTTTTAGAAAAGAACTACTTGCTGGTTTTCATCTCAGTAATAGACTGCTCGTGAGAATAATCCAATGTAAAGCAAATTGGGTTTTTTTAAAAACTCAACTCCCGACAGCTCTTATAAATATCTTCTTTTGGTAACTAAAACTTATTGTTGTTATATCTTTTCTCCTTCACACCTGTGATAACTACTGGTTACTGATGTATTCACAGCACAGATATCCCAACGACAAGGCCATTGGGACGTTCTGAACTTTCTCAGAAATTAAAGGATGAAATTGGCTACACTCTTGATATCAAGCCATCTCAAATCCCTCACAAGGATGCTGGACAAGGTCTTTTTATAGATGGTGAAGCTGATGTCGGATCTGTTATAGCAATATACCCAGGCGTTGTATATTCCCCTGCTCATTATCAGTACATTCCTGGATATCCAAGAGTTGATGCTCAGAACCCTTATCTGATCACGAGGTACGATGGGACTGTAATCAATGCCCAACCCTGGGGTTTGGGTGCTGATACCCGCGAGGTATGGTATGGCTTAACTGTACCCGAAAGTAACCCAACCAAACAAGGCGACGAGAAATCAGACCGTCTTTGGCGAATGCTGAGCAAACCGTTAGAAGCCAAACGAGTGGAGCATGGTGGTGATGCTCTAGAACGTAGAAACCCTCTAGCTTTTGCTCATTTCGCCAACCACCCAGCTAAGGATATGGTTCCAAATGTCATGCTTTGCCCTTATGATTTCCCCTTGACAGAGAAGGACATGAGAGTTTATATTCCAAATGTATCATTTGCAAATGAAGAAGTGAACATGAAGAGGCTCGGTAGCTTTTGGTTCAAGTCTGGACGTTCGAGAATCAACGGATCGGATACTCCCATTTTGAAGACAATTGTTCTGGTTGCGACTCGGGCACTCTGCAATGAAGAAGTGCTCTTAAATTACAGATTGAGCAACTCCAAGCGTCGGCCATCATGGTATACTCCTGTCGATGAAGAGGAAGATAGGAGGAGATGGAGTTGACTCGTCTTGTCAAAGGTTTGACACCATTGTTCTGATTTTGTTCGCTAGTTCTGATAGTCCTTTCAATAACTATAATTTTTGTTCTCCTCAGACTAGTGATTTTCTCATAAAATGGTTATAACTGATGTGCGAGAATAAGGCTGACTAAGAGTATTCTTAAATCTTCGACAGCTTGTTCTGAATTTTCCATGAGATGAATATAGTTGTTTTGCAATGAAACATTGCTCTTCTGTTGAGAAATCTGCTTTATCACTTCTTGTGTGATCTTCTAGAAAATCCTCAAGAGTTTGTGTTTTCAAAACAATTGAGGTCAGTTCTTCAACTAGTGCAAGCTTGTGGATGCTGAATAGTTGTACAAAAATATTGTTGGTAGATGTTTTGCAAATTAAACCAACAGAAAATTGACTCATGATTGTGAGTGTACATAGCACATCCACTATTCCCACGAGACAAAAATCCTACTACATTTGGTTGTTAAGATAACTCTTAAGATGTTCAATCTTAATTAGGTGGCTATCATAACTTGAACTCATCCTCTCTAAATTCTTTATATTACTTGTTTTTTAAAATGAAGTATGTATTTTTCAATGATGTTCATCGTTTTAGTTAGAAGATTTCTGAAAAATTTGCACATCTATACATCTACTATTAGATTGGCGAAATTCAATTTTTTTTTCTCTACAAAATCACAAAATTGATCAAAACCAAGCTCTCAAAATTAATAATACCAAGATATTTGCATTTTCCATGTACTTTCAGTTTTGATTTCTTTTTGACTTTTTTTTATTTTAATGTATACTTGAAGAAAAAGGATTCTCATACTATCTTTTCTCAAATTGAGAAAATGATAATAAAGCAATATTTGAAAGCACACAGATACGGGGGAAAATTGTATTGATTATTTGGGGGAAGCCAAGATAGTCTAAATGATTTCTGTTCTAATTTACACAACCAATTAAGAAAACAAAGGAGTGGGAAAAAAAATTCATATTTAAAATACAACAAGTTTCATCTCAAAGGATGAATAAAACTCCTACTCACTTGAAGATTTGGATTTGAAGCCTTGATCTTTTCTCGCTGGCCTTATCCTAAATTCTAAGGTAAACTAACTAGCTATCAAAAAAACCGGGACCTGCTCGAGAAAGAAGCTCCTTGCCAGCATCCTTTCCCATTGCAATCATATCGTCCATGGCGTACAGACCTCGTCGAGAAGTTTCGAGAACTGAAATGAATGGGGAAGAAATAACGGTAATGATTAAAAGATGAAGATAATCAATGTTCTAGCAATGAAGAGAAGAAGCTAATGAAAATAAGAGTAGAAGTTATTTCATCTGAACGTGGATGTTGATCGTAGTACCTCGGGTTCCATCAGGGGAAGCCACCAACCCTTTAAATATACAATTGCCATCTTCATCTCTGGAAGCATATCCTGCGATTGGAGTTCGGCAAGATCCATCAAGAGTCTCAAGGAAAGCTCTCTCACAAACAACGGCCAGTCTTGTTTCCTCATGGTTCAATGAGGCTAAGTAATTGGCCTGTACAATGAGAAGTCAAACAGGAATGAATAAGTTCAACTCAAGGTCAAGCTCTTCAAAGACAGTAAGCATTTTTCCAAGCAATGAATTTTAAAGGTGTAAGGAGATAAGATAGGTCGGCCATTTGAGTAGAAATGATGGTTTTCTCAACAAGATATAGTTATAATGGCAATTGTCAGACGAAACATGGGTGAATATCAATTTCCATAGCTAATGAAAACGCACCATTATGTCATCGTCGCTTCGACAGGCAATCCCAATAGCTCCCTGAGCAACAGCTGGAAGCATTTCATCGATTGAAAGGATCGAAGTAACGTTTTCTGTCATATTTAAACGACGAAGACCAGCTAGAGCCAATAGTGTTGCCTGGACCACTCCTTCATTCAGTTTTCTCAACCTTGTTTGAACATTGCCCCGAAAATTCTCCAGCACCTAACAAATGACACCACCCAACAATGGAAAAAACGAGAGTCATAAGCAATCTACAAGATTGAAACTTTAAGACTCTTTGAACATCTTTAAAATCATAGAGTTGTAAATGTTCCATCAAGAGTCAGGCATTCTAAATTTAAAGAAAGGACAGGTGACAGAAGCAGGGAATCTTCCAATCTCGTATGATAAAATAACCGATCGTTGTCAAACAATGTGACACCCCATTGTATTAGCAATGAATAACAAGGAAATAGTTGATATTTACAGCAATGTAGTCAAGGTTTTAAAGATCAACCAATTTAGAAAGAAAACCAAAGAGTCATTCTTCCTATCATATTTTCTAAGAGCCTATTTCACACATCAGCCGAGATCAACAACCTATTAACTCTTGTAGCGATGTAAACGTAGAACATAAACTTTTTGGACGTTTTTCCATTAAATAACACAGCATACTTACTTTGAGGGAGGGATATCTATTCAGTAGCTGAGACTTTCTTCTCAGTGAAGCTGTACCAATGATGCTTCCAGCTGGAAGCTCAGCAAGTGAACCTGCACTTAGAGAAATGAATGCATCACGGACATCCTCCCTTGGAAGATTACACGGAAGGATGGTTTTTTCGGGTAAGTATGTCGGTACATCTTTCATTGAGTGAACAGCAATGTCTATGTCACTATTAATAAGTGCATCATCAATCTCTTTAGTAAATAAGCCTTTCCCACCAATGTCTGCAAGTGGCTGAGAGAGTATTTTGTCACCAGTTGTTTTGATTACAACAATCTGAATGGCCCCATCTTCAGCTAGCTCGGGATGGGAAGCCATGAGTTTGTCTCTCGTCTCATGAGCCTGGGCAAGTGCTAATGGGCTGTCCTACACGCAGAAAATTATATATGACACAGAAGAAGATAAAGCAACCCAATTCAAGATTTAGATCAAACAAGCATACAGAAAATGAAGTAGACCGTGTTTATAGACATAGTTCCCAGTTTCGATAAGAAAACTACACGCCCCTTGATTCCTACCAGAATAGACTTCCTCTTCTTTTGTGTTTTTTTTAGAACCACTTTCATTCAGAAAAATGAAAGAATACGAGAGTGTACAGAAAATCAAGCCCACAAAAGAGGAGCCCTCTAGAAAGAAAAATGGACCAATCAGGCAAAATAGTACCTGTAGAATAGTTACAAAAAAAAAAAACTGAAGCCGAAAGAGAAACATAAAACCTCCGGATTACTCTTCTTACAAAGAACTCATTCTACTCTAACAGCAGCAGATTGGATCCTAACATTGATGGCATGAGCAACATTATTACTTTATCTGAATTTAATCAATTCACAAGACAATCACATAAAAGTAAGGAGGGGAGAGTTCTCCACGATTGTTAGTCTTCAGGAATCTATTTATTTCTTTGATTTGGTTCATTTTCCACCCTTTAGCGTTCTTCATAATCTGATTTACAACCACACACAATATGCAACTTCCATTATACTTCATAAGAACAAGAGTGAACATACAAGTTTCGACAGATTCAAGTACAAACATGAGAGACATACTGATCTTCTTCACAATTCTACACTACACCAAAATGAAATCACAGTTGAAAGACACAAATTGAACTGACTCAAACCCTTCAAGAATAACTCAATCCCCCACATTATCAAACTCAAATCAGCCAGAAACTCAAAATTAGAAACTAAAAACAACCCAAAACCATTAAACCAAAAGAGAATCTAAAAAAGACCCAGAAAACAAATACAAAAAAGTTACCTTCCTCTGGTGCCAATTCTGATGAGAGCGACCTTGGTCTTCTCTGTCTGCTGCTCCACGGCAACAGAGGCTCTTATGAGGCCAGACCCATGAAATTTCTTGGCGCCATTAGAGAAAGCCGGAGGTTTAAGGGAAAGTGAGGAAAACCCAAGAAGAGAAAGGGAGCCAACATTACAAAGACGAGGCATTGGAGAGTGGCTTACAGAAGGGGAAGATAAAACACCCATTTGAGAGAGTGTTTGTTTGAGATTGAGAAGAAGAAGAAGAAGAAGAAGAAGAAGAAGAAGAAGAAGAAGATTAAGCAGAAGAAGAAGAAGAAGGAAAAAAGGGGAAATGGGTTAGCTTAGAAGGGATTGTTTTTGATGACCCAACAGGGCAAATGTCTGCATTCGCGTTGGCGGATAGGATTCTCATCCATTTCAATTCGATTTGCCCAAAAAAAAAAAGGTCCCAGTTACAGTCCGGTTCAGGAACGGTTCGATCTGTTCATACTCGGACTTAGTTACATAATTGACTTTGCCTTCAACCAGGGTTGGCGAAATTCAATTGTGGGTTTTGGAAGATGATAAAGCTTTTTTTATTATTTTAATTAAATTTCAAATTAAATCTAAATTTTAAAACAAAATAAGATAAAACTTTTTAAGAAAACAAAATAAGATCATTTAATTTAAATATGGAAGAATTTTTAAAAATAGAAAAATAAGGAAACTATTTACACAAAATAAAAAAAAAAATTATAAATAGTTAAACATTTTTTCTATGTGTGAAAATTTCTTTAAATCTCAAATTAAATGAATATTTTCCTCTTCAAATTAAATTTATTTTAAAACAAGATTACTTAATTTGAATTTCAAATCAAATCCAAATTTTAAAAATTAGATAAGATGGGTTAAATTAATTCTTAAACTATCCCATAAAATTTAAACAACGTGTAAATTTAAAATTAACTAATGAAATTTAAGAAAGCTGAGGAAATTGACATTTCTTCATGCATTTAGATGTCATGTTGGAATTCACCTAAAATTCAAAAACAAAAGAGCATAAAAAATAGTGTCAACTAAAACATGCAATAGTCTAATTCATTAAAATAAAAAATAAAAAATAAAAAAATAAAAAAATAAAAAAATAAAAAAACCTTATTCACAAGCCATTGAATATCTCAAACAGATGACCTTGTCCTTCGTGGAGGAAGAGATGTTAAGTTGGTCTTTGCTTGGTAAATTGTTATTGCAAACATTGAATTCATACAAAATTACGACGTTCTCGCAACTTGTTTTAATAGTTAAAAATAAAAAAAATAAAAAATAAAAACAAATAATAATAATAATAATAATAAAAGATTAAAGTGGAAGATCACAAGAAGAGAAATATATGATAAAATAATTGAAAGATGGGATATCAAGAAATAAATTAACAAGTACAAAATAGCAAAGCTTAAAATATATGACTAAAATTTATTGCCATTGGACGAGAAGGGTAAGTTGAAAGTACAATTATCAAAATGAACATTTTAAAAATATATAGACTAAAATAAATTTAAAATTAAAAGTATGGAAAAAAAATAACATTTATACAAGTCAACTCAATTTACTACCATCCACACTAAAAACAAAACAATATAACATAATAACCAATCACGGATGTCATTCATCTCGAATTGATAAGACCTCGAACACGATTTCACATTCTAGAAAAATCATAACATCGCGTAGTTTTAACAATAGACGATAATTTATACTTTTTACGAAAATTGCAATGTGCCTTGAAATCGTGTTCGGAGTCTCGTCAAGTTCACAATGGGTGCAAAGTCATGCCTACAAATGGGCTCTCTCAAACATTTCGTAGCCAAAAACTCCCCATTTCAAATTCCACAACTTTCCAAATCTTCCTCTTCCTCAACTAAGGTTCCAACATTGATCGTCAAATCATAGCTGAAGTCGAAGCAATGGTTTGTGTATCTCATGATCTCCTCCCATTTCTCCATCAAAACCTATGTAGGCATCACCCTCGATTTCGATCGATGGTATCTCAAATTTCTTCTCTCGCGTTTCTTGTTTGAACCACATATTCCATGATTTGATGTTCAAATTGTATCTGGGGCATGGATTAGCCTTAAAAAGTGATATTTCATGCTTTTAGCTTAGACATTTGGCTTGATATTGTTTAATCACCAATTTGATACAAAATCTTAAAAAGTAGACCAGATATGGTAAATTTAATAATTTATTTAATACTTCGTTGTTGTTGTTGTGGGATGGAAAGGTTGCACGAGGTCCAATAGATTTTTGTACGGATGACTCAAATTTTATATCGAAGTGTGGTTGACCCTCGCGCTTGTTTTCTTCAATCTATGGGCCAAACGACATTTTAGACATGAAATTTAAGTCATTCGTACAAAAAAAAACTTAAAGTTCAAAGAGTGGTAAATGATATTAAGTGAATAGAAAATGACATTGCACGGGTTAGAGATTTTCTACTATATCATGTTTTATCAACCCATGAAAAAGCTTAAGCTTGTATTGGTGGGTTATGGTGGATTTTATATGTTTATCAATACTACAGAGCACGTAAGTAGGTGAATTTAGTACAATTTCTTTGAATAAACATGCTGGAATTGTGTCGCTTGTTATGGATATAATCTTGTATTGAGTCTCAATTTGGATTTTCTTAAAAAACAAAAAAACAAAAAAAAAAAATTCTTATATGAAATTTCAATTTATAATAAATACTATAAATTATAAATTCCAATTCTTACGAAAAATTTGTCTCTCAACTCAAAACTAAAAATGACAAATAAAAAAACTATACTCTTTACATAAATCCGCGTAAATTTAAGTTTGAAATAACTAACTTAAACTTACTGGAGAAAATTTAAATTGGTAAAGAAAATTAAATTAAAACTTACCAGAATTGAAATTCGTTGATTTTTTTTTAAAGGTGAAATTGGTCTAACTTAAGTTTAACTACTTAATTTAAAGAAACATGATTTAAATAAAATAAAATAAAAAACACGCACACAACATTTATCGCGAAATTCAATTTTTCAGTAAGAAACTTACCAGGAAGGAAATGTGAAGTTTTTTTTTTTTTTTAATATTAATTATTATTTTAAAAAACACAACATTCCTTACTTGTTAGGAAGAAAATATAAAGTTTTTTTTTAAATATTAATTATTATTTATATTAAAATTTAAATAAAACAAAGATCATGTTCGCACGAGGTTTCTGAAAAAATGTGTTTTGTGGAGTTCAACTTGTGTTTATGTAGATTTGATGCATATGTGGTTCAACTGATACGCGTACACTTGATGTATGGAAACGGAGCGTGTGGTTCAACTAGTACGCATACGCTCGATGTATGGAAGCGGAGCGTGGATGCACGTCAAGTTAAATTGGAGTCAAGTTGGAGTCTTAGATGGATAAGTATGATTCAACTTCAGGGATTAGTGAGTGTTCTAAGGAGAATTCTCTAGACTATCTGAGTGTAAATTTTCTTAACCCTGTAAACGAAGAGAACTTCTCTCATGTGGGCTTTCGTGAGCTTGGACTTGATTGGTCCATGAACCTGGCCCGTTGGGTCCAACTAATTGGATTTAGCGATGAAAACACGTGGTAAGTGTAATTTTAGTCCAAACATTAATAATTAATTAAACCAAAAATAATTATTTTGATCCAACAGTGACTATGAAAACACGTGGCACCATCGAGATTTGCCAATTTTGTGTCTTCAATTTCAATTTAGGACACATGTAATTTTTAATTAGTCCCAAATTTAATTGTTTCTAATTTCGCCATTAATTTGAGAAATGACGTGACAATTTGTGATGGGTCCAAAATTCTTCAGACCCCCTGTCCAGTTTTCCAGTAGCTGACTTACCAAGAAGTTCAATTTCCGACAAGTTTCCCGATAAGTGGTAAGTCACTTACCAAGAAGAGTAGTCTTAGTTTTTTTTTAATATATATTTATGGGTAAAATACCTTTTGATCCATGAGTTTTTAAAAATAGGTGTATTTGGTCCCTAGTGTTTCAAATTGACAATTTTAGTCTCTTAGATTTCAAGAATATGTTTAAACGACCCCTCCTACTAATATAACCATTAAATTTAATAAATAAAATTGATTAAATGATGATGTGGCGAGATGACTAGAAAAAATATATATTTTTAATTTCTTCTTCTTCTTCTCTCCCTCCTCTCATCTTCACTTTGAATTCCTTCTCCCTTCATCTTCTCTTTCTTTCTTTTTCATTTTTCATTCAAATGCGAAAAGAGAAGCTACAAATTTAAGAAAATACATTATAACACAACAACATAATACACAACACTTGAATCACCTTCTAAATTTCACCCACTAAACGTTTATAGCAACTTAACACGCCAAGTAATAATACCTTTCATTTTGTTCTATAATCAAAATCAATAACTGGAAATTTGAAATACCACTTGAAGATGTATACAAATTTTGATATAAACCTTGTGTCATTCCACCTATCTTCAAAATTAACTACACAATCAAATTTCGAAATCTACTTTCTTATGGCTGCATCATTGCCTCCAGAAAGATTAATGTGAAGAAAGAAGGGTTGAGATTTTAGATAGAGAATTAAAGCAAAAATGGCAGGAAAAGTCGATGTTTGAAAATTTTAAATGACACATTAAGTTTGTAGCTCGAACGGAAAGTTACATTTGAATGAAAAATTAAAAAGAAAACAAAATTGGTCTATGAGGTTTAAAGTTGATGTCTATTTGGTCCCTAAAGTTTCAAAACCAACACTTTAATCCTAAATTTAAAAAGCAGTTCTAAATGGTCTCTGAGACTACGTTGACCGTTTGTTGACTAAAATAATGTGATAGGTTAAATGATGACAATTGATTTGACAAAAATATATTAATTTAATATTTTTATTTTAATGATGTGGCCTTTTCAACTGACCAAGATTGAAACCATCGTTTTAGTTGCTGTCGTGTGTTAGCCAGTGAACAACACTGCAAGACTCCCATCTCTCTTTTCCTTCTCTCCTTCTTCAAATAGGTTCATAGCTTTATTCAGTTTCGTTCAACTTTGTTCTTTTGGACGAATGAGATAGGCGCTTTAAGATATATGAATTGTGTATATGAGTTTTCTTCAACCTGTTCATAATCTCACACTGTTGTTTCAATTTCTCTTATTAGATTTTCTCCATTGTTGTTCATCTCGAGGTTTCTCTCTGTAGTATGCAATAATCTTTACTTTGAAACTGAGAAAATAAAGAAAGGCATTTCATTTTGGTTGATCTTTAAGAAAGAGTAGATACAAAAATGGCAAAAAGCTTTTGCCAACACAACTTTCCATCTTCTTCGTCTAGAAGAACGAAAGTTGAACGAAAGAGCTTTTGCTTCAGATTTGAATGCAGAAGAAAGAGAGGATGGAAAAGAGATGGGAGCCAGCGTTCTTTTCTGGTCGACTCACGGCGATGACTGAAACAACCGTCGAGCTCACTAGATTGAAGGAGATGATGATGGAAAAGAGAGATTGGAGTGAGGGGCCATATCAATAAAAAGAAATTAAATTTAAATATTTTGAGGAACTTTTCTTCATTTGATTTTTTTTTAGAAAAAAAAATCAATTAACATAGATAAGTTTTAATTAAATGGTTAACTTTGATATAATTAGTTCCACCATTAGAATTTAAAGAGAAATTACTCGAAAATTAATTACCTATCAAATTATTCATATATATATATATATATAAATCTCAATTTATTAGAATTTTAACTTATCATTTTTTACACTAATTCAAATATATTTATTATTTTGACAGTTAAACAATTCTTTTAAAAAATATTTTGACCATCAAATAATAAATCTTGAAAATTAAATATAATATTTATATAATAAAAATAAATACCATAACATTAAACTATTACAATAAATATAAGAAAAAAATCATAACGGGGCGGGGCAGTAACGTCCCCGTCCCCATTTAGCTTTTGGAGATTTTTTTTTCGTCTAAACATGGAATCTCCACCCCGCTTGGGGAATGATCCAACTTTCAGAAAACTTACCGGTAACAATATATACACACACATGCATTTGGAAAATGTCACGTTCTTTTTATTTTCACGAGTGGCTAAACACAAAAATTTAGATATCGTTTGATAACTATTTCATTTTTTGTTTTTGGTTTTTAAAAATGAAGCATATTTTCCTGTCATTTCTTACCATGATTTGCATATTTATTAAGTATAATGGTTGAATTCCTAGCCAAATTCCAAAAATAAAATTTTAAAATATCTTTTTTTAGTTTTCAAAATTTAGCTTGGTTCTTTCAAATGATTAGTAAAAAGTAGATAACTAAGGAAAAGATTTGAAAGTGGAAGTAGCGTCTATAGACTTAATTTTCAAAAATAAAAATAAAAAACAAATAATTACCGAACAGAATACTAATTTAGTAGTTTCAAATAAAAACTTATCATGTCCAAATCATAACATACCAGCATAACATAATAATAACCAAAGTGCGCTTAACATAAGATTTGAATGCGTAGGGAAAGGGATGTAAATTTAAGGGAAATTTTAACATATGAAAAAAACATCAAACTATTTTTAAAAAAATAGCAAAAAAGACACTGATAGATATCGATAGACTTTTATCAGCATCTATCAGTGATAGAATTCTATCATTTCTATCACTGATGGATCCTGATAGACCTCTATAGTGTTTATCACAACTATCTAAAAATTTTACTATTTTGTGTAAATAGTTTCTCTTATTTTTCTACTTTTAAAAATTCTCATAAATTTAAGGAATATTAAAAAAATATCAAACTATTTACAAATATAGAAAATTTGTACTATCTATTAGTTATAGACCGCGATAGAATTCTATCGCTTTCTATCGGTCAATCAAATAAATTCTATCGCTTGAGCAATAGAATTCTATCGTGGTCTGTCGCTGATAGATTATAAAATCTTTATATTTGTAAATAGTTTGCTTCATTTTTTCTATATTTGAAAACAACCATAAATTTAAATATAATAAAAGAAAAAAGAAAAAGAAAAAAAAGACAAAACAAATGAAAATAGAGTCATAACCATTAAACCCTACACTGAGACGGCTTGAGGCAGCTCTCACTCGTCTGAACCCTTCCCGCCTTTCACCTCAAATCTCCAGTAACATCTTTCACTCTCAGCTCCCAAGCCGCCTCGAAATCTCTCATCCATTTCTCTCCATCAGCAGATTCATCATCCTCACCCTCCAGAAGAATCGCCCATCTTTCTCACTGGATCCTCTCTCTCCCGCAGTCGCATTCAAGGTTTGTTCGCCATTCATTGTTTCTTTTACATTTTGCTCAATCTCCACCACTCTCCTATTCACGGTTTAGAATGTGAAATATCATAGTGTGATTGTGCATTGAATGTCGATAGAGGGTTTGGCTTTGGGGTTCCATTCGCCATTTCGGGCTCGCCCCTCAGTCTCTCCTCATCGCCATTCGGGTCTTCGTCGTTCCTTCTCTCTCTCATTTTCCGGTCGCCTTCATCTTTCTCTCCAATCTAACCCACTTATTTCGCTGGATCTCAATAACTGGGTTTGGATTCTTTGTTTCGCTGGATCCCAATGGGTGGATTTGGATTCTTTATTGTGGATTTTGGGTTTTTGTGGCTATATGTTTGAATCATTGTTTTTTATTTTGTGATTGTGGATTTGGGATTCTGTTTTTTTTTTTTTTTTGGTGATTGTGGTTATTTCTATGGTGTGAAGTGTGCCAGTGGTGTAGTGCCCATGACTGATTAGGGGAGATAAACAAATAAAAAACAAAAAAAAAGAGAGAGAGAGAAAAGAAGAAGAAATCAGAGAACTAGTTAGTGAGATTGGAAGAGAGCAAAGGTTGAAAGGGAAGATTTTTTGTTGGAAGGTAAATTATAAGAAGAAATCTGAGTTGTTGAAAGTTGAAACCCTAGGCTAGTTTATGGAGTTTTCTGCTCAAATTTCGAAGGATTACAGAGGAGGGACTCGACCTGACCCGGGTCAAAACCACTTTTGAACGATGCCCGGCCTGACCCAGCCCGATTACACCCCTAGAAATACCGAATGCCACCTTCTTATGGTTTAGAGGCATGTTATGAACCGCTAGATAATACAAATGTTAAGGCCAAGGGTAAAATTGAATCTCTATTTATTTGTTCTATTAATGGCAATACAAATTCTAATGCATTGTTTCTTATACCAAAAAAAGAAAATTGATAATACAAATTCTAAGGCAGTAAGATCTACATGTACATCATGAACGTTATGGAGTTGACTCTCTCTATGTTATTTGATTCTCAAGGAGCATTGATAGCATTCTTTTCGATCTTTTCCCAACAGATTTAAGTCTTCTCTAGTTTTTACTTTGTTTCAACCTCAAGAGGATACTAAACGATGGCAATTGCTTCACAAACCCTTGATATATTGGGCGAGCGGCAATCTGGGCAGGATGTTCGCACCCAAAATGGTAAAGCTTAAAACTTTTCACCCCTTGCTTTCTTCTCCTTAGTTATTATTGTTATTATTTTTTTTACAAGATAGATGCTTCTTTTTTATTATACATGTGTGTTCTTTATTTATCTTAAACTGGTAATAGACATTGTGTATTACTTATTTGAGTTGTTTGGTGGGTTCAGTTGTAGCGTGTCAAGCGGTTGCAAACATTGTGAAATCCTCGCTTGGACCTGTTGGCCTTGATAAGGTATTGCATCACTTCGAATTTCTTGTACAGGTTGTAGATTCTTGCTAATGCCACTTCTTTTAGCATTTATGAGTTAAAATGCAGTGAGTTTGTACTTCCTATTCATTCTTGTAAATTGTGATGAAATTTTCATATACAACATAGGTATGGTTCTTTTTAAATTTCATTGCTTAGATCTTTTTCTTTACATTATATTAAACTTACTGATAGTCTGCTAGTTGAGAAGCGTTCAACTTAGAGGAGGAATGTTTACAATATTTGAAGCTCTTAGGAATGTTTTTTGTATAAAGAGTTGGATTGAAACAATGGTCTTGCTAAGCTTTCTAAGCTATTTATTTTTTTTAAAAGTATGTATCAGATGTGAGGAGGAATGTTTACAATATTTGAAGCTCTTAGGAATGTGTTTTGATTAAAGAGTTGGATTGAAACAATGGTTCTTGCTTAGCTTTCTAAGCTATTAATTTTTTCTAAAAATATGTATCAGATGCTTGTGGATGATATTGGTGACGTTACAATCACTAATGACGGTGCAACAATTCTCAAGATGTTAGAAGTTGAGCACCCTGCTGCGAAGGTGGGCAAATAGCCTTGTTGTTTACAGATATATGTAAACTCTTATGTGGTAAATGTTGATCTTATGCGTTTTTAGGTGCTAGTGGAGTTGGCTGAACTCCAAGACCGAGAAGTTGGTGATGGCACAACTTCAGTAGTCATTGTAGCAGCCGAGTTGCTCAAGGTAAGTGTACTTAATGTGCTTCGAATTAAGAAAGGATCATTTATTATCATGAACACCTAGAACTTCATTTTCCCCCCTCTAACTTTTCAGAGAGCTAATGATTTGGTGAGAAACAAGATTCATCCAACTTCTATAATTAGTGGTTACAGGGTAAGCAAGTTTTCTTTCTTTTTTTCATTCTAATGAAGTTTCGTTCTGTTCTTTTTGTAGTGATGTCTGTAGTACACAATTTCTATTTATTTTTAGTTGTATTTTTTGAAGTTCTGATTTTAGTATTTATATGCTCCAATATTTCCCTGATGTGGATAGCTTGCCATGAGGGAAGCATGCAAGTATGTTGAGGAAAAGTTGGCTGTAAAGGTGAGTTATTTCTAGTAAAATATCTTTGTATAATTGTTGAAGATGATTTATATTCATAAATATATTATGTTAATCTTATGCATTCTACTTCTGATGACATTATATGGACTTGGGTGCAATGTTGTTCACCGGCCTTTCTTTGAAGGCTAAGCAATCTTTCTATGAGGAGGCGTAACCTTGATTTAAATGCAAAAATTACACCAATTGTATAAATGTCCAATCATATAAACGTGTAATCAAGTACTATTTCTTCTAACAATAGTCATGCCTAACTCCTTGTTACCCTTTTTTAAAAAAAGGTTTTATAAGGTCCTTAACATCGTCACTAATAATAAGGATTCACTTATTCATCTTTTGTTTTCAATATTTCTATAGGCTAGGATTTATTTATTATTATTTTCTTCAAGCAATTGGGTTGAGTTTTTGGGCTACTTTTTTTTAGTTTAACTCCTGGATTCTCTCTGCTTCTTTTTTGTAAGGAATTTTCCCAATTAATGCCAATTTGATCAAGTAATTTTTTAAAGCTCCCTTGGTTGTGGAGTGGGCTCAAACCCTTTTGTATATTTCTTTCGTATTTTGTACTAGCAGAGATTAGTGAACAGTATCGTTTCTTATCCAAACAAAGAGTTTCTGACATCACTTGATGTGTATGGTCAGGTTGAAAAGTTGGGAAAAGACTCGCTTATTAACTGTGCTAAGACAAGCATGTCTTCCAAGTTGATTACTAGTGATAGCGACTTCTTTGCGAACTTGGTAAGTTCTTGGCCCCTTTTGTTGTTACTAAGTTTGAGTACTCTTAAGGTTTGGCGTCGTCTTTTATAATTTTATGTGGTTATCTTGATGACTTTTATGTAAAATAATATTGCCTATGGTTCATTGACTAATGTTCATTCACGGTTGCTTTACTAAGTGTAATACATTATCAGATTAGCTTTTACCTTCTACTTGCTAAGATAATGGAATAATGATAATGGCTTGCGATCTTTATTTGATTGCTCTTAGTAATGTGTCTTTGAGTCTCTAGGTTGTAGATGCGGTGCAAGCAGTTAAGATGACCAACGCAAGGGGAGAAATTAAATACCCAATTAAGGTTCGTGACTTTTTGGTTTATTTTTCTAATCTGGCTTTCGGAAATCCTGAAATGTTTGCTTATTTCCTTTTCTGGATTGTTTTTTAAGTTAGGCAACAAAGATATAGAATTGGCAGTATTGATGTGCATTGTCACAGACAAATGTTTATTAATTATGTCTTCTAACTTACTTTTGGATGGATAATTACCCCAAGAAAATCAAAATTTTCTTATGGAAGCTTAGCCTTGGTGTTGTTAATACAACTTATCATTTTCAACATCGTATGCCCTATATGTCTATCTCTCCATCTTGGTGTTTCACGTGTCAAGAGACTCAAGACCATGTTGAGTCCCTTGCTGATCTTTATGTATTGTTCTTTTGCTTCTTGATTCTGGAATATTGTTTCGGAGGCTTTTGGTTGGTCTATAGCTTGCTCAAAAATAATATGTTTGTCATTCTTGCATCTCTTTTGGTGGGCATTCTTTCATGGTACAAAGAAGATGGCTTGGTTGGCCACTATGCGAGCTTTCTTTTGGACACTATGGGGCGAGCGTAATAAAAACTTTTCCGGGACTCTTTTTCCATTTTGATAGCTTCACGGGATTGGTTCTGTCTCCCACTTTCTATCGGTGCAAAAATAGGCACTCGTTTAAGAAATGTAATCTTTCTCTATAAAGCACTGACACTCCTAAAATGGCCAAGTGTCGGACACCGACACACCCCGACACGCCTCTGACACGCTAGCTGGCAAGTTTATTATTTTTTTTTGCTTTCCGACATGTTAGGACATGTCTAGGACACGCCCAGGACATGCCTTGGACGCACCATCTGCAAAAAGAAAAAAATTAAAATGTAACAAAACCCACTATTGGCAAGCCATTGAAGGGGCGTTTTAAGCCCATCAAAATTAACTGTTCAACCTTTTTTAATTTTTTTTTTTTTTTTTTTGGTTTTTACACACTTTCTCCACACTAAAATACTTCATCCTCAAGACTCAAGTCACCAATTTGTAACTACCCGACTTTCTAGGACTACTAATAGGCCCATTACCTTATGCATGCATAAATTTGGGAGTAAACTCTTTACAACTTAAGCAAAAGATTCAAACCATTTTATAAAATATAAAACTTTAATAAAATAATAGTTCAAGTAACATAAAACCTTAATTTGGGGTGCCCCTAAAATCATGAAGCAAAATTGGAAAATTTGCATAAAATGTTCAGTAGAGCAAATACTAATACTCTCTAGGTTCAATCATTAAGACTAACGTTTAAAACATGAAAACATGAAAAACATGAGCGGAATCATATATCTGGCCCCAATAGCATGGTTACGGATTCTTCTTGTTATTCACCGACCTGTCCTTGCCTTTACCTGAAAAACATATCATAAGAAAGGGTGAGTATAAAAATACTCAGTAAGTGACCCCACTATCGAGGTCAGACTATGCATTTATGTGTAACATACTAGTAGCACGTGTAAACATCAACTAATCCTAAATGGCCATCTAGTGAACGAACTCTTCCTATCATAGACGCAAATGTACATAGCATAACATAAGTATATGTAGCGATCCCATGGGAACACAGTCATAGGCATAGGTAGTGAACTCGAAAGCACACAAACATAGATAGTGATCCCCGAGGAACACAAACATTGGCATAGGTAGTGATCCCGTAGGAATGCAACATAGAATGTACATTGATACCAATAGAAAGGCAACCGCCACTAACTTATCTAGCATGCAAAATACAGTCAATGGGTATAATATCATAATCATATTATCATAGTCAACTTATTTAACATGCAAAATATAGTCAAAGGGTCCCATATCATATCCATATTATCATAGCTCATAGGCTTCCAACATGCTCATAACAATCCTTACATTCATGAACACAACAAATCATTCTAATAGATTCATATCACGCTTTCAATATATATTCAGCTTAACATAAACATCTTGATTAAGGCGCTTGGCTTGAAGGCGTTCTAGTAGTAGTGCCACTTACCTCAATGTCAAGCCCAAAAATTAATTTTCTAGAACATCAAATCTCTTTTTGGTCTTGAGGAACCTTAAATCAATTCCTAAACATGAAGCAAAATAATTAACTTCACATGACCTTATTCCAAAACATAACCTCAACTTAAAAGACTCCAATCAACTTATCCAAATACGTAGTTTGCTCCAACTATTGTGAACCTAAGCACAACCAAAAATTTAAAGGTTAGGATCCTATCTCCCACAACCCCAATGACTGCTGTACAATGCCTCAAAGTCCTTCAAAACTCCAATCTAACTTTCAAACGTCATGAGAAAGTTAAGTTCAGGCCCAACACATGTTGGGTGTTCAAGAACCACCCAAGAATATAACCAAAATACCCAAAAATCTTACCCAAACCTCAGGATTCCGGTGAGACATGGCAAACTCCGGCGAAGATTGAGCTTATCGGTGACGACTCTGTTAGGTATGGCGTTGGTACCCTTGGGTGGGGGTGAGCTTCTGCTTGCGGATGAAGATCGAGTGAGAGAAACAAATCGGAGTTGAGAGACAGATCTGAGTTGAGAGAGAGAAATGGGGCGTCACTAGCGAGGTAGTATGGTGACGATGCGACTGGTTGGTCGAATGGAGCGTCGAGCGATGTGGAGAACATTGATTAGGGGTGAGCGGCTTGTAGGCGATGGCTCACATGGCTCCAAAGTGGCTCCTCCACTGTAAATATAAACATTTACCCTAAGTCAAAACCCTATTTTGACTTATATATATATATATATCCCTTTTCCTTCTTAAATTCTCAACTTCCACCATTTAAGTTTCAAAATCACAAATCATCTATCGCATTAAATTTTAAATTGAATTATCTCATCAAAACAATTCAATTTAGCCTTAAAATTCAAAATATTACACAAATAGTTCGAGATAATTAAATTAAAATTGATTAAAAAAATTTCATTGATTGAAAGAAACATTTCATTGATTGAAAAATCTTCTAAGGTGATGTGGAACTGTAAAAAGAGATTATTGGATATTGATTGAAAAAACTTCTAAATTGAAGTGCATGTTTTCATGGAGTAAAGCTACATTTCTAGAAAAAGAGTAGAAGTTGATACAAATTTTTTGAACTAGAATTTAGTATTTTTTTGGTTTTTTTTCCGTGTTTCAGGGAATCAACATTTTGAAAGCTCATGGAAAGAGTGCAAAAGATAGCTATCTGTTGAATGGTTATGCTCTAAATACAGGTCGAGCAGCTCAGGGGATGCCAATTAGAGTTGCACCTGCAAGGATTGCTTGCCTTGACTTCAATCTCCAAAAGACAAAAATGCAGCTGGGTGTACAAGTTCTTGTCACTGACCCAAGGGAACTTGAGAAAATTCGTCAGAGGTAATGGACACTTGAATTTCTTTTGAGCTTGATGCACCCAAACATTATATTGAGTTGAAATATAATTGTTAATTCCTAAAGATTCTCTTCACTGCCATTACAATTTGGAATTTTTACATGTTACATACGCCTTTTCTTTAAGGAAAACTTTTAAGTAGTTGTGTAATTGTGTTCTTGATTAATCAAAATTTATAATTCTTGTATTGTTTAACCTTCTTGTTGGGCAATTATTGCACATCTTTGTTCATAGGGAGTCTGATATGATGAAAGAACGCATTGAAAAGCTTTTGAAAGCTGGGGCAAATGTTGTTCTCACCACAAAGGGGATTGATGACATGGCACTCAAGGCAAGCTTCTTTAGTTTTTGTTCTCATTTAACTGCTCTCTGCTATACCCTACTAATTAGTGTCTACTACTTTTCTGGGATTATTTTCAGATGTCTGTTATGTTAGCTAACCTTTGTTTAAATGTAGTGCATCTCATTTACTTTCTTGATAAAAAACCTGCTCCCATCAAGATAAATGAAATGCATTCCCGCATATCTAGTGTAAATATTTTTTTTTTCTATTTTGCTTATTTGATTGTATGAAAATTATGTTTTCTGTTGTATTTGTATATAATGTCGTTGATGTATAGAAATTTTTAAAAAATTGTTGTTATATTTGTAATTTTTTCCAAGGATGTTATTGTCTAATCATTTTTGTTACTCCAATGTCAGTATTTTGTGGAGGCGGGTGCTATTGCTGTTAGGCGAGTCAAAAAGGAGGACATGCGCCATGTCGCCAAGGCTACTGGAGCAACCATGGTATTTTAATAGTTACCTTCCCTTCTGGATCATCTATTCCATTTTCATCTAATCTGCCAGTTTGTTTCATTGTTTATGGTCTTCCCAAAGATTGGTTGAGGCTTTCATGTATTGTCTTCACTGTTATATTGGCAGCACATTGTTATGGTTGCTTGTTCTTAGAGCAGATTTCTAAATAAAAGAATTCTATTTTCATTTTCTTTCCGTTACATATACTTAAAGTACTAAAGTTTCTACATGATTCTCTTTGCATGCTAAGATCACCTTTTTGTGCATTGCACTTTATTTAGTGTTTAGGGGAAGTTGGTATTAGCATTTTGGACTGGTTTAGGCAGTTGCACATTCAATAGAGGTTGTAGCTCTCAACTGTCTTGTCTTTGAGAAGAAGGTTAGAATCATATTGTGGCCCTTCATATTTATAACTATCATTTTAACATCAAGGTTTGTATCATATGGGTGGTAACTGGTATAGAGCGTCGGGAATATTTTGGAGATCTTACATATTTTTTATAAATTTCAACGTTTATATAGTTTAGTTTAGGAGAGTGAATTATTCGGGTTATAGACGACTTCGATATTTGTTCGTGTGTGGAGCCCCTCCCCTTCAGAGGGTTTCTCCTGTAAGTCGTTTTTTTAGGTATTGATTAGATCCCTCTCCCACTGTTGAGTCGGTCTTTGATTCATTATGGAGGATTAAGATTCCAAAGAAAGTCAATTTTTTTTTCTTGGAAAGTTTTGCTTGGGCGTGTGAACACGATGGATAGGCTTCTGAGAAAGATGTCTTTGGTAATGGGCTCTTGGTGTTGCATCCTTTGTTGGAAGGCGGAGGAAAACCTGTTCACCTTCTTTAGGAGTGTCAGTTTGCAATATCTGTGTGGAATGATTTCTTTTAGGAGTTTGGTTTTGTGCTTGCTCGTTAGAGGGATGTTCGTTTGATGATCGGGGAGTTCCTCCTCCATCCACCTTTCAAAGAGAAAGGTCGTTTCCTTTTGGATGTTAGGTTGTGTGATTTTGTGAGATCTTTGGGGGGGAGAGAAACAATAGGGTGTTTTGAGGGTGGAAAGAGACCCTAGTGAGGAGTGGTCCTTAGCGAGGTTTCACGTTTCTCTTTGGGCTTCGATTTTGAAGATTTTTTGTAATTATTCTCTTGGAAACATTTTTCATACAAAATCAGCAACTAATAAAAAAACAGCAAGAATAAGTGACAGCATAGCAGATTTTTGGACTGTTTTCAACACTTTTGAGCTAATCTCCAGCCTACCCATGCCTCTTTTCTTCAATTTTAAAGAGTGAGATTTTAAAAGGGTGTGGATATGGTGTTTCTTTTGATATTTGCTTCACTTTCTAAACTCTAATACCAGGGATTACACCCCTTTTTCATTTTGCACCAACTGGATAATTTTCTTCTTTTTGTAAATACATTTGCTATGGAGGATATGTTAATTAAATAATACACTTCATTGTGTATCAGAATGTTCTTGCTTCTTACGTTAAAAAAACCATATAGGAGTTTCCTGACACCATTTATGTTATTGTAATGTTTCTCATGGGATCTCTTTTGGTTTGGCTTTCTTTTTAGTCTAGCTCTTGGTCTTGATTTTTCATCTTAATGAAAGTTTGGTCTCTCTTTCTCTTTCTCCTCTCTCTTAACTGCTTTGAGCGTTTTTTTTATCCTGTCTGCCGGTTAGTTCTCTGACTTCTTGTCCCTTTTATTTTGTGGCAATATATATTATTCCCCACTCAAACGGAAAAAAGAAAATCTTATTCTTGTAAAGCCAGAGAGGGGAAGGCATTTGATTATTTGTGTTCTTGTGCGGACTTAGTCCTCTATGTGAGATTCATTTCAGTGAAGTGAATCTTCTGAGCCTCTTTTTATCTAAGCTACTGCTCCTCATGTCTATGTCACTTTTGTTGTAAAGTGTCTAATATCTTATGCCAATATCTTTTGTTTAGAGCGAGAAAGCAACTATTACCATTACTATTATTTTTATTTTTAATTGTTATCCTTCGTGCTCATGGGCCTGCAGGTTTCAACATTTGCTGACATGGAGGGGGAGGAAACCTTTGAGCCATCACTTCTTGGATATGCGGATGAGGTCGTAGAGGAAAGAATTGCTGATGATGATGTCGTTATGATAAAGGGAGCTAAAACTACTAGTGCGGTCAGTGACTTTGTCCTAGCTCAAGCTGTTGTGAAGCTAATTTCCGGATCTAACTGTTTTAAATTACTAATTCTTACGGTAGATGGTGTTGAACTGTTTTGTACTAGTTCTGATATTGATACACTATTCACATTATTACCTGTGGATTAAATATCTAACTTGAAAAAGGTTTTGAAAATAGATAAGATTTTGTATGAATGCTGAACAATGGGAAATTATATATTTGGTTGTGGAATGTTATTGCTTCTTCATTAAAAAAAAAATCTGTAGGTCAAGTTTTTTCAATTAAAAGAAATTTTGTTTCGTAAAGGAATGACATGGTGATATAATCTAATTTTTTTAAAATATTATTCTCTAGGTCTCCTTGATCCTTAGAGGCGCAAATGACTATATGCTCGATGAGATGGAGAGGTCTTTGCATGATGCATTATCTATTGTCAAGAGGACTCTTGAGTCCAATACGGTAATACATTTTGTGCTGTTTTTATTTCTTGTTTCAATTTCTACCAACCAGTAGCAGCCCATACCACATGATTTTTGGAACATTTAAATTAAATTTAGATAATTGGATGATAGATTGGCAACAAGAATCTGAAACTTATATTTGTTCAAGAGTCAATTTCCAGTTACCTATTTGTCGTTGAATGTGTTGATCATACAGGTGGTAGCAGGTGGTGGTGCAGTTGAATCTGCATTGTCGGTGTATTTAGAATATCTTGCAACAACTTTAGGCTCCCGTGAGCAGTTGGCAATTGCTGAGTTTGCTGAATCTTTGTTAATTATTCCAAAGGTATAATGACAATGGTGCAAATTTTGGAAATGTTTTCGGACGTCATCAATGTCACTTGCATGTTCTTTATGTAGGTACTTGCTGTTAATGCTGCTAAGGATGCTACTGAGTTAGTTGCCAAACTACGGGCTTACCACCACACAGCACAAACCAAGGCAGATAAGAAGCATCTCTCCAGGTACTATAATTATTGCCTCATTTTCCTGCTAATTTTTCCTTCTTCGGGAGGAATCTTTTTTAGCTTGCTTCTTGCATTTGCATTATGTTGTTTTTATTCATTATTGATAAAGGTCTCAGAAGCATGGATACAAATATGATAGGTTGAAGTTACTGTGAGTCTGTGATGCATCAGTTTCTGAAAAAGTAGGTCACAGACCAGTTAGAGCTTTTTTTTCTCTCTTCCTTTATCTTTATATATGTCTAAATATGTGCATGTATTAGAGCTACTTCATGATTTAAATTTTCAGCTGTGCAACTTCACTAATTCAACGGCTTTTTATGGGTTCTGCAGCTTAAAATTTATACTATGTGGGGTTGAGCATAATGGTTAATATGCTGGCTCTCTAAATTATTTTTTTCCCTTTTTTTTCATCATATTTTTTTGGATTACGAGGGATTTTCTTTGGGGAGGGGCTGAGACCAAAGTAGAGTGGTATCATTTAGTTAATTGAACTGTTGTGTCCAAAATCTAGAAAAGGTCAGTTTGGAGATGAGATAATTTGGACACTGAAATTCTAGCCCTCTAGAAATGGCTGTGGTTCTGTTTCCAGTAACCTGGGATTCTGCTGAGAGGAGGTCTATGAAGGGATTTGAGAGACTTGGCATGCGAGGGTTTGGTTATTTAATGGGTTTTAATTGTTTTTTTTTTTTTGTTTTTTTTTGTTTTGTCTTTTTAACATACATTTTTTTTTGTTTATTGGTCCTACCAAAATAGTAGACATTTTATCTTGATTTATAGTGCACTTTCGTTTACCAAATGAGTATGTAAATGAGACATTACGGTCAACTTTTATTTAACTGGATAAAATAGCCACCAAATATGAGTTAGGGTGGCAACTATAACTCATCCCTACTTTTGGTTTCTGTTTGAGTTGGGATTGCAGTGGTTTGTTTTAGCTGTAACCTGTTAGAATTATGTTTAATACTTCCGTTCTTCGGGCAGCATGGGACTAGATCTAGCCAATGGAACCATCCGCAATAACTTGGAAGCTGGTGTTATTGAGCCTGCCATGAGCAAAGTAAAGATAATTCAGGTAAACAACTTTTGAAATTGCTAATGTCTAATTTGTTTCTTGTTTTTTATTTTTTTCCTTTTTTGCAACCTTCTTCATAATTTGTTTTCCTTCTCTTTCTCCCAGTTTGCAACTGAAGCAGCGATTACAATTCTTCGTATCGATGACATGATCAAACTTTACAAGGATGAAACACAAAACGAGGAATAGGTTGGTTTTTCATAATTCTGGATAGAAGACTAATGACATTGATATTCTTCATAGGTAGTGTGCCTGCTTGTTATTACTGGCTTAAGTGTAATCTAAAGTAGATTTGTATCCATTTCTATAAACTGTGTTTTTATGTTGACAATGCTGAGAGCTATGATCCACTGCACCTTCTGATGCCAGCGGGTCTTTTTGGAGAAATTTTGGCCGGCTTTGTTTGAGAGAAGATTTTTATTTGATAATCTCCTTATTTAGAAATGTGTTTTCCTGTAATTTTTAGCACTGGTTTTTGGGACTTAGGAATCTGTGTTAATATAATATGTTTTTTTTATTGTCATTATGGGACTATTTTAGAATAGTGCATTTGAATTGATCATATTGTTTGTTCACCTTACATCCTTGATCCTTGCATTCATGACTCATTCTTGCCTTGGCTCAAAGTCCTTAAAGGCTCTTTTAGCAATGGAACATATGCATATTGGTTCAACTCTTTGATCAGACTGGTCCATCATGTTTAACTAAAGAATGTATTTGAGAGCACCATTTTAAATGTACATTTTTTTAAAAGGGTAGGGGATTTGGACCTGACCTCTTAGTTGATTACATACCTTAACTAGTTGAATGCTCAATGGAGCTACATTTTTTGTAGTTGTATTGTATCAATTGTTTTCTACTCTACAGTTTATTAATCTCCCATGATATATTTTCAACCTCTTGATTCAAGTCACATTTACAGGTAAATGTAATCAATCAATTGTAATATGAATAGTGAGGCTCATCTAATTATGTTTGTTGTTTACCAATATTCTATAATTGTAATGAATGGTAGGCTCCACAATGAAATATGTAATCCTCATACCATTGAAAATTACGTGGGATTCACTAGTTTTTTTTTTTTTTTTTTTTTTTTTTTTTTTTTTTTTTGTAAATAGTTTAAGGATTTTTTAGATTTTGCCTCATATGCCATTACTCACTATTCCAATTGTTGTGGTTGAGTTGTAAATGAATGGCCTTATATTGTTTTCGTCTGATTGATATGATAATGAATATAAAAAATTGGGAAATTACTATAAAAAGAAAAAATATTAAATTATTTACAAATAGAAAAATTTCACTGTATATCAGTTATAGACCGCGATAAAATTCTATCGTTTTTTATCACTCAAGCAAATAAATTCTATCGCTTGAGCGATAGAAAATGATAGAATTCTTTCGCGGTCAGTCTATCAATGTGTGCTTTTTGGATTTGTTTGTTACAAATATGTAATTTAAATAGAAAAATTTGATAATCAAATTGATAGAAATAGTTTTTAATTAAATTTAAGCTATTTTGTATATACTCATCTTCCTTCTTTACTTATGTGATACTTTTTCTTGTTATTTTAGAAGACCAAAATGGAAAATGTCATAAAATTAATATTCATATTTATAGCTCTACCATATTTGAAAATATACCTCCCCTGTTAGTTTTATGTGTTTGAAATCTTGTTTCTTCACTTTTAGGTTTCGTCGGTAATCATTTGATTTTTGAAAATTAGGTCTATTTCTTCAATTTCTTACAATGTTTTACATATTGAGACCATAACATGCTACACGAAAACGTGTTTCTATAGCATTATCACATAGGAGATCCCCAAGAAAAGCTACTGACTCTGTGGTGTTGTCACAAAAGATAAGCATGTCGTCTCCCTGTTGGTCGAGCAAATTGAAATTCCCTTCCGGTCAATTGCCCACCACAAAACAATACCCAATAAAAAGCTACCATATGACAAAAAAAAAAAAAAAAAAAAAATTATTTTGTTTTATTTTTAGTATGTAAAGGTAAGGGGTGGTGCATGTTCAAATTTACTAAAATTTGAACTCTATGAAGATATCCATTTAAAATTGTTTAAATAGGATTTGTAGACTACAAATTTAACTATTATTTATTTAAAGGTTTTTTTTTTAATATAAAAAAATTTCAATAAATTTAGGGTTCTTTTCAAATATAGAAAAATGAGGCAAACTATTAATATTTCTATTCAAATATTAACTTATAAAGTAAAATTGCATCGACTACTAATCTTATTTAAATATTTTATTGGGAAATTATTATAAATATAAAAAATATCGAACTATTTATAAATATAGAAAAATTTCACTGTGTAAATAGTTTGACTCATTTTTTTATATTTGAAAACAACTTAAAAATTTATTTGTGGAAAAATATACATTTAAAAAAAAAATCTTTGTCATTAAAGATATTTTTCTTTAGTAGTAAACTTTGAACTTCTCTAAAATCAATCTCTTGATATTTCTTTAAATAAAACAACTTAAACATAAAATTGATTTCACAAGATTTCTTTCGGGAAATTATTATAAACAGAAAAAATATCAAACTATTTACAAATATAGAAAACTTTTACTGTCTGTCATTGATAGACTGTAATTTTTTTCTATATTTGTAAATAGTTTGACTTATTTTTCTATATTTGAAAAGAACCCATTTCTTTCTCTTACACCAAAAAAGTAATAAAATTTTCCTTTCGTACTTTTCTTTTAAAATAAATAAATAAAATAAAAATTGATTTCATAAAAAAAGTTTTCACAAGATTTTTCCCAAATATATTTTTATTTAAACTTTCGTTAGGACGGAAATTAGAGTTTAAAAGGTTGATTTCCTAATATGAATTTATTTTGCTACCTATAATTATTGTTTATTATTTATTTTAATAGCGACTAATAAATTATGACACATTTAAAAATCGACATAAAAATCTTCTTTTTCCACAAAGGCCATTTTCCTTAAATTAACATGATAAAAATAAACCTCGTTCTTTTTATATTTTATATCTATATTTGCAGACCATTTTAGCATACTTTTGGGGCTCACCCTATAAACCAAGACAGGTTGCAACTTTATTTTTCTCCTCTTGGGAACCAATTGGGTGGCTCCGCGTCGCAAATCTGTAGTGACATCCAAAATTAGTAAATCAAACACATATATATTTAACTTTCATATCCTAATTATCTTACATATCTAAGCACAAACTTTAATTATTCAACATTTAAAACCCAAATATGCAATACCTATGAAACAATATTTGCGATCGAAACAAGCCCTAAGTAAAAATACTACAAGAAATTTAGGTTTTTTCAACAACAAAAATTGTCAGGAAAAGTAAAAAAAAAAAACGTTGGGAAAAGCTTTTTCGATGCCTTTTTCACCATCAGCACCGTCGTCAATAGAGTCTCGTTGGGAAAACCTTCTCCTAACAACCCGATGGAAAGAAACCTCTTCATTGGGAATAAAAGATTTGACGAAAGAACAACTGGGGGGAGGATTTCTGCCGACGCTAATAAAGTAGCGTCGGGAGAAGTACCCTTTTGTCGACGCCACTCTATTAGCGTCGGCATAAGGTTAAAGTTGTGTGATAAAATGTCTTATCCTAACGTCCGATCAACGAGTTTAGCGTCGGAAAATGGTGATCTTTTCCCGATCCGCAATTTTACCATAATTTCATGTAAATTACAGTTTTCTCCAACGCCTTTAAATTTACTGTCGGAAATACTTTTTGTTTAAATTTTCTTATTTACTAAATATCAAACCTGTTTGAATCTTACAAATCTAAAATAAACTAAAAATCAACAATTTAATTAATTCTCTAAAGCATTACATAACATAATATCCATATAAAACATGTTTGAATCTTACAAATTTAGTCAAACAATTAAAATTAAGATTATATAATATCCACAAAACACAAACTTCCAAATAAAATTACATTACAACCACAAAACATAAACATCGAAATAGCATTACTTAATATCCACAAAACCTAAACCGCAAATTATTTACAAATGCATCTTGAATATAAATCTCGAAATACCTACAAAATACAAATTTGAATAATTTTAATGCTACTAAATAATTGACCTTATATAAGTATATGGGCTACAATTTAAAATTTAACTCAAACTTAATCTCAAATTCAATGCATTTATCCATATCAATCTCAAACTCAATTTACTAATCTTAAACTCATTTTAAAACTTAAAACTCAACTTAAACATAACTATACATTTGATAGTAAACTAATTTGAAGACTATATATGTTGTTATCCTGCAGTTATGAAAACACATAAATATATATATTGAGTAGTTATGTAAAACATAGTTTATAAATTGCATTGAGTTTGAAATTGAGATTAGTATACGGTATATTGAATTTGAGATTAAAGTACGTGTATGGGAGATTGCATAAAGTTTATTTGAAATACACAAATTAAACTAACCCAAACCCTCGAAGAATAACTCATCCCCTACATTATCAAACTCAAATAAGCTAGAAACTCAAAATTTGAAACCCAAAACCATTAAAGAAAAATATAGTCTAAAAAAATCCTTAAAAAAAAAAAATCCTCTCCAAAAACATAGTGAGTAATTTTGTGTAATTTTTGTACGAATAACTCAAATTTAGTTGTACTATTCTCAAATGACCCGAATTAAAAAAACAATGAAAACTAACATTTTACTCACATCACAAAGTATTGGCCAACGTTGAATTGCCCATTCATAATCATCACGGTTCTCCTTCATTTCAAATTGACGAGACATCGAATGCAACTTCACGGTTGAGAAAAAGTCACAAAATTGTGAATTTTTAACAATTGACAAGAAGAAGTATTTTTATAAACATCATGATATACTTCGTTGGAGTTAAATCATGATATATTTTCAGATCAGTAAAATATTAATTCATTATTTTCAAAGTCGGGTCATTCAATAATAGGTCAACCACATTTGGGCATGTACAAAAAATTAAAAAAAAAACAAAAAAAATCAACTGTCCACCAAACGGCCAGTTTCGAACCCGCGCCGAAGAAGAGGAATCGAGAGAATATGAGATTGCTCTCTCACACATTTCGTAGCCAAAAACCCCCAATTTCAAATCCACAACTTTCCAAATCTTCTTCTTCCTCAACTAAGAATCCAACATTGATCGTCAAATCAGAGCCGAAGCCGAAGAAATGGTGTGTGTATCTCATCATCTCCTCCAATTCCCCCATCAAAACTTATGTAGGGGTCACTCTCGACTTCGATCGACGGTATCTCGAATTTCTTCCCTTGGGTTTCTTGATCGAACTCAGATTCCATGATTTGATGTTGAAAATTTATCTGGGTCATGTTCGATTAGCCTTAAAAAGCGGTATTTTGTGCTTTTAGCTTAGACGTTTGGCTTGATATTGTTAAATCATCAATTCAATACAGAATCTTAAAAAGTAGGTTATGGTAAATTTAATAATTATTTAATACTTTATTGCTGTTGTTGTGGGCTTGAAAGGTTGCACAAATTTTTGTACGGATGACTCAAATTTTACCGTCGAAATGTTATTGACCTAGATTTTGTAAATAAGAATGTATGATCTTTTGCTTGCGTCACTCCTTTGAAATGACATAGATTTTGAAAATAAAGATGTATAGTCTTTTGCTTGCGTCACTCCCTTGCGCTTGTGTTCCTCCTCTCTCCCCACGTTCCACTAATTCAATACAAAAGTTTCTCATGCACTAGGACCTTTTCTCCCTCTCTCGGCTCCTCCTCTCTCTCATTCACGCTCGCCACTCTAAAAAGAAGTGTTAGCAAGTGGTTTATGGCATCATCAAAAGTTTATTGTTCATTGTTTTCAAAACATGGGTCAAACGACATTTTAGACATGAAATTGAGTCATTTGTACAAAAAGCTTAAGGTCCAAAGAGTGGCAAATGTTGTTAAGTGAAGAGGAAATGACATTGCACAGGTTGGAGATTTCATACTATATCATGTTTTATCACCAATCAAAAAGCTTAAGCTTGCATTGTTAGGTTATGGTGGATTTAATATTTTATCAATACTATAAAGCACATAACTAGGTGAAATAGTACAAATTCTTTGAATAAACATGCTCGAATAGTGTCCCTTGTTATGGATATAACCTTGTATTGAGTCTCAATTTGGTGTATGAAGATTGAAGATGAGGTTGGTCATTGAAAAAGAACTTGGGGTTAGTTGTTGAACTGCTCGATTAATCAGTTGAGGTATTGATTTTCGGTAGAGTTTGTAAGTTAGGGAGTGTTTTGGGATGATATTCACATTGCTGTGGTATTTTAGAAGTTATGTTATGAGAGGATAGTGGAGGTTGAAGGCAGAGAAGTTTCTATAAGTGTGAATATGCTTCTGACTTAAAATCACTAATCAATTCTGAAAAATGAAGTACTGTTCAAGATGTTTCATGGTTCTTATTAAGAGATATGCTTCAATTTTTTTTCCTCCAGATCCTATTCTCTTGTGAATTCCATTGCCAAAGAAATTTGCACTTTGCAACTTCTAGATGTCCTTTTATGTGTAAGAGCTATTCAAATATTTCTTAAAATAAAGTTTTATTCCTGTACAGATTGAAACAACATAATGGTGAAATAAAAGGTGGTGCAAAAGCAACTCGAGCGGGACGACCCTGGATTTGTGCATGCACAATTCATGGTTTTAAAGACCAAAGTCAAGGTATCCATTTAAAATAGAACTTTTAGAATCATGCTGCAAGTTGGATCCAATTTCAAGGGCATTGCTTGGTTGTTTGTGATTGTAGTCATTCTAGACATTATGTTTCCTTGGGCTTTCGAAAACATGAGACATTTCCTTGTTTCTTTGTTTTGGCATTGATCTTGGTAAGTTAGACGACAATGGTCAGATGTAATTCATATTTTGTGGCATTGTGAGAACTATTTCCTTGAGAAACAATCTTTATTCATTGATCTACCTTGATATTTATTATAAGATGCATCCTTATCACCATGAGTTGGTCTTCTGGTTAACAAGGACCATGTAATAATAAAGGGTTTAGAGGGAATAGGTTCCAGACTGATCACCTACCTACGATTTAATGTCCTACGAGTTACCTTGGCAACCAAATGTAGTAGGGTTAAGTGAGTTTCCCGTGATAATAGTCTAGGTGCATGTAAGATGGCTTGAAAGATTACGAGTATTTAAAAAAAAATGCATCTTTTGATGGGAGCTTAATGTATATGTGAGAGTTGAACTCAAGCATTACTCTATAAAACTTTTACATTTTCTTAAAAGCTTGAAACTACTTTACGTGGAGGAGAGAAACCTGATAGCCTTCATCCTCTTAATTCCATATATTAATTGATGTTTTCCTTTTTGATAAGAATAACGAAATAGTAGAATCAAGGCCAGAGGAGATATCCCTGGTGAGTGGATATGTGAGTACTGCAGAAAACTGTCTTGGAACAGCCACAATTCATGAAGGATATCTGTCGAGCGCAAAATTATTTGGTACTTGCAATTAAAGAAGTGATGGGGCCAGAGGGAGGCAAAAGATAATGTGGTGACTTGGGATTTCATTTCATACTCCAAAAAGGTGAACTTTTTCTTTGTCTGTTTAAGATACAGATATAAGTTCATTCAAGGTTGAAGACACTACTTTGGTGAGTTGACCAGCAAGTGCTGAAGAGTCAAAACCCTGTGCCAGAATATCGTAGGCATAAATTCTGATATCTGAAACTCTCTTATCCATGCAATTGGAAGTACTAATGAGACTGAAAATAGGCAAACACATAATGTAGTATACGATATTTGTGACTGAAAATAGGCAAAAAAACATAATGTAGTATGCAGCATTGGTAATTGGAGTAGGGGTTGAACATTTCTAAACTAAGGGTGCATATCTGGGTGGAAACTAACTTCCTAATCTTGACCCATATAACATGCTATGGCGAAGTAAGAATTAAAGACGTTTAGCGTGTATGGGCCATCGTCATATAACCACATCCATGGAATGATCTCCCATATTGGGTAAAAGTGCAATCGCCAAAAGGAGGGACAATGGTACCAAAAATAATTGTGTGCTAGACCTTCCAAGGGTGTGACCCAAGGAGTTGGGGGGAGTGGAGTTGTGATGTGAATTTCACTCCTTGTTTGGCCCAAGGTGTTTGTGGGCCCCACGACTAAAAAACATCAATTTTATCTTTTATTGACTCCTTACATTGTAGGTCTCAGCAGTTCACAACTCCACTCCTTGCTCCAAACACCCCCTTAGTAAGTGAGTGTGAAGCATAAAAGAGTCGGGCAAAGGGATGGCTTAGCATTAATCGGGAATTATATTGGTTAGGATATGTGTAACTAGTTAGCTAGACCAACATGAGTGGTGCAACTTGCGAGTTAGGAGTATTTAGGAGTGAGATCAGGACAGAATTAGGAAACTCTTGGATTCTCTCTTAGCTACACATAATTTAATAATTAACCAGTTTCTATCATTTTTTTTTCCACCAAGTAGAGATCTAGAAACAAGCTCATGAATTTCATTAATATCTACCAGAGAAGCACTAATGAAGGCAATAACATATACAAATACTGTGATAAGATTATAATGGTACTCTTTTTCTTGTTTGGGAAAGGAACTGGTACATTTTGCAGGTATTTGGTCAAGGGCAGTTTCAGGACTCCATAATCCATGCCCCAAATTTGTGTAATACAGCAGCCATGATATTTATGATTTCCATTGCTGAGACAGCTACATGCATAAAAAGTACTGCTCTTTGGATTGACTTATTTATGCAAAGAAACAAACTTATTCAATATTTCATACAGCTTGCATAATGCAATTGGCATTTCCTCTTTGCTTATCCATTTGGTAATCATCAGCACTCAAATTATATGAATGTTAGGACTCATAACTACCAAATTGGGCCTTTAGTGTATTTAACTTCTTTTTTTTTCCCCTTTCCTTTAGAAATGAAACAAGTTGCAATTTTTGGATCACCATATATGGTATCCCATTTATCAATCACATGGCATTGGAAGGGATGTAGTTCGGAGTGTAATTATTGCTTACGAGGCAAATGAAGCAACTGGGAAGATTTCTAGTATACTTCCTTTGTTCATACTAGAAATTGGTTATCGTAAATGTCAGTAGACTTTACTTTATTTTTAAAAAGCGTGTTGATGTGACACATAATAAATGGAGGGAGTATGAAAAGTTTTCCACACTCCCGGACCCGTAGTATAGGAAATTTTTCCCAACTTGTTATCATCATTTGGCCGACTTTTGGTAAGAAGTAATTCATAGTAATCACTGCAGAAGAAAACTCATTCAGTTTCACTTGTGTCTGTTGATTGTATGTTATGTATGGGGTGCTGAATTAATTTGATGAAGGTCTTGTTTCTGGTTGCATTTATGATTTATTTGTTGCTATGAACATTCTTCAAGTTCATGTCCCTAAATCATTCCTCAGACATTTCATCAACACAATGACTTCTGAAACCTTACACTTTAAGTTTTATTTGGTCCACCAACCCGATAACCGAATTTCTCTTGAGTTTTTGAACCGAGAAACGTTCTGTAAAATGATTCGCACACCATTTCTGATGCTGTTTTTGTATCCTTTATATGCAGCTTGTGAGCTTGAATCAAAATGGAAAGAAGTTTCAAGGAAAATATCCTATAAGAGGAAGGAGGATGATATAGGAAAGCAAGTAGATGATCAAACAATAAGGTTGCTCAAGCACAGGCAAAAAGCTTTAGGGAAAGTGAAGTGTTTGTTTGATTGCAGTCAATTTGAGTTTGATTGGAAATTGGATCCTTTCTGATTCTTTACATTTTCTTTTACAATATTTTTATATATTTATCTTCAATTCTATGATGAATTGAAATGATTGTTTATAAGATAAATATCTCATGTTTAAAATTGTGTTAAATGTAGTATTTATGATTTTGTTTTAATTCTAAAGCAGCATTTATTATTTGTTTTACAATGAAGGAGTCATTCGAAAAAGTTGTTAAATATAATAAAATGAAATGAATTGGCTTTGGTGCATTGTAGACCATTCATTGATGAATAAAATAAATGGAAGACATGTCTATAATTTATATAAATTTAGCTAAAATAAAGTCATTAAAAGGTTAAAAGACTAAAATAAATGGGGATTTAACCCCAAAAAAAAAGAAAAAAGAAAAAAGAAAAAGTTAGATCATGAAAGATCAATAATTATAAATGATTTCACTTCCCAACTTGAGATCAAGTACAAACCTGATTGAATAACTTTTAGGGTGAAACTATAAAAATAGTTGATAGTAAATAATTAGAGCATAAATCGGTTGATAAATAGATATTATATCAAAATCGATGGTTGGATCTACTATTCTTGTAATGATTGAAAATTTGAATTTAGTTTCTACTAGATCATTAAAATTTCAAAACTAACATGTATGTCGCCGATCATTAAAGTTTGAGTTTGATTTTTTATTAATCTCTAAAGTTTGAAATTGATTTCTAAACTATCCTCAAGTAGTGTTGATTATCAATTAATATAACAGAATGATGACGTGACAATTAAAATGCTGAAATAGGCGTTGTTTATACATATTTTTAAAATGAATTATAATCTTTTACTACTCGATGACCCATTAGAAACCAAATTTAAATCTTATGAAACTTCAATGACTAAATAGAAACTAATTTCAAATTTGAATATAATAAAAAGTGTTGGCTTTAAAACTCAAGGATCTAATAGAAACCAAGTTTGAAAAGAACTAAGCAAAGTAACTTCAGTCAAAATCAAGCAGACAATATTAGAGTCAAATTGAGCATAGGAAAAAAAAAATATATATGACAAGCTATAAACTAATTATCTCAATACAACATTCAATTTGAGTATAGCTCAATTAGTTAAGACATTTTTACATTCTTTCATATTTGTTTTAGTAAAAAGAAACTAATTAAGAAATTCTAACCTCAACAAAAAGGTAAAAAAATTGTCAATTGTTCAAATGGAAAAAAAAAAATTTCTTTAACTCCAGAATAACTCGAATATAATTGATAAAAGAAAGAATACAATAAACATAAGACGTTATGACTCACTAGACTAATTTACTCAACACGAGTAGTTGATAAAAATTCATTGTACTCACAAGCAAATTTGGACACTATAGCTTCGTTTGATAACTGTTCCCTCATTCCTATTCTTTCAGAATTAGAAACGAGAATATGTTTGTTCCCTCATTCTTATTTATGGGAAAGAAGAAACAAAAATAAAAACTTGTTTGATAACGGTTTCTTATATTTTCTTGTATTTTTTCATTTCTTAAAGGGAAATTATTATAAATGGAAAAGTATCAAACTATTTGCATAGAAAAAATTCATTGTATATCAGCGATAGACCGCGATTCTATCGCCCAGTGTAGAAGTCTATCGTGGTCTATCGCTGGTAGACAGTGAAATTTTTCTATATTTGTAAATATTTTGGCTCATTTTTCTATATTTGAAAACAACATTTTTTTTAAGTGCAAATATAATTTTAATATGTAATATAAAAAAATATATAGCAGACATTAAAATATATATAGAAAATTTACATTATTTAATACAAATAAGTCTCTATATATGTAAAATTAAAAACAATAACATAATTATTTATATATATCATTCAAATATTGTCCCAGTTTGATCTACGTTATATCTTACTCGAGTCATTCACTTTAAATCGACTTGTATCCATCCCAATTATATTAAAGGTAATTGTAATGAGTAGCAATTTTAGAGATAATAACCAAGTATATAGCAACATTTTTAAAAAAATTGCAAATATAGCAAAGTCTATTGGTGATAGACTTTTATCGCCGATAGACTTTGCTACATTTGTAATTTTTAAAATGTTGTTATATATGCTAATACTTTAAAACGGATTACTATATTTAGAACTATCCTTTCTATTAATATGTAAATGTCGTGCTATAAAATATTAAAGTGTGGTTAAAATAGAAAAATGAGGGAAACTATTTACAAAAAATAGCAAAATTTTTAGATAGTTTTGATAGACGCTGATAGAAGTCTATCACTGATAGATACTGATAGAAGTCTATCAATGTCTATAAGTATTTTTTGTTATTTTCTATAAATAGTTTGACATTTTTTCTATATGTGAAAATTTCTCATTTATATATGGTAAAATTCTTAGTGTACTAAAATTTTAAATGTAAAATGCAAAATACAAAATGTAAAATTCTTAAAATTTAAAATTAAAGTAAGATGTAAATATACATATTATATAATTATGAAGTAAAGAAAAAAAAAAAGGAACTGACGTAACATGGACTTGGAATCCTCTTCCATAGTCACAACTACAAGCATAGAATATCAACAAGGTTTGATTTTTAAAATGAAACGTTAAATATAAATACAAAATAAAAATAAAACAGAGAAAAATTAGTTTTCGTAGTTTTAAAAATTTGATATCATTTTAGAAACGCTTCTTAAAATTTAGAAATACAAAATAAAAATGGTTATCAAGCAAGTCTATTTTTCAATAAATAAAAAATTAGAATAAGAAACAAAAAAACGAAAATGTTATCAAACGAACCTTATATTATTACAAGTTATTATCTAAGTATTATACTAATTAATAATTCAATTACACAACCGTTTTTTAATTGCAATTAGGCAACTCTTAATTGTGAAAAACTCGTCGTTTTTCCTCGATTATTTATCACCATCTTTCATTGGATATTGATAGTCGAAGTCGTATTAATAAACACTATATCCTTATTAGTCTAATATTTCAAATATTTGTCAAAATAATATAACTAACATAAAATCTGTACCATCGATCTTAAGATCATAAGTTTGATTCTCCCACTTGTCATGTGGTAATAAGAAAAAAAAAGGTCTTTCATGTAATTTTGAACTAAGAAAATTTTCGATGTAATCTCACGATTTTTTTTTATAGTGGACATTAATTTTTGGGTTATTTTCAAATATAAAAAAATAAACCAAAATATTTACAAATATATTAAAATTTTATTATCTATCTGCGATAGACTACTATCTATATCTATTTGTGATAGATAGACAGTAAAATTTTGTTATATTTATAAATATTTGCAGTATTTTATCATTTAAAATAATTTCTCTTAATTTTTCAACACATACTATCACCACCGCTTAATTTTATAAATAAAATATTAAAATTCTAAAAAGAAAAAACGGTTACCCTTTTCTAATTCCTTTAATTAGAAAACGCCAATGCCAACCCATTCATCATGAATCATGATGATACAAATTTATTCACTTCATAGTTTTAAATAAATTCTAAATTCTATTTTTTTAAGCACAAATTTGGTTTCTAAATACTCAAAGTATGTTCAATAAATATATATTATTTTACAACAATGGTAAGAATGAAAAGTTAAATCATCGACATTTGAAAAAACGTGATTAATCTTATCTATTGTCCTTTGCTCAGTTTGTCATGTCCAATAAATTTCTAAAACTGTAAATTTTGCAACTAAAAGATTTTGGATTTATGACATATTTTTATAAGTGTTGTTTTCAAATATAATAAAATGAACCAACTTATTTACAAATATAGACATTTAAAGACATTTTAAAACCTATTAGGCAACCTCAAGTGCATTGGATACAATTTATGAAGTTTTGAAATTATGAGACATTAATAAAGTTTAAAGACCACGCAACTCACCAACTTAGTAGATACTTTTTTTAAAGCTAAAGACCTTTTAATAGAGGGTGTATATTAGACATCAACCTTAAAAAACGATTAATTTATTATATATTTTCAAAGTTTAGAGACTCGACTGATAAGTTAAGAAATCTATCAGCCATTTTCTAAAATTTAAAAGTGTATTAAACATGATACCAAATGAATTAAAAGCATGTTTGAGAGTGATTTTAAAATGGCTAAAATCACTTTTTTTATTTTCAAAATCACTATGAAATATGTTTTTAATTCTTTAAAACTAATTTTAATAATTGAAAATTGCATTTAAAAGTGTAAAATTAAAAATTAAATTAATTTTGAGTGATTAAAGTGTGTTTTTAAGTGATTTTCAAAATGAGAAAAGTGATTTTATTGATTTAAAAATCACTCCAAATATGCCCTAAACGCAGTAGTGATAATTTGAACATAGTTTAATAGATAAGTGGTTTAAATTTTCAATAGTTTTATAAAATTGGGACCTCGAATTTTTTTTTAAATATAAAAATTATTTAAATTAATGAATAAACATTTTTTTAAAAATAATTAAAATATTTATTATTTATATTATATTCACATTAGGGACATTTTGTTGCTTATTTTTTTTTTTATGTTTCACGATCTTTTTAATGATACTTCTAATTTATTTTTTATTTCGAAATCGAATCCATGAAAATGTAAAAATATCAATACGTGAACAAAAATTTAATACTATTGTAATATATCCATTTATATAAAAAAAAATGGATAATTTGATCTCCCATACTCACAATTATATTATTGAAGGAAAATTTTAATTTGAGCTATTTTTATTTGAATTGCAATGAAATGAACTTGAACGGTGTGATTAAATTGACTATAACACTCTTCACAAACGCGCCTATTGCCGCGTACTCTTCAAACATTCTAACGTCCATTTTAGCCCTCAAACACTGTGGAAAAAAAAGCCAACAACCTGTTCCCATCACAAACCCGATCGTTAATGGTATTGATACAACTCGCGGCGGCCGGAACCTCCCGCCAACTGCTAACTTCACCGCCATCTCCGTCACCAGACAAACTCCATGTACCAGAAAGAAGCAAGTCACTTCCCAAGTCGGCGTCATTCTTCCTATGTAGAAGTAGATCAGTTCGTGCATAAGACCGGAGATTACAAATGTCGCCATCACTGCCAACATCGTCGCCGGTTTTCTCCCGATGACGCCGATGGTTAGTTTCCGGCACGGATCGTAAATGGTGAGGCGGAGGATTCTAGAGGTCATTAGATTCCATCGCCGCCCCCAAAAATCCTGTAACGAATCAGAGAGATAGGGCTCGTTGAAATAGGGCAATAACTCGACTCCGAGCATTGCTTTGGCTAGGGAAGCGGAGCTGCCAATGAGAAATTCGAGGAAGAAGTAGATTAGGAGGCAGTAGAAAAGTAGAGTTGCGTTTGGATGGAAGTGATTTTTGAAATTTATCGCGACGATTGTGAGGATTAGAAACCCTAATTTTGCGATGTAACTGAAGGGGTGAACGAATTTGGGATTGGAGTGATTTTTCGCTGATTTGTGGTCGGGGATTTCGATTGGGAGGGATCCGACGGCGAGGAAGCGGGGGAGGGAGAAGGAGGTGGCGGCGGAGCAGAGAGGTCCTTTGCCGAAGGCAAAGAGGAGGAGCTTGAAACTGCCAAGCCAACCGATGAAGAAGCCAATGGGGCCTTGAAAATGGATGGTTTGGAATTGGAGAGGAATGTAGAGGAAGAGGAAGAAGAAAGGAAGAATTAAGAGAAATTTGAAGAAGCCATTTGGGATTGAGTTTCTAATGGAGAAACAAAAACAGAGAGATGAAGAAACTAAGAACAGAGTTTGAAGAAGGCTATGAATCTCGGCGGCCATTATTAGTACTAGAGAAACAAGAATTGAGACAGAGATTAGAGAGAGATAGAGATTGAAAAGAGTTAAAAAATGGATGAAGGTATGAGATTTGTGTTTTTTCTTCTTCGTTCTTTGGCACTTTCTTTATTTTCCCTCTTTTAAGGCAGGTTGTTTTTTTTTCCATATATTAGGGTCTGGGTCAGCACCTCGACTGATTTCTCTACTAATTTCACTTGAGAATCCGGGGATTGAATCCATGATTCCTTTTAACTCTTTGACTTTTTTTAGATGTTTCACTACCACTAGTCTAATTCATGATGATTTATTTTTTTTTATTTTTTTTTATTTTTTATTTTTTTTTTTTGTCTGAAAGGCAAATTAAGGTAGCTTGGAACCTTTTAAGGGAGGTTATTGAGTAAGATTTGAAAGGAATTTTGAGGATTGAAATGTGAAGGAGATGTCTTTATATATGTGTATTTATAATTATAATGCAAATTAATCCTTATTTTTTCTTTTGTCTTTGGAAAATTGAAAAAAAAAAAAAAGAGAATTTATTGGGATGAATGGAGTTGACCCAAAAAGTATATATTAAAAGAAAAGGGAGGGCAGGTTTTATGGCGAGGGAGTGGAGAACTTTTCTTGATTATCATGTGATGGATGTTGCAACTTGCAAGGAATAGGAATAATGGCATAAAAAGTCTATTTTAAAGGTCTAAAATGGTAAATGACCTAATTTTTTTAAAATTGTCAAATGACCCTTTGATTATGTCATGATCATGTGAAATTACAACATTGCCCTTTTTTGTTTTTTTTCTTCTCTTTTTTTTCCCGCGTTCGACTTCCTTTTTTTTTTCTCTTCTTCCCTAGTATCTTCCTTCTCCCTCTTCGTGTTTTTCGTTTTCTCCGTCTTCTCCTTCTTCTGTGACTTTTTCTTTTTCTCTGGCACGAGTCACATGAGCAGCTTTGACGCTACCAACTTGGGTGAGCGAGAGTGAGAGAGAGCGAGAGCGATAGTGAATGAAAGTGAGGGAGAGCGAGAGTGACCAAAAGCGAGCAAGAGCGAGCGCAAGAGAGATGAGAGTGATTGTGAGTGAGAAAAGAGAGCAAGAGAGAGAGCGAGATAGGATTTTTCGCATGCGCGAATTCATTTTGGTAATTTCATTCGATCTTGACGTTTGCAAAGGGTCATTTGGCATTTTTTTCGAAAATCCAAGTCATTTGACATTTTTCACCTAATTTTTGGGTTAACCGTACAAATTTCTCCGAGGAATAGAGGTGTGTCGTACATTTTTTTAATCATGTAATTATTGTTATTATTATTTTTGTCATGGATGTGCCCATAGAAAGCACGTGAGTTGTACCTAATTATTGCTATAAGATCTTGCGAAAAGAGTAAATTTTTAAGGATTGAATTTTGAGTAAGTGTTAATCTAAGCATAATTCGACTAATAAATATATTGTTTCCAGACTAAAAAAGATTAGAGATTTGAAATCTTATCGTCCATTTTGACTCTAAATATTAAAAAGTAGGTTAAATGCCTTTGAAGTTTGTACTAGGTCAAAAATACATATGAACTATCAAAAGTTTAAAAAATATTCTTAAACTTTGAAAAAGAGTTAAAAAATGCTCTTATCATTAGTTTTAGATGGAAGGTGAAAACCATTAGTGTTTTGTTTTCGAAGATACCCTAAACTTTCAAAAGTACCAAAACTACCCTTAAACTTTTAAAAAAAGTAAAAATATTCTTATTGTTAGTACATGAACAGAAACCATTAATATCTAGTTGCAAAAATAATTCTAAATTAAAAAAAATGCTCCTAGTACAATAAGGAATGAAAAATTTGAACCATGGACCTCTTGGTTGCTAACAGTTAAGTTATGCTCGCTTTAGCGTTCCTATTGTTAGTATAGTGATCAATTTGTTTGAAATTTTATTGAGTTAAAAAAGAACTCATCTTAAAACAAATTATATAAATATCATCATTTTTCTTTATATAGAGAATTCATTTATCTTCTATTCTTCCAATTCTTACACCAACTTTTTAACACCCAAAATGAAACCAAAACTTTAAGTTAAAATATAAAATTCAACAAAATCTCACAAAATTTCAAATCAAAATCTTCTCCTAAAACATACCAAAAAGGTAAATAGCACAAGAAAAATATATATGTATTTGGCTATTAAAATACACTCAACCACTAACGTACAACCTTGTTAAAACATTTAAATTCAAAGATTCCTGGGTGCTTTCATTATTCCTTTTCTTCTTACTATAGTCTATACACCCTAACTAAAGTGAACAGTTTTATTTATTTATTTTTTTAGATAAACAAATATCAAATAGTTAACATGGAGAGTGAGAGAGTATTGAAGAAGAGAGAAAAAAAAAGAGGAAAAATAGAGAAATAAGAGGGTATTAAAGGTTTCTGTTCATATATGGACAACAATGGTATTTTTAAATTTTTTAAGGGTATTTTTGACACAAAACATTAACGGTTTTCATAAAAAAACTAACGGTAAATATATTTTTTAAAACTCTTTCTAAAAATTTAAGGATATTTTTTTTTGAAAGTTTTAAAAATTATAGGTATTTTTTATCCAAAGTATAAAATTTAAAGGTATTTTGGGAGACTTTAATGGACATGGAACAAACAAAGGATTCCATTGTACCATCCTCCAAAAGAAAAGATTCGGCTTTTTTTTTTTTTTTTTTAAATTAATTTAATTATTATTTTCCTTCCTTCCTTGCCAATTTGAACGGAATAGATTAAGGGGAGGCAAGTTGCTTTGCTACATGAATATTTTAGTACAAATGTGGTAATTAAGACACTAAAATAATTAAAAGTTTTGGAAAAATATCAAATTAAACCACTAAATTTTTGGATGTATCACTTGAAACCTAATTGTAGCAATTTAAACGTGAGTTGTCGTAAGTGTATTAACTTATACTTTCTTTCAGATTTCAGAAATTATCGTGTAAAATTTATAATTGTTTCAAATTAACTCTTATATTGTATAAGTGAATTGATTTAGACCTTTTATTAAAATTATATCTTTGAAAATTGGTAATGCATCAATTCTTACATGTGTAAACTTCTTCATATGTCAGATTGACTAAATAGACAATAAAATTGATGCATGGACAATTTCCAAAGAAAATTTTAACTATGATTTTAGTAAAAAGCATGTTCTTGGGATGATAAGACGTCTTTGTTATCTTAACAAGTGAATATTTGATTTAAATATCCATAACTCATAAGGTAGTCACACTACTCTGATTCAACCTCTATTTTAACAACAACAATGATTTCATCTATTTGTGATTGTAAAATGTCATTTCATTTTTGAATAATTTGTTTTCGTTGACAGGTAAATCGTCGAGTTCATAGGTCTGGACCAACTCAAGCTCAATCCTAACCACAGACCCAAAAAAGAAAAAATCTCCTTGGCTAATGCCTTGAGATCAAGTAGAACACCAACTACCTAAAGGGGAGCATGACTTATACTGAGCCGGTTTAAAATGATCTAAGGGATATGTCTTCCCTCTACTTAATTCTAATTGACTTTATTATATGGCTCTAACATCACTTTAAACTAAATACTAATTTAAACATCTAAGCATATCGAACATAATACCACATTGGTGTGAGATCTTATCTTTTAGAAAAACTTGGTGTTTGAATGGACCCATACACCTAAGTCGATGTGTACTTGCTAGACCAAATTCTCACATCAACCATTTCTATTTATGTTTTGTATTAATTAAACATGTGCAATTAAAATTATATGATGTTCATAAAATAAGGGTAAATTTAATACATAAATTTTCTTCTAAAAAAAATACTCATAAATTTTGAGAAATTTTTTAATTATATCTCTTGAATTTAGTTTCAATTTTTTATTTTTTAAAAAAATACACTTTAGGAGTTTTTTCTTTTAATTAAAAAGATGAAAATTGACGTGAAGATAGTATGTAAAAATACAAAAGAATACATGACATTATAAACTGATCTATAAAACTTGATTATGTAGATAATTTAATGATATCTTTTGAGATAAAAATAAATATCAACAATGATCCTATTCTTCCATATAGTTATCATCAGATACCACACACAATTTTCATTCTTTATTTTCATAAAAAAAATATATATTCTTTTAGAATAATTTCAGACCTCACAAGAATTATTTGTAACAAATTTCAAAGTTCGTGAAACCATTCAGAATTTATGAGCTTAATTTCATTTTCCTTTCTCATTTTAAGTTTATTATTATTATTATTATTATTAGATTAAAATATCTTTTTTTGGTTCCTATACTTTAAAGTTTGTTCATTTTAGTTTTTGTATTTTCAATTGTCTAATTTTAATCATGGGACTTTTAATAAATCTTAAATTTAGTTCCAATGCTAGTTTATTGTTGATTTTTTAATTTTTTTTTTATCTATAGCATTTTTATTATGCATTTTGAAAATATATCACTTTTTTTTTTTTGCATGAAAATTATTATTATTATTTAATCAGCTTAGATAAAGATAAATTTTGAGAGACTAAATTTAAGATTTATTAAAATATATGGACAAACTTCAAAATAAAAAGAGGCTTATTGTTATTATTATTATATATTAAAACCTTGCCCTTATTAGGTCATCTCTCTGATGCCTTCTATTCCATGCCATGCATAAAATTCACTCACAAAATTCCACCACAATGCTAGCTCTTACTTTTATAAACTCCCAAAAATTAAATGACATCACTCTCCAACAAACTTCTATAAATGGAAGGTATTTTTATTTATGTATTTAAGCAATAATTATTATTAGAATTTCTTTTTACAAACAGATGAAATCTCTAACTTCAAGATTAATAGTATATGTCTGATGTCATTTGAACTTGAGGTGATAGTCGGTTTGATTTTGTTGATTTTGGAGTCAACTAAGAATCAAATCAAACAAATTGGTTTTATAAAGAAAAGATCCAAACCGATGCCCAATAAAGAACAAAACCAATGGAATGGTTTTTTATTTGGTTCGGTTTATTATCGGTGTGATTTTTAATTTTAACATTTTCTTTTTTTCTCTTCCATTTAATTTTTATTTCCAAGTTTGTTTTGAATTGGTCATTTTTACTAAAAATTGGGTCAATTTCTTTTTCTTTTTCTTTTTTCTTTTTTATTTTTTATAGATTGAAATTGGACATTTTTATTTTTTTCTTGATACTTTCTAAATAAATATGATACCCACTTCATAATAATTGATCTTTTTCTAAACAATAAATATATATGCACCATAATAATTAAAATACTAAAAGATACCTAATATTGTTAGAGTTTATTTTTAAGAGTATACATACCCTTGGTTTTGGTTCGGTTTTGATTGGTTTTTCCAATCAAAGTCCGATCCGAACCAATATTTTTTTGTTTTCTTCAAATAAAAATCAATATGTCCAATTTTATACTAGAAAACAAAATCAAACCAGTGGATCAGTTTGGATTGGTCCGATGTTTTGGTTTTTTGACTTTTTTATTTTTGTAACACTCCTAAATTGAAATATGATTATTTTGATAACTAAAATTACAATTTACAAAGTAGAAAAATGGAATGTGAATGTGATATTATATTTCATATGATGGGACATTGTGACAGTGTCAAATGTGATTATTTTCTTATACCTACAAATTTGTTCATTAATCAACATATTTGGAGTAGGTTTGAGAGATTAGGATATGAATATAAAATCAACATTATTGTTGATCACATCAAAATTTAGTTTGGGTAGGAAACTTTTTATCTGAAAACGTTAGGTGCTTCAACGTCAAATTTCTAATTTGGGAAAAAGATCATGAATCTATAAAAGATAATAAAAATGGCTCTAGTTATGCTAAAGATAGAGAGAGATAAAATCATGTAGAAATTAGAGTCGGAATTCAAAACAAAGTGTAGAAGCTTAAAGAAGATTCATGAATAATAAACTAATACACAACTCGTAAATGAAAAGACAAAACGGAAGAAATTAAGAGAGATTAGGTGGAAAACCACATGTTCACATTAAGACTAACAAGTTAACAAAGACCAACAGTAAGTACGATAAATAGTTTATTATAGTATAACGTCAGTTCTTAATCGTTAGAACTTAAATGTCACCTCATATAGAATTATAAAAATGTATGTCTATCTTTGTTTAACTAATGTATCATGAGATTTAATTGTATAGTTTATATAGAATAAATACTTATTGACACTGTCAAAGTAAGTATACATCATTGGACAACTGTATAGCCACATTTCTTGAAATTAATAGGAAAAGTCGATCACTTCTCAAAAAAAAAAAAAAAAAAAATGGATGAAAATATCGATGCCTTAGTTTTACGAAAATTTTGATGAAAATATCGATTTCGATGAATATTTCTGAAAAAAATTTAAAAATAAAAATTCAAAAAATAAATTTAAATTAATAAATAAACAGTTTATGATTTTTAAAAGTCTATTATTTATATTATATTTACATTAGTGACATTTTGTTACTTGTTTTTTATATTACATGGATTTTTCTACAATACAATGAAAATATCGACGTGTCTGAAATTTAATACTATGGTTAAAAGTAGCATTGGTGCGTTATAGACCACACATTTATGATTCTAGCTATATCGAGGCGAGGCTTTATCTTTTTGGATTGAGACCGACTCATTAATTATATTTGGAAGCTTTCCATGGTACATATTGTAGTCACTTGGCTACTTGGGGTCGTAACACATATTCAATTACTATAAAAAATAATAATAATAAAAACTTTAATGTGAAAATAATTGTAAAAACTTTAATGATGCTATATATCATAATAGTGTAGATAATGTTTTATTCAGAGACTTTTCTCCAATACATTTCGAGAGATCCTAATTCTAATATGGTTGCACATACCCTTGCTATTCATACCAAGATTATGTCTGCACTTGAAAACGAAATTTGGCTAATTTTGTTTAATTTTCTTTTTGTTTCCCTTTGTATAAAAAAATAGAAAGGAAAAGGAAAAAAGATGTCTAATATATTATAGGTGTGAGAAGTGGACTTTTAATATTATTTTCATTTTTTATAGTTCAACAGTATATGAAAGTGTGAGGATTTAAATTTCTTAATCGAGAATAAATGTCTTCATTACCCAAGTCAAGTCAGAACAATATTATGAAAGTATTAACTCATAAAATACAATACTTTTAAATGCCACATCTCCTTCACTTCCTAACTTGTTATCAAGTACCAACTTGATCAAAGAAATATATTTTTAGGGTCAAATTAAAATTTTGGCGAAAAGTTTCAATTTACACTCATAAACTTTAGGGTTGTATCAATTTGAACTCTTAACTAATAGTTATATATATACATTAGAATTCTGAACTTTCATAATTATATCAACTAAAACACCGTCTCTCAAACTTAGTTTGAAAAATATCGTATGAAACATATAATTCTTTCAAGTTAAACTTCTAAATTGTTATAAATGAATCAATTTAGACCATTTATTAAGATTATGTTAGAAAATTGTTCAAAGTGAACGTGACTAAGTGGTATTGTCATGCTCTCTGTCTCTACCACTCTCCGTCTCTAAAGGTGAGAGGTTCAATCTTCCACCTTGCAATTGTTGTACTAGAAAAAAAAAATTTGAAAATTGTTCATGCACTCAATTCATACATATGTAAGACCTCTTCAAATGTTGAATTAGTAAATTTTTTGTACGGACAATTTTCAAAGAAAATCTTTATTGGGAATCTAAATTAATTTGCTTATAAAAGTTTATGGGGTTAATGGATAAAATTATAAATTTCACACAATGTTTATCCAAACAAAACATAATGAATGATATAAATTGATACACTTACCAAAAAAAAAAAAAAAAAAAAAAAATAATAATAATAATAATAATAATAATAGCAGTATAAAATTAATTCAAAAGCATAAAATTCTTACTCATTTCTTATTCAATTATTCCATAACTCAATTATTTAATTATAATTTTTTTAATATCAAAATCAACATAATTCAACTGAGATAAATAAATAAAATATATACTTAAACACTTGGTTGTTCCCTCTTTTCTTTGGTACCATTTTTTACTTGATATTGATAGTCAAAGTCAAATCATCAAACATCATATCATTATTAGTCTAATATTCTTTCAATTAATTTTAAATAAAAAAAAACTATTACCCTTTTCAAATTCCTTTCATTAAAAAGTTGAATAACGCCAATGCAATGCAACCCATTATATTATATTCCTCATGAATCATGACGATACAAATTTATTAAATTTATATTCTTAAATAAATATTAAATTACCAATTTCTTTCTCAAACATTCAAAGCATATATTTTTTAATTCAATAATTACACAATGAGGAATAGAAATCGAACTTTATGGGAAAATAATCTATATTTTATCTAAAAAAAAATTTATGTTGGAATTGACATACTCAATTTCAATTTTATGATGTGTTTTTAATAATTCATAAACTTATCGAACATTTTTTTAAATTTTAAAAGTTGTTAGACAAAACATCATATCAAAGGCAATCTTGAAAATTCTCTTTAAAAAAAAAAAAAATCTTGAGAAGTCTTAACTTATGAGACATAAAGATCAAACAATCCACCAAATATTCACGGCTTTTAAAGTTCTACCTATTAAACATGGGTGCAATAAACATCAACCTTAAAAAATCCTTCATTTATGACACATTTTCTAAGCTTATTCAATCATTATGAGCATTAATTTAGCAAATAAGATATAAACAATTATATTAAAGATCAACGATGGATGGGATCTCTCCTATTGAATTAGAAGAATAAGTTTAAAATATTATTTTGGTCCCTATACTTTAAAATTCATTCAATTTAAGTACTTATACTTTTAATTGTTCAATTCTAGTCCATGTACACTTTAATAAATTTTAAACTTAGTTCTAATTTATTGTTGATTATTTAATTTTTTTATTAGTATTTTTACCATAAATTTTGAAAATATATTCAAATATTGTAACTGTGAGAGACTAAATTTAAGATTTATTAAGAGTATAGAGACTAAAGTTAGACCATAAAAAATATAAATACTAACTTTTTGTATTTGATGTTCCATTAATTAATTTAAAATTATTAAGAATTGAAAACATTAATATCAAAGACAAAAAGTGAGTATTTAGAGAAAATTGAGGTTAAAATTGTAAATCTTAAATACTATGAACCAAATTGAAACAAAACTCAAATCTCAAAGGTAAACTTATATTATTTTGATACCTATGGACTAAATTGAAACAAAACTCGAAATTCAAAAACTAAAAGTATAACATTTTGAAACCTAATGATTAAATAAAAAAAACTAGACTATGAGAAGAGTTGTTTTCAAATATAGAAAAATAAGTCAAACTATTTACAAATATAGAAAAATTTTACTGTCTCTCAATGCGCTTGAGCGATAGATAACAATAGAAGCGATAGAATTCTATCGTAGTCTATCGCTGATGGACAGTAAAAATTTTATATATTTGTAAATAGTTTGATATTTTTTCTAACCAAAGAAGAATTATACATAAATTTAAGGGCTATTTTCAAATATAGAAAAATGAGTCAAACTATTTATAAATATAGAAAAGTTTGACTGTTTATGAGCAATAAACTGCGATAGAATTATATTGCTTGAGCGATAAACAACGATAGAAGTCTATCGTTCAAGCAATAAAATTCTATCTCGATCTATCGCGGATAGACAGTGAAATTTTTCTATATTTGTAAATAGTTTGATATTTTTATGTTTATAGTAATTTCCCTAAATTTAAAGTGTTTAGAAATAGTAGACCAATGCTTTGGTGGTGCAGTTCAAGTTACACCTATTTCCATACATCTTCTTTAATTATAAAGGAAAAGAATTTTAAAAAGACATTTTTTTATTAAAAAAAATTGTCATATACCACTCTATGATTGGACACTTAAGTCGAATGGACAAAAATGAGTATAGCTTGAGATATACCAAAATATTTTTATTGGGTAATACTTAGATTCCTCGATGTCTGCGCTTCTCCTTTTTATCACTAACACCCAAAAAAAAATAATTAAAATATATTTTTTAAAAAAATAAAAATAATTTAGCACATGTTACATTATGATAAACAAGTTTAGTGAGATGCAGTGAAATAGGTGGTACTGGAATGCACCGAACAACTTTACTTCAGTTGAAATGAAATGAACTTCAATGGTGTGATTAGCTGGGCCGTTACACTCTTCACAAACGCGCCCAAAGCCGCGTGCTCTTCAAACATTCTAACGTCCGCTTTAAACCTCAAGAACTGCGGGAAAAATAGCCAAAAACTGGTCGTCATCACAAATCCGATCGTCAACGGCGCCGATACGATTCCCGGCAGCCGAAACCTCCCACCGACCGCTGACTTTATCCCCATCTCCGCCGCGAGACAAACTCCATGTAATAGAAAGAAGCAAGTCACCTCCCAAGTTGGCGCCAATCTTCCCATGTAGAAATAGATCAGTTCGTGCATCACACCGGAGACTGCGAATGTCGCCGTCACAGCGATCATTGCTGCTGGTTTCCTCCCGACGATGCCAACGGTGAGTTTCCGGCATGGATCGTAAACGGCGAGGCGGAGGATTCTAGATGTCATTAGATTCCATCGCCGCCCCCAAAAATCCTGTAACGAATCAGAGAGATAGGGCTCGTCGAAATAGGGCAATAAATCTACTCCGAGCGCCGCCTTCACGAGGGCGGCGGCGCCACCAATGAGAATTTCGAGGAGGAGGTAAATTACGAGGCAGAAGAAAATTAGGTAAGCGTTTTGATGCAAGTGATTTTTGAAATAGATCGCGGCAAATGTGAGGATTAGGAGCCCTAATTTTGCAGAGAAGCTCAAGGGGAGAACTGGACCGGGATCGGAGCGGTTCTTCGCCGGTTCATGGTCGGGGATTTCGATTGGGAGGGAGCCGACGGCAAGGAAGCGGCAGAGAGAGGAGGAGGCGGCGGTGGAGCAGAGAGGGCCTTTGCCGAAGGCAAAGAGAAGGAGCTTGAAACTGGCAAGCCAACCAATGAAGAAGCCAATGGAGCCTTGAAGATGGATGGTTTGAAATTGGAGAGGAATGTAGAGGAAGAGGAAGAAAAAGGGAAGAATTAAGAAGAATTTGAAGAAGCCATTTGGGATTGAGTTTCTAATGGAGAAACAGAAACAGAGAGATGAAGAAACTAAGAACAGAGTTTGAAGGAAGATGCGAATCTCGGCCGCCATTAATGGAGAAACTCAAAGGTATGAGGTTTGTGTTTCTTTCTTGTTTTCTATTTAATGACGGATGTTGAAGATTTGAATGGGGAAGAAGATCTCATTTTATTTTGTGTATCAAATATAATGCAAGTTCTAATTATTAATTTTGTTCTACTTAAAAAGTCAAAATGATTTCGTGGGATGAAGAAAATTGTTCTAAATAATATATTAAGAGGAAATGGAGGGAAGGTTTTAAATGGAGACCTTTTCCAAAATTATTATGTTATGGATGTTGGAAGGATTCAAAAAAATCATGTGGCAAATTTTGGTTGTTTTCTTTTCATTAATATTTTAATAATTTTTTTAGGTGAGATGCATTAAGATGAGTGTGATATACCTAAGTATTATCCGAAAAATATTTAGATGCATCTCATCTATCTTCGTGCATCCCACCAAATTGTCCCATCATAATTTGACATTTGGCAAATTTTTTTTGGTTTCTTTTTGAAATATTTTAATAATTTTTTTATATAAGAGATGAGAGTGAGACTCATTAAGATGGGTGCTACCTAGGATGCACTCAAGTATTACTCTTTTTCTCATGTACTTATGTTTGTATGAACTTTTAACTTTATATTTATTTGGTACTTTTTTAGGACAACGAGATATGAAAAATTGGATTTTTGACCGAAAGGAAAAAAAAAAAAAGAGAACATGAACACAAATTGTTACTGCTCACTACAGATAATTTCGTGGTCTCTACACTTTTGTTTAAGAGGCTGCACCTAACTACTATATTCCTCTCTTTTTACCATATAAATAAAAAATTTAATGTTTTTTTTTTTTTGAAAAATCAAATTGACATGTGACAATATTTCATTAGGTATAGAAGATGGATGCATCTTAACTGCACAAATTTTTTCTTTGTTTAATATTTAATTTGGAGTCTAATAAGTTTGTTTAAAATTTTCTAAATTTTTTAAAGCTTATGAACGTACAAGACATATGAATAAAATATTAAAAATAATTTTAAAGAGAAAATATCATTTTTCAAATTTAAAATACTATAACTTTTTTAACATATAAAAAATTACTTGATGAACATTTAAAACATGCTCTTGCAAATTTGAGAACTAAAAAGTACAAAAGTTGAGGGACCAAAGACACGCCTATTCTTCAAATCTTGAAAAAGTAATTTTTGTTTGATTTTTTTATTTTCTTATTGTTGGTGTTTTTTTTTTTTTTTTTTTTTCTTTCTTTCTGTTGCTTTTTTTAACTTTTGTATAAGACGGTTGGATTTTAATTTCGTATTTTATTAGTAGTTAAAATCTACCTATAATGCACGTGGAATTTACTTGTTTTATTTTTTTTTTAAAAAAAGATAGTTTTTAAAAGTCTATAATTTGATTTAGGTTAATTTAGAAAGAAAAAGAAATACAAAATTTCATATATCTTGTCTTTAGCTACCTACTATGCACGTGAAATTTACTTGTTTTAAATTTTTAAAAAAGACCGTGTTTAAAAGTCTATAGTTTGATTTAGGTTAATTTAAAAAGAAAAAGAAATACAAAATTTCATATATCTTGTCTTTAGCTACCTACTATGCACGTGAAATTTACTTGTTTTAAATTTTTTAAAAAAGACCGTGTTTAAAAGTCTATAGTTTGATTTAGGTTAATTTAAAAAGAAAAAGAAATACAAAATTTCATATATCTTGTCTTTAACTACCTACCATGCACGTAAAATTTACGTGTTTTAATTTTTTAAAAAAGATAATGTTTAAAAGTTTATAATTTGATTTAGGGTAATTTAAAAAGAAAAAAGAAATACAAAATTTCATATATTTTGTTTTTAACTACTTAAAATGCACGTGAAATTTACTTGTTTTAATTTTTTTTAAAAGATAGTGTTTAAAAGTTTATAATTTGATTTAGGTTAATTTAGAAAGAAAAAGAAATACAAAATTTCATATATCTTGTTTTTCTTTTTGTTTTATCTTGGAAATTTATTTATTTAATTTCTTTAAAAACTAAATTAAAATTAACAGGATTATTGGCAAATGAAGAGATCAAATAAATTGGATATCTTGGCTAAACAAGATAGAATGGACACACATAGTGCCATATTCCAAAATGTTCTGAATCATGGCCCCTAACTTAAAAAAAAGATGTGTTTAATGTGTGTTTTTCAGTATTTGTGGAAAATTTGTAATTTTATGGATAACAAAAAATAAAAAAAATAAAAAAATTGCAACATAATTATCAAACTTTGAGATTTGAATTCATTTGGATTTTGAAGTATCTTTTTTTAAAAATCTTCATTAGATTTCCAAATATCGAATTTTGTGTCTTATAAATGTCCAATAAGTCCTTAAATTTTCAATTTTTATGTTTAATATATCTCTCGATTTTCAATTTCATGCTAATAAGTCTTTTACGGATAACAAAAAATAAAAAAATTTTTTTAAAAATCTTCATTAGATTTCCAAATATCGAATTTTGTGTCTTATAAATGTCCAATAAGTCTTAATTTTCATTTTTATTGTTTAATATATCTCTCGATTTTCAATTTCATGCTAATAAGTCTTTTACCAATTCAATTTTTTTTTTTTTTTTGAAAGTTTATAGATCTACTAGACACAACTAAGATGATTGGATTTCATTAAACATACCTTTCAAATTTATATCTAATAAGATCAATTCATTTTCAAGAAGTATGAATATATCAAAGACCTATTAGACATAACATTAAAAGTTATGTAATCTATTAGATATTTGTAAAGTTCAAAAATTTATTAGACATAACATTAAAAGTCTAAGACTTCTTTAAGGCATGTTTGGAATTTGATTTTAAAATCGTTAAAATCACTTTTGTCATTTTAAAAATTATTCAAAAACACACTTTAATCACTCAAAATTAATTTAATTTTTAATTTTACACTTTTAAATACAATTTTCAATCATCAAAATTAGTTTTGAAGGATTAAAAACATATTTTACGATGATTTTAAAAATGACAAAAGTGATTAATCACTCCCAAACATACATTACACATTTTAATAACTTCAAATACTAAGCGGTTACAAATCTCTCAAAACTCATAGAATAAACTTATAATTGAACTCTTTAAAAAAAAATCAATGCATATAGCCCAAATTTGAAATTGTTCTATTAAAATAATAAAAGGATTATATTTAATTATAAAAATAATGTATTGTTTAATACTAAGGTAAGGTAAAGTAGTTGCCTTCAAATATGAATAATCCACCCACCACGTTAGGTAATTATTAATTAGTAATATAGATTCCCATAAAATGCATGAGGTGGTGGATCAAATCAAATATTATCAATTAAAATATAAAATAATAGATACTATAAAAGTGTCTCATAATTTTTTAACTTTCATAATTTTAAAAATTATTATTATTATTCAAAAATACACAATTGTAAGACTAAAATGATATTTTAATTTTTAACATAATTAAAAGCAATATTATGGTTGAAATTTCGCCAGAAACTACTTGGAATATTGTTTTTTACGAACGCGCCAAACATCGCGTACTCCTCAACCACCCTTACGTCAGCCTTACACGTGTTGATAAACGGCGGAAAGAACAGCCAAAAGCACGTCCAGAAAAAGAATCCCACCGTCACCGGAACCGAAACCACCGCTGGCAGCGTCGGCATCCGCCACGTGTCAATCCACAGCCTCTTCACCGCCATCTCCGCCACCAGACAACCGCCGTGCAGCACGAAGAAAGCCGCCACCTCCCATGTCGGCGGCGGCCACTGACGAGACATATAGAAGAACATCAGCTCGTGCATCACCGCCGACACCAGAAACGTCGCCGTCACTCCGGCGAGCGGGGCCCACCGGCGGCCGAATAGTCTTGTGGCAGCGGAGGCTGCAGGGCGGAAGACGGCATGGCGGAGGATTCCGGTGACAACGAGGTTCCACCGCCTACCCCAAAAGTCTTGAAGGGAGGTGGAGAGGTAGGGCTGGTGGAAGAGAGGGAGGAGCTCGACGGCGCCGCCGCAGGCGACGGCGGAAGCGGCGGCGGCGAGGCTGAGCTCGAGGAGAAAGTAGATGTGAAAACAGAGGAAGAGCCAGAGGAGTTTCTGAGGGAGGATGTGGGTGTAATTATAGGCCTTCACCAGCGCCGCCACTAGGAAGATCTTGACGGCGTAGTTTAATGGCGATTGGCGGTGGGGATTGTGATCGGATTTTGTATAATTTGTTGGAGCTGATCCTCCATTAATGGCAGTTTGAGAGGTTTTTTGATGTGGGTTTTGTTTCAATTTCACTGGGAAGGAAGCTACTGCACAGAAAGTACCTGATCAAACATCACCACCTTAAATGGTTAAAATTATGTATAAATTTAGCCTAAATTACAACTTTTCATTTCAACTTTAACATCAAACTTTTAATTTTAAATTTGTGTCTATTAGTATATTTATTTTTTAAAAGTTAACAAATTTATTGTAAAAACATTTATTTTATTTTTTATTAACCTTTTCAATTTTGTAAATTATGACTAATTAAATAGAAAATTGAAAGTTTGACCATGAAAAAAATCAAGAAATTCAAGAAGCTATTCAAGAATGTTAAGAGTAAAAGTTAATTGGTTTAATAAATTTAAAGTTAAAGTACTATTTTGCTTCATATATTTTTGTAATTTGTTCCATTTTAATTTTTATATTTTTAAATATCTAATTTTAATTTATGTATTTTTAATAAATCTTTAATTCTTTTAAGTTAATCATTATTTAAATTGGCCAAATAATAATAATAATATATATAAATTTGTTTTCAAATTTTAATTAATTAGAAAAGGTTTGAACATAGAATTTATGCTCTAATACCATATCACTAATTGATCTAAATATTTAACAAATTTATTATAAAAATTGATTTTTTATTTAATAGACTATTAATAACTTTTCAATTGTGTGCTTTATATATTCCGTTATTTTAAAAAGAATGTATAAATTATGAATAATTAGATACAAAATTTAAAGTTTAACAACTCTAAAAACATAATTAAACACTTTAAAATTTTATTAAACTCAAAATCCTATTTAACACAAACATAGAGATAGAGATAAAGTTGACTATTAAATCATTGATTGACTAAAAAACTTAAAACGTATCAGCAAATGGTAAGAAATATTCATTGTTGGTCAAAGGATTAAACGTACCGATGGACATTCCGGGGGCGGCAAGAGGACCATGACCGGCGGCAAAGAGGAGGAGCTTGAAGTTGGCAAGCCAAGCAATGAAAAAGGCAGTGAGGCCAGCAAGATGGAGGGAATGGAGAATAAGAGGAAGGTAAAGGAAGAGGGAAATCACAGGGGAAATTAATAGAAATCTTGTAATTCCCTGTGGAATTCTTTTGCCGACGCCATAGCAATAGCTCAAACAGATCCATATTGAGACCCAAACTTTCAAGAAATTCCCAATCTCTTCCTCCATTTCTTTACTCTTTGCCGGAGCTCCGGCCAGTTGCCAACGGCCGATGGGATTTTCTTTTTCTCAAACTCCTTTTACTCTGTGGTTCCCTTTTAATTTCCCAATCCAAGACGTCTCTGATTTTTTTTTTTTTTTTTTAAAAAAAATTAGTATTATGGGATATTTTAGACTCTAAATATGATGGAGTTGTTGGGAATGCCTATCTATTAAGGCCCATGGCCTATAAATTTATTCACTCTTAGAGAGTTTCTTATCCTATATTAAAAAAAGGAGTGAGAAGAGAGTATAAATATGAGAGTAGTAAAAACTCTTCTCCCACACGCAAGTTGCCGGCCTCGAAAAGAAATATTTTTATTTCTTTTTCTTTTAATTTTTATAATCGTTAGTGAATTAAATTTAGATCTAAAAATTTAATTCTCTTCCAGATTTGACCCTTTTTATCTCCTCCTTCAAAAGCCAAATTTGATTTGGATAGAGATGCCAAAAAAAAATATGTGGGAAAAAATTCACGGAGGGAGTGAATTTTTTTTTTCCCATTTTCAATTTGGGGCGAGGGACCGAGATTATATTCCCGTCCTCCACCTTACCTCATGTTCCCACCCCGCTTTGAATTTTTTATATAAATTTAAGACTTTATTTACTTTAATTCCTTAGATGTTGTAATATTTAAGATAAAATGTTCTAATTGTTGAATTCTAATTTTTATAAATTAGGAAAATTTAGCCTTTTAATTTTATATTTTTAAATTGGATATGTATTATTATTTTTTATTAACAAAATGATAATATTTTATTTAAATGAAAATTGTAATGAAAATGTTAAAAACATATATTTAATTGAGAAAAAAATTGTTAAAAAAAATAAAGATGACATGAAATTCGTGGGGACGAGGAATGGAATGAGGGCAGGGGCAGGGACGGGAAAGGCTTTCCTGTCCCTGCCCCGCCCCCATGGACATCTCTAGATTTGGGCCTCTCCATCGATTTTCTTCCTCTACTCTTCTCTTGGTTTTTTAATTCTGAGCAAACTCATTTCTCCCGTTGATTCCAATCATCCCTCCTACAAGTGCAAGTCTAAAGGTGAATGTTTGTGTTAACTTTGGGGAGCAACCGACGTTAACAATCCACATCGAAGTCATGCCAAATTTGATTTTAAGATAGTGATGTACATGGTAAGATTCGGTTTAGACGATGACTAAAGTTACCATTTTCTCCTTAATTTTCTCTTTCATTCAAATTCTCTCATCCCATTTGATTTGAGTGAAAAGGGTAAATTTAGGTTGAGTTTGAAAGTTGTTTTGGTAGACCATTTTTTTTTTCAGCCAATTTCAATGAGATTTGAGTTTTCAAAATTACATTTATATATATATATAGATATTTTTTTATAAAAAAAAATGAATATCCCAGTTAATTCTAGTGTGATTAAATGAATTCTAGTTAAAATTAATGAATTTCAACTGCAAATTGATGGAAATTCAGAGCCGAAATTCATGCATTCCAAAAAATATAAGTTAAAATTCATTATTCTGACCAAATTTCAGTCAAAAATCATGAATTCTGACCGATGACATTGATTGGAATTCTAGCCAACTTTCTGTCAAAATTCTTCCGTCCTTCCTTTTAAATTTGATTATCTTAAAATAATTCTTTGAAGAGAACTCCATTTTTTTAATAAAAAAATTTATTTGAATCAACGACATTACTTAAACTGAAAACGTTGGTAAAAAAAAAAAAAAAAATCAATTTGACAATTTTCTATTCAATTTTGATAGGACTAGGTAAAAAAAAAAACATCAATTTTACAATTTTTGATAGGAGAAGTTAAAAGAGTTGAAATATTCTTCTTTATTTATTGTATTTAGTAAACGAGGGCATAAATGTAATTGTGTGCGGGTGGAAAATGTCCATTAAAATGTTGAAATTTCGAGAGCTTTGAAATCTCGATTGGGAAAAATTTTATTTTTCTCTCAATTTCGAGAAAATTTTGAGATTTCAAGAAAATTTCAATTTTTTTTAATTAATTATGTTAGCTCAGTTTAAAATTTTCAGTTTTATGGTATTTATTACACACAATTCTATAGTTTCACATGTTAATGTCATTTTCGACAAAGGATTAAGATTTTTTTATTTTCTAATTTTTTTAATGTCTCACTTTTCTCACTTTTCAGCTTTATTTTCAACTCAAAATTTTCATTTCTAAAGAAATTAAATTTGAAAAAACCACCAAAATTAACCTATATTTATTTTTAACCTTATTCAAACTTTTTTTTAATTAAATTTTCATATCATTTCACCCCAAAGTTGAATTGATATGAGTTTTTTTTCTTTTACCATCCAAAACATTCATAATTTCTACATCATTTCACCTCAAAATATTCATAAACTTTATATTATTTTGTAATTACTTTGGGTTGTTTTAAAAAATAGAAAAAAATATCAAACTATTTACAAATATAGAAAAATTTCACTATTTATCCGCAATAGACTTCTAACTTCTATTGCTCCATGGTAGAAGTTTACCATGGTCTATCGCGAATAGACAATGAAATTTTTCTATATTTGTAAATAGTTTGATATTTTTTCCATTTATAATAATTTCTCAATTATTTTTTCATTTCTTTTTAAAATTTCTACTTCACATCAACATTTATATATACATTTACAATAGACATCTAAATGTTGTCTTATTTTATAGAAATGATGATTAAAAATGGTCAATTAAAGTCTAATTAAGTCACAGTCAAAATTTCGTTAACTAATTATAATAATTTCCATCATTTTCTAAAACTTTTTTCGAAATTTTCATAAAATCGAGATTTCGATATTTCTGTCGACATCAATATTTCAAACCTACATTGTATGTCTAATTTGTTTCGTCCTTCATCACATTTATTAGCAATGGATTTTTTTTTTTTTTAAAAAAAGAGGCATTTTACTTTTATTTTATTTTTGAAACGGTACATTTATTTTTATATTTTTAATTCTTTTTTATTCATGGTGTTTTATTCAATTTTTTTTTTACCTTTTTTAGTTTTGTGTAAACTAAGAATATAAAACTTTTGTGAGATATAAAAAAAACTCGAACTTTAAAATTTGTGTGTTGTTTAATTTCATCTGTGAATTTTCAAAATATCTATTATATTTTTTTAACTTTTAATTTTGTGTCAGTTTTTAAACTTTAAAAATATCTAATATATTTTTTTTTTTTAAAAAAATGTGGTTCTTAAACTTTCAGTCTTGTGACTAATATATTCTTGAATTTTTAATTTTATGTTTAATAGATCATTAACCTATTCAATATTTTTAAAATTCATAGACATGCAATTAGACATACCAAAATAATAATAATAATAATAAAACTTACTCAACACCAAAGTTAAAATTATATGTGATATCTCATTTCTAATTGTTGTTTTTTATTTAAAAAAATCAAATATATAATAAAATTATTAGACACAAAATTAAAAATTAAGAAATTTATTAGGTATTTTTAAAATTCAAAAGTGTGTTTAAAATTCAAGTATCTATTAATTAAATACATTTAAAAGCTGAGAAACCAAATATATCTCTAAAAAAAAAATAAAGATTAAACTAATAATCAAACCCTAAATTTTAACCTTAGTTGAACTATGTTGAAAATAAAGTATGTCCAGATTGTCTATAATTCAAATTTCAAATTGTTCTATTAAAATAATAAAAAAGATTAAATTTAATGAGAAAATAATATATTGTTTAATACTAAAGGTAAAGTAGTTGCCTTTTAAATATGATTAGTCCATCCACCATGTTAGGGAATTATAAATTATAGTTCAACAAAATGCCTAATATAGTGGATCAAGTCGTGATGGGCATGAAATATCACTACAAAATGCCTAATTCTTGTTTCTTTTAATAAATTCTCGTTATTTCATAGTTGTTCTAAAAAAAATGGAATATAAATCAAAATATTAAATAATAGATTTGTATATATTTGGTTCTTAAACTTAACTTTAAAAGTATCTAAATAAGTTTCTATTGAATTTTGTGTCTGATTCGTAGATGTTATATTTAATTTTTTTAAAAATTGATTAATCTATTAAATATAATTTTTAATTTTATGTTAAAGCACTTAAACGATACATCATTTTATCATTAATCAACTAACGGTTGAATGAGTCTTGTAAACCATTTAAAACAAGTTCGGCAAAAACTACCTCATATTTTCTATTTTACCTCAATTTTGTAATTTGTTTTTTTCTTTTATATTACTTCTATTTTTATTTTATAAACTACTCTAATTTTGTTATTCCTTTTTTAAATTACATTATTCTTGAATTTTTTCATTAGTGCTACAAAATATTATATTAAATTTAAAATAAACAAAATCCACAAATAAATTAAGAGGTGATTATTATTAAGCTGCCAGGATCATATTTATTTCACGTTAAAAGAGTAATTTTTTGTACGGGTGATCATTTCTCAAGTGCCTTTATGTTTTTTTATCCGCACCCCACAAACGTATGAAATCTAATCTTATGCTTATGTTAGAGCACACTTCTAGCCTTCTAAGTAACATTGCGATAGGAACGAATTTCCTAGTCCAATGGTGGCTTACCCCTAACCTGATTTCATGGCCCTGCGCGACGTCACTTTTTCACACTTTTTTTCATTTAACATCGTTTTTTTAGGGAAGTCCATCCCAGCCTGATACCTTTTTCAAAGCCTTGTCCTAATTTTAAAATAAAAGTGCAATGAATAAATTAAACATAAGTTCAAAAGCCCATTAAACATTTTTTTTTATTAATTTCGACCGTTGTGGATGTTGGCTTTTTGGCCCTTAATATCAAATTAATTAATTTTAATTAATTAATTAATTAATGTTTTGATGATAACAAACCTATTTTTATTTATTAACAATTTGAGTGTTTTGAAGTGTCCATTGTGTAAAGCTTGGAACAACGGTTCCAATGCAATTTGAATCACTCAAATCGGAGTTCAAACGAAGAAGATATGGCTGGAACAAGTTTAACGGAAAAATACCCGATGTCGATGACGTGGCGGCCAAATCATCAAAGTGGACCTACTAGAGGATGACAAGTGGAGAAATAGATAAGTGACACATGGAGCTTTTGATTTTTGTTGGTTTTAAAAAGAATTGTTTTAAAAAGAAAATGAATTTAATATTATTATATGTTTGTGTCTAACGGCTAGTTGCCTTTAAAAGAAAATGAATTTTATATTATTTTATGTGTGTGTCTAACGGCTAGTTGAGTTTAAATCTCAACCATTCAATTTTCTTTTACCAACATCTAATGGTCCAAATTTAATGTAGTTTCCAACAACTTTTCTCTCTTTTTAAACACTTCATCTTCTCCAAATTTTAAGAAATTTTATTATTTTTCAATCCTCCATAATTCATTAAGCTTCCATTGTTGCTCTCTCTCCAAGCTTCAATTTTATTCTTTTCATCTAATTCTTGAGAGAGATTTATTGTATTGTGAGGATTGATTTATTGAGAGCTTAAATTTGTACATTTACTCTTTGAGAGAGTTTTTCTCATCTTATTCTTCATTTCCAAAATTCATTGTAAGGGTTGCTCTTGATCCCTAAAAAGAGTGGTTGTAACGGTTTGATCCTCAACCGTGGAAAGGATCGGTTTTGTTCTTGCGCCCGAAAAAGGAACATTGTAGCGGTTCGACTCTAAGCCGTGCAAAGAGTTAAGGTTTCTAGTGACATACCCAAGAGGAGCTTGGGAAGTGGATGTAGGCCGGTTGTGCCGAACCACTATAAATTTCCGGTGTCATTTTCTCTATCCCTCTCCTATTTAATTTTGCAATTAATTTGCTATTATAGTTTATTGTTTGAAATTAATTGCAATTTTTATTCCTTGAAATTAATTGGTCATATTTGTTTACTTTGATTGGTAGTTCTTAAATTTGCATATCTTTACCAATCTTATTATTAGAAGTAAATAGGGTGCTTCAAAGTATTACTTTTAATTTCTTGATTACTTTGGATTGAATTTATTTGCATGAAATTCTTGTTTAAATTACTTGTTAGTATAAAGTATATTAATTTGTTTAATTGGGCCCACATTAGTAAAAAGTTTTAATTAGCTTAATAAAACCTCATTCACCCCCCTCTAGGGTTGCCATACCGGTCCAACAGTGGAATCTACATTTTCTTAAGATTTCTTCTTCTTTTCTCTACTCGTTTCAGTCCTCTTCACCTAGATCTCCAAGTAGGTTAGTCTGTGAATCTCTCTTTCGATTTCTCATTATTTTATTGATCATATTTAAATGTTTAAGTTTGTGATTACCCTTTATTAATAGAATTAGAATTTTGAGTTTGCAAGACATGTGATGTGCGAAACCATGTGTCCCGCTCTTGTTATACGTTTCATGTTTGTTCATATGGAAGTAGGGTGGGTGGGGGGGGGGGGTTACATGGATGCTCTTGTTATAGGTTTCATGTTTGTTCATATGGAAGTAGGGTGAGGGGAGTTACATAGATGCTCAAAATACTCATATTTTCAGGCACAACTATTGAGTTAATGGAATCCCGACTCTCAGTATTTCCTAAATTACAAGGTATGGCATCTGTTTGGATGAAATCTAGGTAATTATATGATATCGAGTTTGAAATATAGGGTAAATGATGAGTTCTCCGCCCAGATTACGAATCTGTCGTACATTAAGCATGCGAATAAGGTGGTGAAGGAGAAGCTTTTTCGTTAGCATAGTTGGACATGTTTAAGAGAACGATCTTTGGACGGGGCCCCGAATAGAATAGAGATTCTCCGTTTAGGCAGGGAATGAGGGAGAGAGTGGGAAAAAATTTCTCCTAAAGCTAAACGAGGACGGAGATGGAGAATGACTTTTTTCTTATGTTAAATGTTATGTTATGTTGTTTTTATTATTTAAATATTATATTTAATATTCAAGATTTATTGTTTAATGATAAATAATGAATATGTTTGAATTCGTGTAAAAAAAGGATATGCTTGAATTTTAATACATATTATATATATAAATAATTTGATAGATCATTATTTGATTTATTTCCTTCAACTTGAAGATCTTGACTAATTTATCCTTAAATTCTAATTATCCATGTGTAACTAATCATATAAAAGTTAGAGTTATTTTCAAATATAGAAAAATGAGTCAAACTATTTACAAATATAGAAAATTTTTACAGCCTATCAGTGATAGACCGCGATAGAGTTTAGTAAAAATTTTCTATATTTGTAAATAGTTTGATATTTTTTCTGTTTCTAGTAATTTGTCTAAAAGTTAACCATTTAATTAAAACTTTTCCATAACATTGATCTAGGGATGGCAAAATTTCACGCGAGTCCCCGACCCGAACGGGGCGGGGAATCCCCAAATTGACGGTGTATGGAGGTCAAACCGGAGATTTAAATAGAGTCCCCAGTCGGGGATGGGGAGGGGATCCCCGCCCCATCCCCGACCCCGAACCCGACCCTCGGCCCCGCCCGAATTTTTTTTAATTGTTTATTTATATATTTATATATAAAATAAAAAATACTAAATTTTTTTAATTATATATAATTATTATACTATTATATATATATATAAAAACTACTAAAACAGTAGCTTAATTTTTGTTTTTTTTTTTAATTTTAATTTTTAAATATAATAAATTTAATTTTTTTTATTAAGTTTATAATAAAAAGTATTAGAATATTTCTAATTTCAATATAAATTCTAAATTTCAAATAATAAAAATTATAAAAAAAACATAAAAGGAGATTTTTCCCCGCGGGGACCCGAATCCCCGAACGGAGATTTCCCGACCCCGACCCCGACTTTCCAAAACGGGGAATGGGGCGGGGACGGGGACGGGGATGGGGAATACATCCCCGGCCCCGCCCCGCCTCGTTGTCATCCCTACATTGATCTATGTTAATTGAATTTTTTTTAAAAAAAAATCAAACGGCAAAAAATTTCCAGTGAGAAATCCCACCCCAATCCCCGTGGAGAATTTGGTGGCGACGAGGAATGAAATGGGAGCGCGGAAGCGATCTTTGGCCCCGCCCCACCCTGTGGACAACTCTATTGAGGAACATTAAGCCCTACACTCTTTGTAATAAATCTTGTAGCGTGGAATCCCTCATCCTAGCATATGCATGAAAGATAAATGAGCATGCAGCGGAATTTAATTTGACCAAATTTCACTCTAAGATGCTTAATTTTGAGGATTAAACATGCAATTAAAAAAGAAAAACCAAGTTTCAAGAACACTTACCCTTGAAGCTCCAAATTCTCCTTCAATTTTTAATGGAAATCAACACCACTTGGTTGTAGACCACCACAAGAGTCTTCTCTACTATTCTCTAGGCTTAGATTGGATGGTGGGATCCAATATTTGTGGTGAATTTGAGAAGGAATGAAGGTTGGGGAAGAAAAGAGTTATGGAGGATATTTTGCAAAATTAACCATTAATTTCACAAAATTCTTAACCCCAATTAAGCCAAAATAATCTCTATTTATTGAAGAACAACATGCAATCCAATTACATCAAAATTTGACAACTCAAATTCTCAAATTGTTGGCTTAATGTGAAACAAACAACTAAGCAACTTGCTTAGTTAGTGGGAAAATCCAATTTTCAAAAATCAATTTTAAACTCTATTTTTAATTAATTTCCAAAAATGAATTTAAAATGAATTTTAGTTTGATTTTTTAAAAATAAAAAATAATTAATTAAATAAAAAACAATTTAATATTTATTTTAATATTAAATAATAAAATAATATTATTTTTCCCACTTTTCTCGATTTTTCCAAAAAAATCGATATGAATCCCTATTCATATAATTAATATTTAAATCATATTTAAATATTATAAATAACTCTATTTGTCCGTTTAATTCATAATTAAACGTCGATATATCGTATATATTCGACTTTCATTCCTTAAGTCAAGATTGAACTATTCAAACTTACTCACCACAACATCTAAGATTTTAGTCCATTTATGAGCTAGTAGAGGGACCTAATGGACCTACAGATCATGAGCTCCAACGATCCGAGATTAACCGGTCAAACTCTTTAACCTAGTTAACCAACATTCGTTAACTAACGGGACACTCCACTAAAGCTCGTAGCTGCACTCTCCTCACTGTAGATATATTTCTATCCACTTGATATAACCATAATAAGTAAGTCGATCCTTCACAGGTTGTTCGTAATCACAGCTAGGTCAAAATTACCGTTTTACCCCTGTGATTACATCTTGTTCCTTAAGTCCCACTGATCCTCTAATGAACAATTGGTTTGTGATCCTATCACTAAACTGAGTCCCTCTCGGGCCAATGAGAGGGTGGGGCCCCTTGTTCAAGACCCGAAATCAGTACTTAAGGGGACAACCTATCTACTAACCCTAAATCGGGTAGGAGTGAATTCCTTCTCGCAAAACTATGTCCCCAGCTATCTACTCGGTCTTACCCTTGAAATGGGAGGCTTATTGAGTCGGCGCACCTGGGCCACTTTCACCCATATCTAAGGATAATCCCGAATAAATAGGAGTTCATAGTTAGCTCAAGATTAAGATCGAGTTACCTAGGTCATCTAGTTGAAATAGTCAGTATTTGACAGTAAACGGCATTATAAAGTAATAGTGACTATTTCGTGGTCCGGTCTTATGCAAACTCATTGCATAGAATGCCCCCACTCACATGTCTCCACATGAATAATTTAGGATCACATCATTTGTATCAAATACAAAGTAGGCCACATTCAATAGTGTCTCCAAGATAAGGTACCCAACCTTATCCTTATACTATAGACCGTTTTGACTATTTACTTGATCTTGATCCATTTTTATGTCATTACATAAAGTTCAAGTTTTCATACTAAAGCCATGGGTTCTTAGTTTATTGGATTTAGAGTTATATTAACAACAATTCACTTTATTCAATAACAAGTTTACTGAATAACATCGATAACAACTTTATTGATAAATAGAACACACGTTAATGTTTACAAACTACGAGTTTTAGGACATAAAACCCAACAATGCAAAACCAATATTCCTTGTTGGACAATGCTTACTAGCCGAAGATATCACTCGTATACATCGAATGGGTTATTCTACCACAAAAAACAACAACTAGTGTTGGTAGGCCACATGTCAATTGGATACCGTCCTCTGGAGAACACCTTCCAACCCAAGAGTGCACTAGATGTGGTAATCCAGGAAATAATAGGGCAATGTGCAACCATCCACTATCAAGTGATAGAAACAGTGACCAACAGAGATAGTGGTAACGAACATACTCTTTTTTATTTGGATTTGGATTATGCTTACGTTGGAATAGCCTTCTCATTCTTTTTAATTTATACGTCACACTTTTTTCTTAAAATCGGGATAGGGTTGTAGAAAAATCATCGGGCTGGAATGGACCTTTCTAACATGAAGAGACGATGAATGGAAAAAACGTGAAAAATGTGACGTCGTGCTGGGCAAGACATGAGGTTAGGGATAAGTTACCATCGGGTTGGGCAGTTCATCTTTATCGCGATGTCAATTTAGGAGTGCGCTCTAAGATATGAAAAAGCTGAATGTAATTTTGAACTCTTTTAATTTATTTAGCACACTTTTAATTTAAAATCACGACATGGCTTTCGAAAAGTCTTCGGGTTGGTCCAGGCTTTCCTACCACGAGGGGAAGTTGAATGGAAAAACGTGTGAAAAAGTGGCGTGATACTGCACCATGACATTGGGTCAGGGATAAGCCACCGTCGGGCTGGGAAGTTCATTCCTAACTCAATGTCACTTAAAACGATGGAAGTACACTCTAATGTAAGCATAAAGTTAGATTTCATATGTTTGTTGGGGAGAAAACATAAAGGCACCTGAGAAAAGGTCATCATTAGTACAAAGAAAAAAAAACTCTTAAAAGAGTGACTGGCAGGCTTCGAAATGACATCATATTTAAATACATTTTTTTTCCTTTGAAGAACATGATAAAAGGTTGGAATAATATCAAAATCTAATACTTTTAATTTTTGAAGGTTGTATCAATTAAAATTATGAACTAGTATATATATGTATCTTGCGAAGAATGAACTAAATAATTATATTTGCTATAAGTGACTTTGGACTAAAGGGTATAATCAACCTAAAATAGGGACAAAAGTGACAAGAGCAAGAAGATGAAAGGTTTAGACCAAAAAATAGCACCCCATACCCATTTTGAGTCTACGGAAGAGGGTTAGCTCGAGTCGGGCCCAAATCAACGTACTCAGCCTCAACCAAACCATCAATCTAGGATCAAAATGGGCATAGGAGAAGGTGATCAGCCAAACATGAAATGGAGCACACCTCTTGGCCTAGTTAGATGATGAATTATCCCAAATTTACTTTAAAACCCTATCGGGACAACCTAGGTCAACCACTCCTATAAATACATCATTATAGCTCAGGGAAGGTAAGTCAATTCTCCACTCACAAAATCTTAATTGGCTGTATTTATTCGCTCTCTGGCTTAAGCATCAGAGCTTGTATGGTGAGCACCACATCAGTATGCAAGTCTTCCTATTTGGTGATTCACTCTTTTTCACTATCAAACAAATTTATTGTTGTTGTCACGTGAAGGTCAGACATGTTTTCCCATATTCGGATTTTGACATCACAAGTGTATCAATTTACACCATCTACTACGCTTTATTTAAAAAAAAAAATATGATCATGTGAGACTTATAATTGTATCAATTAAATTCCTAAACTTGTTTTTTTTTAAAAAAAATAATAATAAAATCATAAACTTCAGAAGTGAATTAATTTGGACTCTTAGTTAGAATCCCTTTAGAATTCTCCACGCATAAACTCTAATAATTTTTTATTTTGTAAAGTAACACTATTTGAAGAAGTCTACCGACTATGAGAATTGATGCATAAACGGTCAAAGATAATCATGATGAAGAATCCAACCCTAATAATTTTTTATTTTGTAAAAGTAACATTATTTGAAGAAGTCTACCGACTATGAGAATTGATGCATAAACGGTCAAAGATAATCATGATGAAGAATCCAACCCTAAACCCTAAACCCTAATTAAATCAATACAATTTATAAGTTTTCCACCATATATTTGCTTAACGAAATTTAGATAATTATGTAAATGATACACTTATAAAAGTTCACAGTTTAAATTGATACAATTATATGAATTCATGATTAGAATTAGTACAACTTTAAAATTTAGGAGTATAATGGATATTTAACCTTAAAAAAATCATTTCGCTAAAGTTTTATTTTAAGATTACTGTCTTCCCATTTGTTTCTTGTTTGAAATTGTCATGCAACAAATGTAATGAATATCTTAGTTCCTAGGTGTGAAATAGAAAATATGTTAAGGTAACCTTAGATTAAGTTATTCACAAAAAACTTGCACCTTATGATTAAATAACATATGGTTGATTTTTTAAATATATTATTGTAATAACAAGACATAAAAGTGGTCATAGAAAATTAGAAATTGATATTAAAGAAATAATAACATCAAATAGTATATATTATATTGATGACATGCAGAAAAGAACTAAAAATAAATAAAATAAATGCAGCTCTTGAACGTCTAAGCTACATATTTTTTAAAAAGTAAAATAAAATAACCCAATCTAAGTGAGAGGATTTATTTTATAATAATAACAAAAAACAAGCAAAGTTCAAATTATTTAATTAAATTATTTGACTAAATATTCGCATAGCTCACCTAGTAAAATATTTACTCTTTCAATTTAATTCAAACATTTTTTTATAAATAATTTAAACATTCAAATCTCTGTTTCACTTATATTGTAAAAAAAAATAAAAAAAAAATAAAAGTTAAATTATTGAAGATATCCCTGAAGTTTATACTTTGTTTAAAAAATATCCCTTTAACTTTCAGAAATACCCCTTTCACGAAGAACATATGGAAGTTATTTTTCCTCTCTAATGTGAATGTGTTTGTTATGGACATGGGTCGTTACAATATTGAGAAACTTTTGGAGCTATAGAAATGCTATTTGTTTCCATAATGCTCATGCGAATGACAATCAATACTATGAGGTTCTAGAAACTCAACATCGACGCTGCTTAGTTGAAATTCATATATTGCGACAAAACATGTTGGATTATTTGTGATGAGAACAACAATCTGGTTGGGGGTGCAACTTCCTCTCGTCCAATTGGCTAGTGAAAGTTTCAGAAGCCAAAGTCATTGTTGATGGTCTATCATATATCTGGGAGGTGTGGAACATTCTCTTATGGAGGATGCTCTTTTTTTAGCCAATTTGTTCATATTTCTTGTAAAATCCTTAGAGAATAGAACAAAGTTGCCTGTAATCTAGCAGCTTTGGCATCTTCTTCTAGATCATCGGGGTCTTGGAAAGAGGTCTTTCGTCCTATTGTTTTGTCCCTTATTCTCGAGAGGGATTAACGTTTGGTGATTTTGAAATATAGGTAATTATATGATACTGATTTTGAAATATAGGGTAAATGATGAGTTCTTCGCCCAGATTACAAATCTGTCGCACATTAAGCATGCGAACAAGGTGGTGAAGGAGAAACTTTTTCGTTAGCATACTTGGACATGTTTAAGAGAACGATCTTTGGACGGGGCCCCGAACAGAATGGAGATTCTCCATTTAGGCAGGGAATGAGAGAAAGAGTGGGAAAAAAATTCTTCGAAAGCTAAACGAGGACGGGGATGGAGAATGCATTCCCCGTCTCCGTCCCATTAGGCTTTTTTTCTTATGTTGAATGTTATGTTATGTTGTTTTTATTATTTAATATATTATATTTAATTTTCAAGATTTATTGTTTAATGATAAAAATAATGAATATGTTTAAATTCGTGAAAAAAAAGATATGCTTGAATTTTAATACATTTAGATTATATATATAAATAATTTGATAGATCATTATTTGATTTATTTCCTTCAACTTGAAGATCTTGACTAATTTATCCTTAAATTCTAATTATTCATGTGTAACTAATCATATAAAAGTTAGAGCTATTTTTAAATATAGAAAAATGAGCCAAACTATTTGCAAATATAGAAAAAAATTTCAGTCTACCCGTGATAGACCGCGATAGAATGATAGACCGCGATAGAATTCTATCGCTTTCTATCACTCAAGCGATAGAATTTATTTGCTTGAGCGATAGAAAACGATAGAATTCTATCGCAGTCTATCACTAATAGACAATAAAATATTTCTATATTTGTAAATAGTTTGATATTTTTTCTGTTTATAGTAATTTTTCTAAAAGTTAACCATTTAATTAAAACTTTTCCATAACATTGATTTATGTTAATTGATTTTTTTTTAAAAAAAATCAAACGAAAAAAAATTTTCAGCAAGGAATCCCACCCCAAACTCCGTGGAGAATTTGGTGGGGATGAGGATTGAAATGGGGAGCCGAGAAGCCATCTTTGGCCCCGCCCCACCCTGCCCTGTGGACAACTCTATTGAGGAACATTAAGCCCTACACTCTTTGTAATAAATCTTGTAGCGTGGAATCCCTCGTCCTAGCATATGCAAAATCAATATTCCTTGTTGGACAATGCTTACTAGCCGAAGATATCACTCGGATACATCGAATGGGTTATTCTACCACAAAAAACAACAACCAGTGTTGGTAGGCCACATGTCAATTGGATACCGTCCTCTGGAGAAACCTTCCAACCCAAAAGTGCACTAGATGTGGTAATCCAGAAAATAATAGGGCAATGTGCAACCATCCACTATCAAGTAATAAAAATAGTGACCAACAAAGATAGTGGTAACGAACATACCCTTTTTGATTTGGATTTGGATTATGCTTACGTTGAAATAGCCTTCTCATTCTTTTTAATTTATATGTCACATTTTTTCTTAAAATCGGGATAGGGCTGTAGAAAAATCATCGGACTGGAATGGACCTCTCTAACATGAAGAGACGATGAATGGAAAAAACGTAAAAATGTGACGTCGTGCTGGGCAAGACATGAAGTTAGAGATAAGTTACCATCGAGTTGGACAGTTCATCTTTATCGCGATGTCAATTTAGGAGTGCGCTCTAAGATATGAAAACGTTGAATGTAATTTTGAACTCTTTTAATTTATTCAACACACTTTTAATTTAAAATTAGGACATGGCTTTCGAAAAGTCTTCGGGCTGGTCTAGGCTTTCCTACCACGAGGGGAAGTTGAATGGAAAAACGTGTGAAAAAGTGGCATCATACTCGCCATGACATTGGGTCAGGGATAAGCCACTGTCGCGCTGAGAAGTTCATTCTTAGCTCAATGTCACCTAAAACGATGGAAGTGCACTATGATGTAAGCATAAGGTTAGATTTCATATGTTTGTTGGGGGTCAAAAAACATAAAGGCACATGAGAAAGAGTCATCATTAGTTAAAAAAAAAAAAAACTCTTAAAAAGAGTGACAGGCTTTGAAATGGCATCATATTTAAATACATTTTTTTTCCTGTCAAGAACATGACAGAAGGTTGGAAAAATATCAAAATCTAATACTTTTAATTTTTGAAGGTTGTATCAATTAAAATTATGAACTAGTATATATATATGAACTAGTATGTATATATATATATATATAGTCTTGCGAAGAATGAACTAATTAAATAATTATATTTGTTATGAGTGACTTTGGACTAAAGGGTATAATTAACATAAAATAGGGACACAAGAGCAAGAAGATAACAAGGTTTAGACAAAAAAAAAAAAAAAAAAAAAAAAAAAAAAACACTCCATACCCATTTTGAGCCTAAGGAAGAGGGTTAGCTCGAGTCGAGCCCAAATCAACGTACTCAGCCTCAACCAAAGCATCACTCTAGGACCAAAATGGGCGTAGGAGAAGGTGATCAGCCAAGGCCAGCCAAACATGAAATGGAGCACACCTCTCAGCCTAGTGAGATGAAAAATTATCCCAAAGCTACTTTAAAACCCTATTGAGACAACCTAGGTCAACCACTCCTATAAATACATCATTATAGCTCCAGGGAAAGTAAGTCAATTCTCCACTCACAAACTCTTAATTGGTTGCATTTATTCGCTCTCTGGCTTAAGCATCGGAGCTTGTATGGTGAGCACCACATCAGTGCAAGTCTTCCTATTTTGTGAGTCACTCTTTTCCACTATCAAACAAATTTATCGTTGTTCTCACGAGAAGGTCAGACATGTTTTCCCATATTCGGATTTTGGCATCACAAGTATATCAATTTACACCACCTACTACGCTTTGTTTAAAAAAATATGATCATGTGAGACTGATAATTGAATCAATTAAACTCCTAGACTTGTTCCTTTTTTTAAAAAAAAAAATCATAAATTTCATAAGTGAATTAATTTAGACTCTTAGTTAGATTCCCTTTAGAATTCTCCAGGCATAAACTCTCATCATTTTTCATTTTGTAAAAGTAACACTATTTGAAGAAGTCTACACATTGTGAGAATTGATGCATACATAGTCAAAGATAATCATGATGAAGAATCCAACCCTAAACCCTAAACTCTAATTAAATCAATACAAATTATAAGTTTTCCACCACATATTTGCCTAACGAAATTTAGATAATGATGTAAATTGATACACTTACAAAAGTTTACGGTTTAAATTTAATTTCATGATTAGAATTAGTACAACTTTAAAATTTAGGGATATAATAGATATTTAACCTTAAAAAAAATCATTTCGCTAAAGTTTTATTTTAAGATTACTGCCTTCCCATTATTGTTTCTTGTTTGAAATTGTCATGCAACAAATGTAATGAATATTGTAGCTCCTAGGTGTGAACTAGAAAATATGTTAAGCTAACCTTAAATTAAGTTATTCACAAAAAAAAACTTGCACCTTATGATTAAATAACATATGGTTGGTTTCTTAAATATATTATTGTAATAACAAGACATAAATGTGGCCATAGAAAATTAGAAATTGATATTAAAGAAATAATAACATTAAAGAGATTATTAAGTGTATATATTATATTGATGACACACACAAAAGAACTAAAAATAAATAAAATAAATGCAGCTCTTGAACGACTAAACTACATATTTTTTAAAAGATAAAATAAAATAACCCAATCTAAGTGAGAGGATTTATTTTATAATAATAACAAAAAATAAGCAAAGTTCAAATTATTTAATTAAATTATTTGGCTAAATATTCGAATAGCTCACCTAGTAAAATATTTACTCTTTCAATTTAATTCAAACATTTTTTTTATAAATAATTCAAACATTCAAATCTCTATTTCACTTATATTGTAAAATAAAATAAAATAAAATAAAGGTTAAATTATTGAAGATATCCATGAAATTTATACTTTGTTTAAAAAATATCCTTTTAACTTTCAAAAATACCCTTTTTAGGAAGAACATATGGAAGTTATTTTTCCTCTCTAATGTGAATGCGCTTGCTATGGACAGGGGTTGTTGATTGTCGCTTGATTACTAGGATTGTTTGTAGAGAAGATCAATAGGAAAGAGGATTTTGGCAAAATCGTTACAATATTGAGAAACTTTTGGAGCTATAGAAATGCTATTTGTTTTCATAATGCTCATGCAGATGGAAAATCAATCCTGAAGGTAGTTGAGAAAGGTTTAGAGATTTATGAGGACAAAAGGGTTGGTTCATCCTAAGAGGACTCTGATTTTCTTCTTATTAGTCAACCATTGGAAGTCGCCAACCATGAGGTTTTGGAAACTCAACATTGACGTTGCCTAGTCGAAGTTCGTATGTTGCAGCAGAACATGTTGGATCATTCATGATGAGAACGATAATATGATGGATCACTCTACTTTTTTCTTCAATACTTCATCTCGTCCAATTGACCAATGAAAGTTTCAGAAGTCAAGGTCATTGTTGATGGTCTATCATATATCTGGGAGGTATGGAACGGGAAAAAACCTCTAATGGTTGTGGATTCTGACTCACTTGAAGTTATCTCACTCCTAAATCAATAAGAGTCTGATTTGTCTGAGGTTAATTCTTCTATAGAGGAGACTCTTTTTCTAGCCAATCTTGTTCATGTTTCTTCTTTTTGTAAAATCCTTAGAGAGGAGAGCAAAGTTGCCCGTAATATCTAGCAGCGTTGGCATCTTCTTCTAGGTCATATGGGTCTTGGAAAGAGGTCTTTCGTTCTGTTGTTTTGTCCCTTATTCTCGAGAGGGATCGATATTTTGGTGATTGGTGATTGGTGATTTTTGTTTTTAGTTATCTTTGTTTAAAAAAAAAACTTTCAAATCATATGGATAGAAACCATTGTTCCTCGTTTAAAAAATAATCTCGAACTTTCAAAAGTTGAATTAATACGTTTAACCTTTTTAAAAAGAAATTTTAAAATAGAAAATATTTTTACTGTCAGTATAATCCATGTATTTGAAGTTATCTTAAGTTGTAAGAGAACCAATTTGAAAACTATAACTCATATATAAATACGATATCATTTTTTTTCATATAGATAACCTTTTTTTTTTTTTTTTTTTTTGTTTAATTCTAACACAAAATTTCTTAACAACCAAAGAGAACTCAAATTTTCAAGTTATACACATAAAATTATCAAAGTCATTAAACACTAAGAATTATATATAAAGTAAACATGGCAATTACGACAGAGATGAGGGCCAATAATTACATTCCCATTTAGCTTGTGGAGTCCACTTAATCCATTAGCCTATGCAAGACATGGGTAAGCAATCCTTAAAAAAGTTATAGTAACTATATTGAGGAGTTTTTTATTTTGTTAAATTTTTAATGAAACTTCATTAAAAAAAAATTTCTAAAAGGGCACAAAGAACATAAGATCACAACTAATTACAGCATGAATCCAATTAAAGAAATTAGAAACACAACTTCTCCCTAAATACACAATGAATAACTCGATTCCTAGCACGAGGATAAAAGACAAAGTTACAAACTTTAAAATTCTCACCAAAGCATGGATCTCGACGAGTTGTAGTACATACTTTTCTTTTGGACCAATCATAAATTTAAGAGAAAAAAGAACTTGTGTATAATCATAGTATTAAATTTTTATCAACATGTCGATATTTTCATTGATATTTCTACGTTTCCATAGTTCGATATTGACATGAGGAGTGATCGATATTTTAATTATATTGTAGAAAAACCAACAAAACATTAAAAAAAGAACAACAATATCACTAAATTTGAAGCCATTGATCAAGGACATTGATCAAGGACAATTAGAGCCATTGGATCCTTCACATCTATCAAGGACCATTTGAAGCCATCAAATTTGCTTGATGACGAAGTTTCTTTGGGCTATAAATAAGAGGAGATCGATGGTTGTCAAATCATCCCAAAATCTCCCACAAATAAGTAAAGTGTGAGAGATAAAATAGATAGAGTTTCTTCTTATAAGAGAGCTTGCTACTCTTTTATAAGAAAGAAAGTTAATAACTCTTATTTCATATATAGTAGAATTCGTCTATCCTTGCTCGTGATTTTTACCCTTGTTTGTTAAGGAGTTTTCCACGTAAAATCACTGTATGTTATTCTCTTTCTTCTTCTTCTTCTTCATTATTATTATTCTCAATCTATTTTAGTTGTGATTTTACTTTATTCAATTACGGTCCTTTTCGCAATAAATTGAAACTAAATTCAAAACTTTAGAACAAGCCTCAGAAGTAAAATTATTATATTTTGAAACTTAGATGCTAAAATGTAACACTTTAACACTTAAAAGATTAAATGAAAACTAGACCCAAAATATAATTTTTTTCGACTCTTAAATTGAGTTGTGGCTTGGCACAAAGGCGAACAAAAAATGTATTATCGAAAAATCTTAGAATGCAAGAGAATAAATTAAATTTTGGGCAATAATTAAGTGCATCCATCGAGCCCTTTTGCATTATTTAGTAAAAGGAAAAAAAAAAAAAGAAGGAAAAAAAATAATTCCATTTAATTTTTTTTTTAACACACGGTAATTAATTTATATGAAAAAAAACTTTTAACTAATAAAAGATATAATTAAAAAACACTAGACTGACCCCAATAATTAAAGAAACATATGTATTATTTCAATGTGTATCACATGTAGCCAATTTAAGTTAAGATAGTTGAATATAATTTTTTTTACATTTGATAAATGACGGGCATAATCGTAAAATCAAGTGGAAATAAATTTGAAAAAACATTTTAAAACTCTTTAGATTATTTTTGTAGAAAATTATTCCACGTGGATCATTTATAGCCAACAGATTAATTATTGGAGAAAGATAACACAAAATATTAAAAAATGATTTAAAATTTCTATAAAATTCCATTTACCTCCTTTCTCTTTGCTTCCATTTCTAGAGAGAGAGAAAAATGGAGGAAGAAATCATCAACTTCACCAAGGTCTGGTTAATCGTCTGCATCTCTCTCTGTTACTCCCACGCCGTCGGAAAACTCCTCCCTCCCGGCGCCGGCCGGTTCCTCGCCATTGCCCCCGTCGTCGGTCTCTTCTTCCTCCTCCCTCTGCAACTCACCTCCATCCACCTCGGCGGCGCCACCTCCTTCTTCGTCGCCTGGCTCGCAAACTTCAAGCTCCTCCTCTTCGCGGCCGGCGACGGCCCTCTCTCCACCACCCCGCCGCTCCCTCTCCGCCGATTCTTGGCTCTGTCTTGCTTGCCGATCAAGATCCCCCAAAACCCCTCGGAGAAATCGAGCCCTAATAATCGCACCAAAACCGTAAACGAAAAACCCAAATCGCTTCTTAACTACTCGATTAAAGCCCTAATCGTGGCATTGATGGTGAAATTGTACGATTACTCTGAGTTTATTCACCCGAAAGTTGTTTTATTCATTTATAGTTGGCACGTTTACTTTCTTCTTGAGATTATTCTGGCGATTACGCAGTTTTTCGGTCGGAATCTTCTCGGAATCGAGCTGGAGCCGCAGTTTCACGATCCGTACTATTCGACTTCGCTTCAGGATTTTTGGGGAAGGCGATGGAATCTGATGGCGACGAATATTCTTCAACCGACCGTTTACAAGCCGACGGTGAAGATCGCTTCTAAGGTAGTGGGGCGGATGTGGGCGCCGTTGCCGGCGGTGATGGCGACGTTTTTGGTGTCGGCAATGATGCACGAACTGATATTTTACTATTTGGGGCGAATGAGGCCCAACTGGGAGATAACGTGGTTCTTTGTAATCCATGGAATTGCTTTGACGGTGGAGATTCTGGTGAAGAAGGTGTTGGGTGAGAAGCTGCGGATACCGGCGGCAGTGTCGGTGCCGGTGACTCTGGCTTTCATCTTCTCCACTGCGATTTGGTTGTTTTTTCCACAGTTCGTGAGGTTGAAGTTGGATGTGAGGGCGTTTGAAGAATACGCCGCGTTGGTCAGTTTTGTGAAGAAAGTCGCTTTCTCATTGGTCGGTTGAGTTTTTCCTTTTTTTTTTAATAGGTCACAGTAATTGGTTGGTGGCTGGATTTGTCTTGTTTAAAGAGAATCTCAAAAATAGAAAAATATGAAAAATTATCTACCCAAACTAGTAGAATTTTTATATAGTTGTTATAAAAGCGGATAGAAGTCTATTAATGATATAAATGATAGAAGATCATCAAATGTCAATAGAAGTCTATTAATATCTATTCGTATTTTTTTTTATTATTTTTTATAAATAGTTTGACATTTTTTCTATCGGTAAAAATTTTTCTAATTAAATTTGGTAAGATTTTTTTTTCAGATAGAGGTAAATTTTATAAGAGAATAAATTTTGGTCACAAGTGGTTTTTTATTTATTTGTATAAAGATTTAACATAATGTTCAGAGAAAAATGCTACTATGTGAGGATTTTGGGATATATATATATATATATATATATATTTATCATTTTGTGGGCTTGAATTGATGGTAAATGGAATTGTGTGAAAATATTTCGAGTGGTTTAAATTGATTCATTTAGGGGGTGTTTGGCCCCCTAAATTGAGTTGGGTTGGGTTGGCAAAAAAAGTCTACTTAATGTTTGGCCCGTTGGTTCATCTTGTCTTGTTTTTTTTTCTCAGATTCACTCTTCTTTCTCACTCGTCTGGGCTGTTTTTTTAGGTTTTCTTTCTGTCCATCGAAATCTCTATTTTCTCTTGTTCATATGCTTCACGGGGGATATGTTTATGTTTTTTTTTTTTTTTTTTTTTTTTTTTTTTTTTTATTTGTTCTAGATCTACTAGATATATGGTTGTGTTTGGTAGATTTGTGTGGATCATATACTATAGACTATTTAAGTTATTTTTTGAATATGATCCACACATATGTTGACTACATACACTTCAAAATTACACTAATGACTTTGAATTTTTACGGTAATAAATAATATAATATATTACAAATAAAATAAATAAATATTTATCAACTAACTACATTAATTAAAATGCTTTAAGACATAAATTCCAACAATATATCCCATGTTTGAAACAATATTTTGAATCCCCTATCTTTTGTTAGTGTTTACATGATTGAAATCTCTTCTCTCTCCCTTTAACTTTGTGTATTCAAAACCCACATCACAACTATTTTGTGAGGCCTTTGAAGAATTAAATTTTTGAAATTTTCGTTAAGATTTGATACTTAGAATACTCTCCATTTTATTATTTGATAAATAATGTACACTTACCTAGGTTGCAAAGACGTGCGTCATCAAGCATTTTACCCCATTACTAAAGAACAACACTTTAGACAAATTTTCAGTTTTTCAACAAAGATTGTGATATGTTTGGATTGTAATTCACCTTTAATTTGTTCAAGAAATTTGACTAGTGTGTAGATTTTTGCAGGTTATATCTGGTCCATGAACAAAGGGCATTACCTTTTTGACTTTGATTTTGAGATTGAGAAGACTTCCCACTTGCGTTTAAAGAGCAAAAGAGAGAAAAGAAGACACAACAAGAGTTGAGTGCAAAAACAATTCTAGAATAAACCTTTTTACGTGAATCTCCAACGAATCGATACGAAGTCAATCTTTTCATTAGGCAACAAAAGAAATTGCACAACTCAATAATGTGGAACAACAACCATTGACTTAGCCATCAAAGAATATTGGACACAATACCATATCAATGTGAGATTCTTGGTAGGTTACCTTGTCAACCTAACTCACCTTGACACGCAACATCAACAAACACCTACACTTATTTATACTCCCACAATTATTAAACTAAAAGAAGACTATCCTCGTCTTTAAATAAATAAAAAAAATAGAGAAAATTACTTTTTTAGTCCCCAAGTTTTGAACAATATGTGTGTTTGGTCCCTAAGTTTTAAAAATGTACCTTTTTTATCCCCAAGTTTATAAGAATAGGTCTATTTAGTCCATATGTTTTCAAAATGTACATTTTTAGTCCCTAAGTTTTTACAAATATGTTTAAGAGGTCCCTCAAATAATTTTTTATTATTATTTTAAATAATTATTTAACATTTTAAATTAGAAGAATAATTTTTAAAAACCATCTCCACTCTAGAACTATTTTTTAAAAAATTTTAAATATCAAATAATTATTTTTGAAAAATCAAAGACAAAAAATACTTAAATGACTTTTTAAACCTATTTTTAAAAACTCAGGGACTAAAAATGTATATTTTGAAAATTTAGGGACCAAATGGACATATTCTTATAAACGTGAGGACTAAAAAGGTACATTTTTAAAACTCATGGACCAAAGACACATATTATTCAAAACTTAAGGACTAAAAAGATAATTTTTTTTTTAAAAAAATAATCATTAATAATTATAATAATTTAAAGCTTAAATAAATTAATTATGTTCAACGAATGTACTTTACTACATCTACACAAATGGTTTGATTAATGGTGTCAGAATTTTGTTCTTAAAGTAATATTATGGTCATTTAATAAGTTTTTAGTCAAAGATTGAAAACAATAATAAACTTTTAAAGCAAACCGAACAAATATGAATTAGATTTAAAATATGGGAAACTAAATTTATATAATTTCTCCTTTTTGACTCATTATTTAAAGGAGTTAAAGGTCATTTCCTCATGTCTTGAAATGAATAAATATATTTTTCGAAAAGAAAAATAAATAAATAAATATTTAAGTTATATATATATTTCAGAAATATTATTGAATCCAAGCAATGATGGTACCCAACTATTTCAGGCTATATTTGAAAATGGATAACGATTTAGTTCATATATTTTACAATTTGTAACGATTTAGTCTCTATCGTGAATTTTTTTTATCAAAATTAAGTGTCAATATTTATTGCATAATGACTTAATCTTTATAGTTTATAAATGAATTTGATTCTCGATCAATTTATAAATCTACAAATATAAAAAATTTCATTAAATCATATTAATATATATATATTTTCTGATAGAGACTAAATTATTACTTATTATAGTTAAGTAATTACATTTAGTACAAATTTGAATGTATAGAGACTAAACTGTTACCAATTAGAGTTTGCAATATCAAAGATAGACCGAAGAAACTCCATTATTTATATTACACAAATGTTAAAAACTTTCAATATTTACAAATCTGTTCGACACGGAATAATTAGCTTGGCACTTTTATATTATGTGTCAATTACTACCGTAACCATCTTTATCATTTAAAAAAATACTAATGGATATAAAAAAAAGTTATTTAAAAAAATACTAAAAAGAAAAAATGTTTTTCCATGAAATAACTTCCATTTATGAAATTAATGCCGCTGAAATTTTAAAAAATGAAAAAAAAAATCTATGTATGCAATTGATGGTTTGACAACAAAATCTGAAAAGGAAATAATGTTTAAAAACAACAAATCTGAAAAAAAAAATTGTCCAAATTTTCTCAAAATTGAAAAACGAAAAAATATAAATAAAATCATGTATTACAGAATTTTATTTTTGTTTTTATTTATTTTTAAAGCAAAAACTATAAAATTTTAACAAAAAAAATTGATGGTTTTGAAATTTTCCAACCAAAAAATAAAATATGAAAAGAAAATAATGTGTTTGAAAATTTTCAACTGAAAAAGAAAAAAAAAACTTCCTTATATGTTGCTTCTCAAATCTGACAAATCCAAAATAAATTATTACATATTAAAAACATTCAAAACTTCCCATTAATAATAACTAATTATGATAATGGTATTTTAATAAAATAAAAATAAGAAAAAAATGATAAAAACCCATGAATAAAAAATAAAGTTTTTTTAAACCTTTTTAAAAATATACTATAAACTTGAGATCATTTGAGACAATTTCTCAAAAACAATCACAAGCAAGCACATAATTGGACTATTAGGTTAATTGAAATGGGCCATTATTTGAGTGTGGGCCTAACTCTCTTTACATTGTTATGGATTAGGTATTGTGAAAATCCTCTCAACAATGAATTTGGAGTTTAGTTACCTTTCCAAACTGTCTTTCAATTCTTAATATCATAAAAAGTTTATTTTCTCTATTAATCTTTTTCGAGATTATTCTCAAAATAAATTTAACTCAACCATAATTAACATGATAAGAAGTTGAAAGTTTAATCCTCATCCCGTAGTTTTTGTACTAAAAAAGAAAAAGAAAAAAATCGTAACAAAGATCTTTCGTCCCTATTCAAAACTTGAATGAGAAGATTAGGGGTGGAAACAGTTCGATTTGATTGTCAAACCGAACCGAATCGAACCAAGAAATTTGAAAATTTTTATATGTGAAATCGAACCAACCGATTTATCGGCTCAAACCGAACCGAACTGACCGTTTTTAAAAAATATGTATATATATTTTAAATTAAAAATAGTTCGGTTCGGTTTTGCTCTATTTATATATATATATATATATATATATATATATTAGTGAAAATCGGTTCGGTTCGGTTTCAAATTCGATTTTCAAAATTGAAACCGAACCGAATCGAATAAATTCAATTTCAATATTTCTTCAAACTGGATCGAACTGCATTTTTTAGTTTTACTGAATCTTTTATTCGAATTTGAAAAATGGTTGGATTTTTGCAGGAGGTGAAAAGTTTTTGAAAAGTATGTCATTACACTTACAATTATATTGTATATATATTCATCTATTTAAACTCAATTTATCGAGTGTTGGAAGGCAATTTTTTTTTTTTCAAAAAGAAATGAAAAAAAAAATTCTATGAAAATAGTGAGAGAAAATACATTGTCCAATCAATAATAATAGTTTAGCTTGTTTGGTCTAAGAAGTGATGTTCAATGGGACTTCACTTAAGAGAAAATTTTGATATATAGAAAAAATGTTAAACTATTTATAGAAAATAGTAAAAAAATATCGACAGACTTCTATTAGCATCTATCAGTTATAGATTTCTATTAGCGTCTATCACAATTATCTAAAAATTTTGCTATTTTGTATAAATAGTTTCTCTTATTTTTTTATTTTTTATTTTTTTAAATTTAATTGAATTTTAGATATAACGGGACTTGACTCTTGACGAGCCGATTGGTGATATTAACATTCTAACCCTTAATCTAAGCTTAGGATTCAAAGTGTTGATTTAGGCTTTTCTTTTTCCACCAATCACTCCATCAATCCCATATTTTCACTTCTTTCCATTTCAACTTCCTTCAACTTTTATTAAACTTTTTTTTCCTTTTTTTTTTTAAGTCAATAAGAGTGGGGACTAAATTTTATGTACGAATTGACCTTCGAATTTCTAGTCTTTTTAATTATTCATATTTAATATCTTAATTAATTGAGTAATACTCAGTTTACCATTAAATTTTAAAATTTGTCAATACAATAAATTTTACCTTATTCATATTTAAATATGAAGTATATTAAAGGTGAAATAATGATATTTAAATTTCTGAAGGATTAAAGGAAAAAAGGGGGGGGGGGGGGGGGGGGGGTAAAATTGAAGACCAAAATTAAAGTGGTTGGAAATTGGAAAATTAAAGTAAAATTAACTATCGAAGAAAAAAGTAGAGTGAGAAACCATGTTTGAACCAAAATTTGATTTGATTTTTCACTTTCTTTACTTCTCCGTGAAGAAATTAGACCAAATTCATATTTTCTTAAAGTAAAAAGAACAAAATTAAAAAGAAAAAAGAAAAATAGTCTTTGAAGTTTTGAAATAAAGTAAAATCCGTATTCCTTTTATTAAAATGAAATGGGCCATAAAGCTATTAATATAGTAATTAAAAAAAGAGAAAAAATTTCACAAATAAAAAAGTTTCAAACTATTTACAGAAAATAGCAAAAAAAAAAAAAAAAAATACTGATGGATAAATTTCTATTAGCATCCATCAGTAATAGATTTCGATCATTTTTATCACTGATACTCTCAGAAGTCTATCACAACCACTTAAAAATTTTAATATTTTGTGTAATTAGTTTTCCTTAAATTTCTATTTTTAAAAATTTCTTAAAGAAAAAAAAACCTTATATATGCATAGGCTAATTTTAGTAATATATTTACAAATAAGAAAAAAAATTACAAAAATTACAAAACTGCTGTAAATTTAATTGTACCATTAAGTTTTTTTACGATGATAAAATACATAAATTTTGAAAACAACAATTGGATCTAGTTGAATCCATAAATGGATATAATACCATTACTCAAAATGAAAATGAGGCAGAAAAATATATTTCTTTTTGTTTTTAAAATTTATACCAATTTTTTTTTTTCAAAAAATTACACAAAATTTATATATGAATAATGTATTGAAATTTAAACGAGCATAATTCAACTAGTATATAATATATGTTAGCAATTGAGAGGTTAGTAGTTTAGATCTTCCATCCGTATTTTACTAAAAAAACTAAAAATTTTCAATAATAAATTGAACTAATTTTACCTATATATATATATATATTAAAGGGTAATTGCATTGGGTAACACTTTTATCGATAATAATTAAGTGTTAATTGTAAATATAGCAAAATCTATCAGTGAGATAGATTTCGAGAATTAAATCTAAATTTTGCCATATTTACAAATTATTTTGCATTGTGTTATATTTATAAATATTTTTGACCTGATTATTATATTTATAACTATTTCTATATTAAAATTAATAAATATTTTCTTTAAAAAAATGGTCCATAGCCTAGAAAGAAAATTGAGGTGGAAAAGATATTTGGTATAGTGGGGTTTTATCCCAACTAAAAGGGGAACATTGAGTCTAATCTTGATTCATGATGTTAATTTGTTAAAATGGGTCCTTATTTGAAAAGGATAATGTGGAAATAGAAATACCATTTGGTACATAGATACCTACTTGTAGGCCAAAAGATAGCCTTAAAAAAAACTCTTTTTTGTATTATTAGAGCCCTAATTGAATAATATATACTACTCTTATGGTTTCCTTTTTCTTTTTCTTTTTAATAAAAAATTAATAATAATAAAAGCACATAAAGAAAGGGTTTGGATTTTCACTTTTTGGAGCTTACTTGTAAAGGGAGGAATTCTTCTATACATATATATGTTTGTGTATGTAGGATGAGACTATCGAACTTAAATCTCAGGGTTGATAGTACAAATTTATATCAGTTGAACTATTCTCATGTTGGATAATTAACCAAGATTAATATCATTTTAGACAAGTTGAAAAATTGAATTTTCGTCCCACATCTGTAAATTTATATTACAAAGAATGTATAACCACTTGAATTATATTTGTGTCAATTTAATGAGAGGTTCATCCTAGAGCGTTAAGATTCGAATATAAGATTAATAAATTGAAGAAAAGAACGATATCTTTGAAAATATCCAATTAAGTACATGTATGATAGACGATAGTCATATTTGATGAGAGCTTAGTTGAATAATCTGCACGCTCGTGTTTAACCTTGAGAGTGAAGTTGAAAAATTCATCAAGATCAATGAGAGAATTGGTCTACATATTGAAATAATCTTAGGGGTTGTCTATGCGCTGAGTTGAGTTCATATGTTTGGAGTTTATATGTCTGTGTGTTTTTTAGTGTTGAGTTCATATGTCAGAAGTATTTGGTGCAATTTTTTTTACATAAATAATTTATTTTTATTATGATTATTTTTGTTTGAAAACTTTTTTATTTAATAATTGTATGTATATATATATATAATATATATATATATATATATATATATATATATATATATATCGATAAACTATAGATTGCACTATATTTTATAGTTTGAGTTGTGAGAAATGGAATTTAGGATTTCACTTTTGGATCATGTATTTCAATTTTTTTTTTTTAATTTAAGTAATCATTTTACACATTTTTTTTCTTCATGTGACGTGTTTTACAAAATATACCACAAATTTAGTGATTCATTAGATTCTTTTAATTTAATTGATAAGGTCAAGCTACCAAATTAGGTTGAAACTCAATGCAACCACTTAATTAGACAATTAAGGGTAGAGAAATTTGAACATAAAAGTGACTACACTATCTTTATCAATACAACTTAACATTTTCATAATATATACACAAGAAGTTTGTTTTTATATGGCTAAATATATTCTTCAATCTTTTATTTATGTTAACTTTGTTTTTTTTTTTTTTTTGGGACTATTTTCTTTTTCCATATGTACTGCCACAATTTTTTTACTTATTCCCTTTGCCAAGAATATGGTGTCTTTACTTCTTTTCCATGTCTGAGTGGTTTGTTTTGATTTTGTCTCCGTACTTTTTTAAGTTAACTGTATTTCTTTCTTTAAAAAAACAATGATACTACACTTTTTTTCTAAACGTTATTTTTAAATATAAAAAAATGAATTAAAATATTTATAAATATAGAAAATTTTTACCGTGATAGACTTCTATCAGTTGAGCGATAGATCGCGATCGATTGAAGTCTATCGCCCTCTATCACGGATAGATAGTGATTTTTTTTTATATTTGTAAATAGTTTGATATTTTTATATTTATAATAATTTTTATCTTTTAAATTTATACAACATTTTTTAGTTTAATAAAAGGGAAATTATTATAAATAGAAAAAAAATATCAAACTATTTACAAATATAGAAAATTTTCATTGTCTATCAGCGATACACCGCGATAGACTTCTATCACTAAGCGATAATCGCTCAGTGATAGACAATGAAATTTTTTATAGGAAAAGTTTTAAAAACAGAAAAATAAGGTAAACTATTTACACAAAATAGTAAAATTTTTAAATAGTTGTGATAGACGCTGATAGAAGTCTATCACAATCTATCAGCAATAGAAATGATAGATGTCTATCACTGATAGATGCTGATAGAAGTCTATCAATGTCTATCAGTATTTTTTAATATTTTGGCTCATTTTTTTATATTTGAAAACGACGCTTTATACAAAATATAATCAAAGTCAATCTAAAAATAGTATAGCAATTAAGGTAATAATTACTATTTCAACCGTGAATGATTCCAACCATTATTACACTCTAATTAAACTCAAAATTTGTTAAAAAAAAAAAAGTAAAATTTTAAAAATAGAAAAACAAGAGAAACTATTTATATAAAATAACAAAATTTGTAGATAGTTGTGATATATGATAGAAGTCATCAATGTCTATAAGTATTTTTTTTTTTTGCTATTTTTTTTTGTAAATAATTTAATATTTTCTAGGTAGAAAATTTTCCTTAAAAAACTAATAAATCAATTTAATGAAAATATTTTAATTTTCGAAACTGTTTAAGATATTAGGGAAAAAAAATTGAAGAAAAGGTTGACAGGCACAATAAGGAATAAACTATAGATGGAACCATAATTTTTAATTAACTTGGAAATGATCTGATATCTGAAAGTTGGATGATTCTTTTTTGTTCATTTCTTTTTAGTGGGATCATGGAAATTGGAGCGAAGGTTATGAAGATAATGAATAAAATACCGTATATACGCAAATTTCTTGGATTTGATAGCTTTTGTTTTCTTCTTCATTAGATTACAATTTTCTCATTCAGCATCGGGATTCCAATCTTTTTCTTTTTCTCTTTCTCTTAAATAACCATTTTCATTTCCAATCCGCAAAAGGGTAGCAGAATCCCCAGTTGCAGAGCTCAAATTATCGAAAACCCATCTCTTAAATGCCAAGGAGAAGCGGTTTAATCTTCAAACCTCTGTGATTTCAGAAATTGATTTGATGGGTTACCTTTCTTGCCGGGCGGAATCTGCAATTTCGACTTCGGATTCGTTAACCCCATCTTCTTCTAGAAATTCTTCGCATAAATTAGAGAAACCCATTAAGATCCAACAGTTCGATTATAGTGATCTCGAGGCGGCCACTAATGGCTTCTCTGATCAGAAGCTTTTGGGGAAAGGCAGCCATGGATATGTGTATAAAGCTGTTCTTGGTGGTCGTCTTGTGGCGGTGAAGAAACCCTCTCGAGCTCAGATTCTTGCTCCTCCTCGTCCTGCTTCGTTGTCGTCTTCAATGGCTTCTTATGAAATTACCAATGAAGTCGACAATGAGATCGAGATTTTGTCCAAAATTCAAAGCCCCAGATTGGTTAATTTGGTGGGTTTTACAAATGATTCTAAAGATAGGCTTCTGGTGGTTGAATTTATGAGCAACGGTACGCTTTATGATGTGATTCATTCGGGTTCAAGACCCCTTTATTGGGGTCGAAGGATTCGATTAGCTTTACAAACTGCTAAGGCCATTGAAACTCTTCATGCTTCAAATCCCCCTGTAATTCATAGAGATATCAAGTCTGCTAATGTGTTGATTGACAGGAATTACAATGCTAGGTTGGGGGATTTCGGGCTGGCGATTCAGGGGTACGCCGATGATTATCGACTGCGGTCGACGCCCCCGGCCGGTACCATGGGGTACCTTGATCCTTGCTATGTGACCCCTGATAATTTGAGTACTAAAACTGATGTGTTTAGCTTTGGGATTTTGTTGTTGGAGATTATCAGTGGAAGGAAGGCTATCGATGTTGGATATTCCCCTCCTTCCATTGTTGATTGGGCTGTTCCTCTTATTAAGAAAGGGAGGCTAATGGCTATTTATGATCCTAGAATTGCTCCTCCTAAAGACCCCATTGTTAGAAAGCAATTGGCTGTGATTGCTGCTAAATGTGTGAGGTCTTGTAGAGAGAGGAGGCCTTCCATGAAAGATGTGGTTGTTTGGCTTACGGGGTTGAGCAAACTAGTTCCTCTTCATTCATGGAATGGCTTTAACAATCCATGTTTGATGGTAGAGACTGTGGGACGACCAGTCGAAACGAGAAATTCACAATCAAATTTGAGAAGTCATAGTGGTGAGGATGGGGATTTGGATGTAGGTGATGCGAAAATGTCACGGCGAGACATTAAGAACTCGAGGAGAGTTTACTCTGATTTGGGGATCAGTAACAACTTGATGGATCTCATGGCTTGTATTGAGGAGGAGTCTGGGTTTCGAGACGAGGCTAACCGTGTTATGTCTCATTCAAGATTCTCAAACCGTTTCTTTAGTTCTAGATTTGTTAGTGGAAAGAATCATGAATTGGAGGCCAAATGAAAACTTCTGAGTTATGTTGTGGAAGAATTGACATGCTTGCTCACTTGAAAGCTTGAGAGATCAGCCTGTTGATGACACACACACAGTTCAATTCAAAACTTTAATGCAATAATCTGAGATTGCATCAGATCTTGGCTGGCTTGTGACTTGTGAGCTTCTCTTTCTTGCAAATTTCAAATTGTAGGTAAATTTTTTGGCAGCTTGATTTTCTTCTGAGTTCAATCTAATGATCTCAAGCAGGGTTAATTATAGATCATGGGCACATTGCTGATGTACCTCTTATTTGTTGATTCTGTTCTTGACTGATTGCTGATTGTTCATATGTTATGGTAAATTGAGTCTTTGTGTATGATAAAGATAAAGATTCTTTTCAATGGCATTCAAGCTGTATCACACTTCAAAAGCTTTTGATTGAGAAGTAAAAGTTCAAAAATTGGTTGATCTTGGATTTATACTTCAAACCTGATGTTCTCTTATCTTTTGTGTTATATTTCTTATTCTCTCTATATGTACCTGCCTTTTGAATCAAATAAAAGTATATCCCAATACTTCCTTAGATGCCAAACATCTTCATTGTATATTTACCAAACATAAGAATAGGAGTCGAAACCACCATTTGTTGGCTCAGTGGTCCATGGATAAGTCGTAAACCAAAAATTTTGACATCATGAGTTTAAACTACGGTACACGGGTTTTCCATGATCAATCTAGATGTGTTAAAGGTTGTTAGGAACTTCATAAGGAACAAGAACAAAACTTATCATCGATAATTAAAAAGTTACAAAACTTAAAAAGACTCTCTTCAAAGAAACTTCTAAACCAAAAAATCGAAAACATAAAATTACACGAATAATTGCGAAAACCTTAAGAGAGAGCCACTCCAAAAAGCTGCACAGGTCTTTACTTGCAAGCAAGTGAGATAGCTTTCTTTGCCCTTTTTGTTTTGCTGATTCAAATTCTTTGTTTGTGGTCCTGAAAGGCAAATTCGAACCTTCACCATTCTCCAATACCATGATTTCCCATTGGAAAGTATTATGTTTTAGCCACTGCTATAGGGTGAATATGAAGCCAAAGAAGCTCATTGCATGGTCCAAAGGATACAATTCTTAGAGGAGAATAAGGATATCATGTTTTGTCCAAACATAAGAAAACACAGAGAAACTGACAACCAGCTTCACCCAACACTTGATTTTGTAATGTCCTCTCTGTCTCTGCTTTGATGCTCTGATGATACCCACTTGTGAAGTTTCTTCCTTCTGAATACACTATTAACTTACTGACTAACACTAGTGACTAGTCACATGCATGTCCCACCAGCTATTTTTTTTATATCCGTGAGTGTCCGAGCTAGCCTACACACACCTCGATTAATATCACGGGACAACCTGCCTCACCCTACAACATTTGGGTGTCAAGGAAACTTGTAGGATATTAAATCCTATGTCGGTGGCCACCATAGATTGAACCCATAACCCGTCCTTTAGCCTTTTTTTGCTGTTCCCACTACCACTAGGTCAACCCATGATGGTTGTCTCACTATCTATTTTTTAAACTCATTTCATAACCATTTTGTTTTTAGTTTTCTGACTATTAGAGCAAAAGTTCGCTTCATTGTTTAATTTTTCACCTTCTATGAACTTTTTTAAAATCTTAGCTATTCTGCTTTGGTACGTTCTTCAAAACCTAAACTCTTCTCCAACTTGCCCTTATCTTGTAAGGGTTATGCTTACTTGATTTATTCGTATAGTTGGTTTGTTGTTTGAAACCTGAAGGTTTCAATTCATATATAACTTTCAACCACCATACTCGTATATCTTCTTTTTTTTGACAGATTTCTTATGAGAGACGATATTTATATCGATATTTTTATGTTTACAAGGGTTTGACATCAACCTAAGGAATGAATCAACATTTCCATTATATAATTTTTTAAAAAATCCATAAAAAAGTAATAAAATATCACTAATGTAAAAGGTGTAAATTGATTATTTATTAATTAAGATTTATTTTTGTGATTATAATTGTTTAATAAATATTTACTGACATCGACATTTTATCAATGTTTCTATCGATATTTATGTAAATTGGGACCTCGACATTTTCGTTAACATTATCATTTTAAATTAAACCTTTGATTGGAGTATACAATTCAAGATAATTGAGGAAGAGAGAGATGATATTAGTTAAGATAGAATGAATTCTTCCCTCCCTCTTAAGCAATCCTTAAGATACAATTTTTTAAAACTGTTTATAAAATATAGTACAGCCACTATTTAATAATAATATCACACACTCTCTCTAATAATAATAATAAATTAATTATAATATAATAATCATGTTCTAATTCTAATACTATAATCAAGCTTCTCTGTATTTTAAATCATTGCAACTCCCAAGTTTAGTCAGATATTATTAGCTGTTTTTGTATAATATCTTTTATTATTGTCAATGAAAGGACAAAATACCTATTTATTAAATAATGAATTATTATGCCTTTAAGCTTTTAAAAGTTCTATTGGGTATAAAACAAATATGAAGGGGAAATTTGAATTTCATTCTCCAAAAAGAAGTCATGCTCATATTGACGATCTATTTCATTTTATCAGAATTTACCAAATGTTTTGCTTGAATTTTTTAATCCTTAAGAGGCTGTTTGGAAGGCTAGAATCAGGATTATTAGAAATCATAGAAGTGTTGAAATGCGTGAGATATCGAGGACGGAACGAAAATGAGATCATGAAATGTAAAAACGGTGGGATAGAGGGTTTGGTTAAAAACTATCGCGACAGAATGAGTTTAATATTACAAATCGAATGCAAAACGCTCAATCAAAACATGGGTTTTAGATTACATTACAATCCAAATCTATTCCACTATGGCCCCAGACATCCCCTTAAAAGATAATAAATTATAGAAAAAAAATACTTCATTTGCTTGTGTTACATATAAGTTGCTTTTATCGATTATTTGCATATTCATAAGTTACATCGAGATTTGTAACACTATCAACTTTATATTTATAACTTTGAAGTACTTTGGTTTAAATTGTTACAAAATTATAAGAAACAAAATATTATATAAAGTTTATCTTACAAAAAAAACATATTCTAAGAAGAGGTTTTTGTACAGATGACATTTTTCCAAGTGTGTTTATGATTGATGATCCGCCTCCAGAAATCTATAAATTCTAACTTTTTTCTTCTGTTAGACCCTACTACCGTTTTTTATGTTTCTCGTTAGGTGTGGCCATATATATGGTAGCCCTAACGCAATGACTATTTTTATCGACACAACAAACTAATTGTACACATTCTCTAAGGTATCGCATTAGGGATGAACATGTGTAGCGCAATCTATCTCTACCGCCATCTTATTTTTCTCACCCAAAAATACAACAAACTTTGAAAAAAATAAAGGAAACACAATAGAAAAATGAGATTGCAATACAGATGGTTAGTGCTACGATAGATCTGATCATCTCTACTGTGATATGTTATAGAAAAGTGGCAGTGGGATGTGACGTAAAGAGAAGGTTAAAATTTAAATTTATACTTTTGTGAGGAATAGGTCATCAATCATAAAAGCACTCTGAATTAGGGTCACCTGTATTAAAGAAAACTCTTCTAAAAAGTTGTTTAAAATTTCAAAAACAAATAATGAAAGGCTAATTTGAATGTGGTTAGAAAATCCACCTAATTAAAAAGGGCACAATTTGGAGGTTTTGTAATGGAAACAATATTGACAAGAGTGTGTGAACAATATGAAGCTTTTTTCTTCTTTACTTTCAACTTTCCCTCTAAAAACTTACCCCATTCCCATCATTGGTTGAAGGGTTGGTTGCTTGCTTTTGACTTGTGAAAAAGAAAAGCACCAAAATTTAATTTCCATATGGTCTAAAAACATGTTCGTGTTTTTCACATACGATCTGTTAAAAAAAAAAAAATCAGACGTTGAAAATGTACATTTTCTTTTAAAAAATAAATGTTAATACTATGTTTTTGAATTTCGATTTTTGTCATTTTTTGATCGTCTTATTCGTCAATATATTCTTTGATTTGAAATTTCATCATCTAAGTTGAATTGAAGAAAATATCATAACCCCACCACTTTCCATTTGCTAAAATTATCAAATTGAAAGCCATCAACCAATAAAGTCAAAGTGGGTTCATGTCAATTTCATCGTCTAAGAATTATAAAGCATAATTTAAGTTTATTTCTCCTAAAAACTATTATCATTTCTAAAAAATGTTCCTTTTACAAAGATAATTAAGGAGGAATTTGAATCTTTGATTTGATTGGCTCTTTATTTAGTGAGTTAGACTCCATAAGAATAAAAAAAAAAAATTGTTTTTTAAAGTGCTATACTACAAATAAGAGGGATAAAATTCGAACCAAGAATATATTTTTTATAAAAAAAAAATTATTATAAATAGAAAAAATATGATAGACTTCTAATTGAAATATTACCCGTTGAAATATGCTCATGATAAGAATATGGTGTAGTTTACTCATTACATTTATTTAAAGATTTATCTCCCTTTTTCAACCATGTGATAGGTAATAATAACAATAATTAATGGTAATATTTTTAGGGGAAGATTTTTTAATATACACTTTTTTCATAAATAGAAATGAAATTATTATAATAGCATCCAATTTAGTTTTCGGTTTTAATCAAATTAATGTTGCACTGGATCACAACATGTGTTAATTATTGAAGGATTATATTTGATAAATATTAGAAGAAAATTCAAAATAAAGGAATTATGAGCAAGTTAAGCCTCTAATAATTTTAAAAAAATAGAAAAGTAGAAACAAATATGCCAGATTTTGTCCATTAACAATTTCATTTTTAATTTTTTTTAAATAAAAAATATGTTGTTGGACTTTTTACATACTTTTCATCATTTAAAATGGCATATTAATAGCTAAAATGAACATAACTCAACCTATTAAAAAAATTTTTAAAAAAACTAAAAACTACTCCATTCAATTTCCATAATTTGGTTTAGAGATTAAAAACAAGGGAAATTACTATAAACATAAAAAAATATCAAGTTATTTACAAATATAGAAAAATTTCATTGTCTATCGCGGTGTATCGCAGTAAAAATTTTCTATAGTTGTAAATAGTTTAGCTCATTTTTTTTTATATTTGAAAACAGCCTAAAAATAATTTTAAAAAATCGATGGCGAGAAAATACATGGATAAATAAGTGGAGAGTTTATAAGTTTAATTTTAAAAAATATAATCCCAAACAAATTAGATTTATTAAAATCAGTCAAAATTGTTAACAAACAAGCCTAAAACTATTTGACCTCTAAATTTTCAAAAATCCTCCTTAAAAAAAAACCATGAAAAACATAATAAGCCATAGAAAATAAGAAACAAAATTATTAGGATAAGTATCAATTTATACCTCAAATTTCGGAGTTGTATCAATTTAAACTCCAAACTAATAATTGTATCAATTTAAACCCTGAATTTTCATAAGTGTATCAATTTAAACCCTCTATTATTATGTTTTATTTGGATACACTTACGAAAATTCAAGGTTTAAATTGATATACTTATAAAAGCTAAGTTTAAGGTTTAAATTGATATACTTATGAAAGTTAAAGGTTTAGATTGATACAATTATTAGTTCAAGGTTCAAATTGATATAACCCTAAAGTTCAGTGTTTAAATTGATACAATTATTAGGTTTTAGGGTTTAAATTGATATAACCTCCAAAGTTTAGGAGTATAAATTGATATTTGCCCAAATTGTTAGATGGTACTTAACATGTTATATTGGATGAGACAAGATAAAAAAATAATTGATAAATAAACCAAACACAATATTAAAAAGACTTGTTAGGAAAGTTTAGGGTTAAAAACTAATGAATATTTCAAAAAGACAACCAAAATATAAGACAGCTAAGTCAAACCCTAGTTGAAGCCAAATACTAAAAGACAGTCATAAATACAACAAAATAGAAAACCAAACCAAGAAACTGTCCCAAAAAAAGGAAAACTTGTAGAAATCTATGAAGGTTTTGTGTCTGTTAGCCATTAGCAAAAAGCAAAGAATTTCAATATTCTCTTCCACATCTCAAGGCTTTTAACAGCTAAAGTTATGCCTCTCCTTTTCAACTTTAGATGCAATAATTCAATCTTTAATTTGAATCTGAATTTAGTCTCTAAACTTTCAAATTTATTCGATTTTGTTCTATATTTTAGTTCCTAAACTTTTAAAAAATAAATTATTCTGAGAACTTGCTAGATTTTTTTTTTACCTTAAATTCGCCTTGCCTATTGGCTTTAAATGCATACTCGTATTAACATACTAGTATTACACATACTCAAAGTTGTGTTAGTAATTTTTTTAGATGCAATAATTTATTAAAATAAAAATATATAAATAAATCATCATAGGTTGAACTAATGATAGTGAAAATATAAAAAAAGCTAAATGGCTAAGGGGTCATAGGTTGATTATTGCTCTATTATATTACTTAATCATAACTCTTATACATACTTCTTCGACTTTGATTCTAATTTGCCACTTTCTTTAGCACCTAAATTGATTTGTAAATGTATTATTAGAACCACATAAAGTTAGATCTTCATATGAAAAAATATGAGCCAATTAGAGAAGTGTTTGGTTAGTTTGATTATGACAGGGAACCTAGAGAAATTATTACACCAAGTGCTTCTATTCTTTTCTCTTTTTCCCTTCCTTTTTTTTTAAGCTTTTATTAAGCCATAAGAAGTGTAATGCCACTCAACAAACAAGAAGCCAGGTATTTTGTCTGTTAATATATATATATATAATTATATATTCTAAGAAAATTATTATAAACAGAAAATATCAAACTATTGACAAATACAGAAATGTCAATATAGAAAAATTTCACTGTATATCAATGATAGGCCGCGATAGAATTCTATCACTTGAGTGATAGACTTCTATCGTTGTTTATCGCTTGGTTGTCTATCACTCAAGCGATAGAATTTTATCACGGTCTATCGCTGATAGACAGTACAATTTTTCTATATTTATAAATAATTTTGCTCATTTTTTTTATATTTGAAAACAACCCTTTTTTTTATTGCTATTAGAGCTCAAAAAAATTAGTACTTTGTGAATATTTTGGTAGAAAAGTTTTAGCAAAAGAATCATTGGAACATGAGAGTCAAAGGAAGTATGCCTAGTTTTCCTGCTTTTGTAGTTTTCTTGCTTTTGTTCTCAATTAGTTGAATATTATATTTTGACACTAATGATCAATAGGTAAAAAGAAACTATTTAAAAAAAGTCTGTATTTTCATTTATCTTTAGAAAATATAAGAAATGAATTACAGAATTTTAAAGCAATTATTGACACAACAAACGGCTAAATTCACATCCAATGTTTCAAATTGTATTTCTTGAGATACTATTTGTTGATAATCTCATCTAGAGATTGTTTATGTTAATGGAAGCATTGGAAGGTTGATCAAAAGAGAGATTAAAAGAGATGAGATGAGATGCTCACATAAAAGTTTAAAGTAATTTGAAATGACATTCCAATGGAAGCACTTCAAATGAAATTTGAAATTAAATAAACATTTCATTTCCATTTTTCAATTAAAGTCACAACTCCTTTGACCATGGTTTACTTTCTCTACTATCTAGTTCTTTTTTTATCTCTCTTTTTTTCTCCTTTTAAATGTTTATTCTCTTTGAAATTATAAAAAGATGAAAAACAAAGAGTCTTGAATCAAGTTGTTTAATTTAAAGATTAGTTTATACTTGATGAAACTTGTAAGCGAGTTAGTACGAGGTGTTTGGTTCAAAAGTTTGGAAATATTGGAGTTGTCTTATTATGAGAAGTTAAAACTTATGTTGTCGAGGGTTAAAGATTGCAAAGGAATATGTTTCAAAAGATTGAGCTTACTTGTTGAGCAATGCTAAGGCATGAACCTTTTATAAATGCTTCATGGATTCATTGTGGAAGGAAAAGGAGGCATGAGAGCTTTAACCATTGGCAAAAAAATAGGTAGAATAAGCTCAGAAACACTTTTCTTCCCACATGTTTCGTTGCCACTTATGATGAAGCTTCAAGCCTTTACCACGTTATGTCGTAGGTATTGTCATCGATTTCCTTTCTAAATATATATGCCCATTTTAGGGTATAGGTTCAAGATGCATCAAGAGTTATCGTTGTTAAGATCACCTAGAACACGTGATTTTTCGATTGGTGTTACTTAGAGACAAGTCTTAGTTAACAAGATCGTGCCTTGAACCATCATGAGTTGGTGATATTGGGAACATAAAAAAAAGGTTAAAAGGGTTAAGAAGTCATGGGTTCAATCCATGGTGACCACCTAAGATTTAATATCCTACGAGTTTCCTTGACACCCAAAACTCAAAAATGTTGTAGGGTCAAATAAGTTGTCGCGCCTTGAAGGCTATAAGTATTGTTCATGTTAAGGCTATAAGTCACCTGTGTCTATTTTGGTCATGTTTATTGGAATAGTACTTAAATGCATCTTTTTACCCCCACGAAGGAAAAAAAAAAACAAAACAAACAAATATTCAACTTACACACACTTCATCCATTCAATTTGTGAGTTTGTCAAATGTAAAAGTGCAGTACAATACCTTACAACCTTGATTTTGTAACAAGATTAACAAATTCTTACATATGAACTCACCTTTCAACCCTTTGTTATACAAGTCCATTCAATCTCATTTGCCATGAAAGTAGGAGAATGGTCTCTGGATATATCAAAGACCAAGAGAGCTTTGATTTTTTAGAAAACTTCAGGCATCACCCACCAAACAATCATATTTATCAGTTGGTTTGTCTTTCTAATCACATTGAAAAATATCTCAACAGCTCACCATACACCATTGCTAGTGTCCATTAATATCTCTAATGTTATTCATGAGAAAGAAGACTTGTAATCATGACAGAGAGAGCAAGTTATGTTTGAGCTAGAAGATAGAGACAAAATAACAAAATATAAATAGGTACAATAAACTTATAAGCTAATTATATTTATTACAGTGTTAAACATAAATCAACTAGTTTAGAATATACTATGGACCAGGAGATTTAAAGTTCGAATTTTGACCATTTATGTTGAACTAAAAATTCAAAAAAAAAAGAAAATGAAAGAGAATACCTTTGCAAAAACATTATGGCAATTCACTTCCATTTCTTCATATGGTTCTCACTAAATTAAGATGCTCACATAGAGATTATTTTGAGATGGAAAATATCAATCATTGGCAGAAGTGTAATGTTGTCACTAAATACCAGTTATTCGAAGTTTATATGGATGAATGGATAATCCAAAGTCCAAGTAAATCCTATAAGAGTTTTAAACTAAGATTTTCCCACCTTTGATTGTAATTTTCATTTAGGGAAGTTTCAAATCTGCTCCCACATAAATAAAGAAAAGATTATGGCTATCACTATCCAAACCAAATTGTCCATAATAAATTCACCCCCTTCAGAGTTCAGACAAGGCACAAACTTGTATTCAGTGACAGCATAAGATGTCATTCTAGAAATCCAAGTTTTTAAGATAAGATAGAGTTCTGAAAATTCAGAGGCAGGAAATTTTGAAATTCAACTAGCTTTCAACAAAATTAGGATATGTCAAATGGAAGGTACAATGAAAAGACACTCTAACAAGGAAGGACCTTATGCAAGCTAACAAATGGCTGTGATGAAACCCGACTCAGGCTGTATTTATAAAACTAAAATAAAAATAATAATTAAAATGGGACTTTCTCCTCAATTCTAAACTACAAAATAAGAACAATCAGCAAAAGTCTACTGTTATCCTTGAGCTATCATTGCTAACTCTTTCAATAGAAACCAGACAAGATCATAGAGGAGAACATTGGGGCAAAATCCGGCAGCTGCAACCAAGGGACGCCATTCTCGTGTTTGTGTGTGTATAAGGATGGGTGGCACGAGAAGGGTGGGTATAAGGTGGGAAAAGAATTTCCAAAAAAAAAAGAGCCAGAAATGAATATCATGTGTCGCACTAACTCAACCTCATGTTCTGCCTCGTCTTGATCATTCGTTTCAGTGTAGCCAGCCAGAAGCTGCACTCGTCCCATTCGCTTGTGGTAAGAAGCACCTATAAACAGCAGTAAATGAATACATCTCATTTTGGATCGTAGAACACAATAAGATAGTACGAATTTCATGAAACAAATACCTGGATCTGTAGTGCACGACCATAATCCCCAGTATCCAGAGCTTGGCAGAGCTGACCAAGCTTATCAGCAGCATTTTTAGATATATCCCCGCTGTTAAGTTTGCTGAACAATGCACCCATCTTTCTTGAGTTGTCTTCAATCTCCCGCTTCTTACCTGGATTTGCCCGAGCACCTCCCAATGCTTCTGAGGTCTCATTGAAAAGTCTAGTTAACGTTGCTACCACAGGTTTTTGATGAGCTGCAGAATATTAACCAGTTATGGCTTCTAAAAATAAACATATGTGCGCACGTATGTAAGTTGCATAAAGTGCAAAATAAGACAAGTACATCCACTATCCAGATTACATCATCATGAATTAACATGGAATTGTAATGAGCATGAATTTCAGGAAAACATAACCAACAATTACCAGGCACGTTTGAAGTATCTGCAGTCTGCACAGTTGGTGGTGGGGCTGGAGGCATCACCGCTGGCTGTGTTGGAGTAGCTTGTGTAGGGCTGGGAGGCTGAACCAAACCCATTCCAGGTAGCTGAACGGCTCCTGGATTAGGAACTGGCATGAATCCCCTAGACGGAGGAGCAGGTGCCACAACCTGAGGCATTTTATGCCCAGGAACCAAGTCCATGTGCGATGGGACAGGACCAACTGGAGCAGCTGATTGTATAGGCTGATAAGTAGGATTTGCAATTCCATGAAATATTTGAGAAACAAATGTTAGATTATCATTAAAAAGTATCTTTTACACTAAAAAGGATATGATTTTAAGCATTCATCAATGAAAAAGGATTACGAACAGGGTACAACTGAGAACCCAAAGTGGGCGGCTGTTGATATTTTTCCACATTTCTCAAAGCAGAAGGTGTTTGGGTACAGAGAACAAATGCCTGGGCGGCTGTTGATATTTTTCCACATTTCTCAAAGCAGAAGGTGTTGCAGGAACAAATGGCCTTGGAGCAGGTTGACCCGGAGGTGCAGAGAAATTTGTCTAAAACCAAAACCAAATTATAATTGTTAGACCAACCCAATTCCTAAAAGCATTTCAAGCAGCATCAAGAAACAGTATCTAACATAGAATGCAAGCCATGATAATCATTAATCATCCTTTACATCACATGGACATTTACTACAAAATAACTTTCCCAAAGATCTTTGAAGAAATGTCAGTCTATGGAGCCTGTGGTGCCTGTGATAGGATTAAAGAATAATCAACAAATAATACCTCTGGAGCCTGTGGTGCCTGTGATGGAAGAAATAAATTAGGCTGTGGTGCAGGCTGATATGGTGTAGGAGCAGTGTAACCTCTTCCCCCGTATGCAGTCTGGGAATAGTTCTCATTGTATGTAGTGGTAGGCATATTCTGATGGAATTGCGCTGAAGCAGACTCCTAAGTCATCGACAAGAAAGTTAAATGCAGAATTCCTTGAAGCAAGGCAATAGATCGACAGGTTCAAAGCAGCCAAAACCAGAAAATATATGGCATAAAAGGAAAGGAAGATAAGACACCTGATAATAATGTTTGGTGGCATCAGAACCATACACGTTTTCACTTGGTTGCTGAGAGTATTCAATAGTTGATGTCTTGTCATTTTTATCTGTGACACGAAAGGAATGCACTTGCTTAGAAAATAACATCTAACTCAAAACAATCCCCTCTCTTAACCTGTCTAACCCCAACAAACTCTTGTAGTGGGGAAACTACCTAAGGAATACACACAAAAAGGGAAAAATGTAGTTTGCATTTATAGCTTATAACTTTGGTGCCAACTATTTGATTAAATCAGTAGCTCGAGTTATAAAGAAAAATTAAAATTTAGAACAAATATAAGCATATTTCTGGATCTTTTTTACTTTATCAGTATTGAACTTATTGTAAAAGAAATAACTTAACCAGTTCATCTTCTACAAAATTTATGCCACGTAGTCAACCTCAAAAATCCAAAAACTTGATCATCAAACTGGACCAAAGACAATATTTGTAATCACTCTGAAGTATGATTTACTTTTATTAGGCATTGTTAGCAAAATGTTACTTACCAGATAAATAATTAAAAGTTGTTAAAAAAAGGAATTAAAAACGATAAGGTTCAATTTGTTGTCCAAAGGGTTATTAATCACTTGAATATCGAATTATTCTTTTTTAAAGAGTTATGGTTAAAGAGTCAACAATTTGTGCCGTCAATTATGATGAAACATTTTGAGCTTTCAAATGAAAAGCACATGACCATAGGCAAATCCAACAAAGGTCAATGCATAAAAAACGAAAGTAGAGTCAATAAATCAGGATATTCTATGATCAAATAACCAACGTTTTAATGACAGAGCACTCACCAGACTCTGTAGAGAGGGAAATTCGATCTCTCAAGATCACAAGCTCGGGTGTTAATTCTTCAGATCCCAATAACTTAATATACTCCAGTGCCGTTGTTAGCTGTCCTTGACTAGCCAATATTTCAGCATATTTCTCAACAAGCTTGCATAAAGTTACACTAAATCTCTTTTGTCCAGTGGCCAAAGCAAGCACAATAGTCTTTTCCATCAGATCCTAAGCAAAGCAAAAGGCTTGTTCAACTTTATAGTCCAATACATAAGTTCAATAACGTCTGTTAAAGTACACTTACCTGAAGAAGATCAACATAAGATTTTCCTTCACGCTCAGTAGACAAGCTCCTCGACCAGATTCCAACAGTTTTATCAATATTTCCAGCACATATATAGCAGAGAGTTGCTGGAAGTGTGTAACCGGCAACCATAAGTTTTGAAGCAAGAGTATCACAGAGCATGGTCCATTCATCTTTTTGTGCAAACTGTTAATTGATACAACAACAATATTAACATTGCAACATAGTAGTAATACCGTTAAAAGATTAATTATATGGAGAAATCAGATACCCTTGAAAATCAACATGAACACTGAAAGACACGTTTACGTTTAGTAAGATTCAAATGCTTGATGAACAACATAATCTTGTGAACTGCTTCCAGAATTTCCTGGACAGTACAGTCCATAGATGAAAACTGGAGCTTTTTTAACACCATTAGCAGCATGAAAGTGTAATTATAAACATTTCTCTAGCATCTGCTAATATGATGATAAAATTAATTTCCTGGAAATAGTCAAGTAACCACATTTAACATAAACCAGACAACATGTCTGAGAATTAAAACCGAAAAGGAAGAAACTGATAACACGGCAAGTCCAACACAAGTTTGAGTAACCAACTTGGCATCCCTTCTTACAAATATAGTGCATCAAAATCCTTTGCACAGAAGTTCTAATAAACAAATATTGACATCATCATTTTTCTAGAGAGAATTTTTTTTTCTAAATTAAATATAAAACTTACACTGCAGAGAAGGGCAAGAGTTTCTTTCCAGAATTTCAGGGGCCTAGTATTCACAAGACTCAATAGATCGTTGTTGACCATTGCAGAAACAATCTGATCGAAGAAAAATAAGTGGATTAGTTTGTGGAGCCTCATATCAGAGACGCTCAAAGCTGTCTCTGACTGTAGTAAAACCTCAAATTATCAAAATAGTAAAGAATAAAAAGTTAATATTCACTGCTTCATGAGAAGAGGATAAAGTTTCAGCTACCTTTAAGTACGGTGAACGGGACATTTTTAGATATTGATCTCGTGTATTCTCCCACAGGGACCCACCACCAACATGAGCAATAACCAAGGCATCAGCCATTTTGTTTGCAGATACACACAACCCAACAGCCTCCTTATAATCACCTACAACTAATGCCCGTTGCACACCATCAGCAAATGATGCATCTCCATTATCTTCCACTCCATCCTCAACTTGTGGTTCTTCAGCAGCAACGACAGTCTCCTCAGCAGCATGGTTATCACCAGAGATTGATAAGGGTGTATCAGCTTTTGGACTGGGAAGATTGTTAAAGAAATCCTCCCCATTGTCAGATGGAAATAACGCGGCTTCTCTACCATCCCCATATCCAATATTATCTGCTGCTGTATCATTCAGATGGAGAGCATTGACATCCTGGGAAATCTCTCCTTGAGAATCTTGTGATTCAGTTGATACACTAAAACCAAGATGACTGAGAAGCTTAGTCCTTGCGGTCCCATCATCTTCAAACATGACTTTCAGGAATCCCCATGTTTCCCGATCATCCTCCAAACTGTTTAAAGACATCACAACTGTTAACCACCACTTTTTCTATTGAAAAAAAAGGAAGCAAAAAAGAATTAGAGCTGGAGAGAAATTTTAAGGTCGATAACATACTCAGATTCTTTAGACTTCTGTTCACATAAAACCCTGAGAGAGGAGCGTTCACCATTTTGTATCGCAGCTTCAAACTCAGATGAACGAGTAACCAAACTGTGCTCCATTACCAAGTCATGCACATAAACCTGGAAATAAATACAGGTGTGAAAATGAACTATAGCTCTCATGGAATTCAAGTTGTCTACTCCAATAAAGAACTACCTCTGAAGCACCAGCTGAAGCACCTGCAACAGGAGTCTTAGGTTGAAATGATACTACCTTCCCTCCAAAGCCAAAAGAGGCACCAACTGGACGTTTATACCACTTTGGTGCTCTCAAAGATACTGCATAAAATAAATAATGAATATAAGAAAACATTACAAAACCAACAATCATGTAGGAAATTAAGGACAGGAAGGGGGGGAGAGTAAAACATATATGTTTTTTTTCATGCATCCATTATAACTAGAGTAAATGCTACACCTCATTTGGTTCCTTTTCTCCTTTTTTCTTTTCTTTTTTTTTAACATAAGAAGTTGGTAATATACAACCTCCTTTAGTTCAATCCAACAGAGAGACGTCTGCAAACCAAGAATGTTACAAAAGTTTGTCAAAGACAAGGATGGACTAACAGAAAGGTTTATTGTCTTCAACAATTATGGGGTGGAAAACCATACTATTGACCTTTAGAATAGTAATAGGTACCTTGCTCGGACTGGCGACTAATAGAAAGGTGTTTGAAATAGGAACATGAACTCCATTGAAGGAAGAGGATGTACAAGATATGAAAAGGGGACTGACAATCTAAAAGCAATACTTTCAAAAGATCAAACACACCAGTGCCTTGAAGATCCTTGATAACTTATACCTAAAGAAGCCACAAAATAATCCAGCACGGCTGCACCAAATGCTTTCACAGTCCAAATCCTTATCACCATTAATACTTTGATTCCTTTCTAGCCATAACTTTCAAAAGGTCATAAGAGAAAAAAACCTATCACCATTAAAACACTTCCCATCTGCAAGCTCAGCAAGATAGAAAGAATAGGTATTCCACATTAAAGCATGACTCCACAAAACACCAAAAGTAATCACTGCTTGGTTTAATATCAGACTTCATCCTTGTCTGAAGGGGATTTTCACAGCTCGTACAGAGATGGCGAGACCAAAGTGATTCTACAAATGATGGTCTGGAGTCCGGACAGTCCCAACCTATGGTGGGTGAGGGCACCCTGGTGAATCTCTTCTGTAATCAAGGCGATGAAATGTTAAGAAACCAGGAAGCTGAAGTGTGACTTGAGCAACCTTCCATCTCAGTACCTATGCTTGTTTCAGACGGCAACCCTCAAGTTTTAAATAAGAATTTGGAAGACCCTATCACCTCATAACTAGGGGGAAAGAGTATTTTAGATGAGAACTCCACTACTTAGCCGAACACCAACAGTTTGTGTATTTTTCCAATTCCAATTAGAGAGAAAGAAACACGGGGATCAGATGTTACTAAGCATAAAGGATTTCACTATATTGTAGTGATCTATTACCAATTAAACTACAGGAGCCAGTGAGCCCATGAATGCAAAGGAAACAAAGGAGACCGGTGAAGGAAAGAACAACAAAATCAAATGTACTAAGGTTATTTCATAGCACAAGACAGCCACCAGATAGACAAACTTGCACCAGAAACCAACTTACCCGCACTAAAATCATTCTCTCCTACACCATAACGGCTGCAACTCTGTAAAAAGAAGGGAAAGTAAAATAAAAGAATAAGATTCATACCAAAAAACTATGAAAATGAAAAAGAACTTGATACATCAATTTTTTTCAGAAATGAAAATTGAAGGCACACAAATATGGATAACGATGATTTCATTCCACAGAAGAGCAGTTGATTACATTAATAGCCTTTGCAGTTTCACTTCCATATATTGAAAAAAGATTTAAAGAATACATCTCACAACCAAATCACTCATGACTAAGTTTTACACATCTCATCAATAGTATGATGCCCTTTTTATTACCATAGGGAGGATGCTTGCACGATGGTTTTTTTGGTTTGGCCTCACTTTCTTACTTATTCCTCTTCATAAATGTTTGGCTTATTTATTAAAAAGATAAGGAGAAAAGAAACAATGGTGCAAACAGAAATACAAGAAGCCAAAACTTTAGTTTCATGTGGCGACTTCCGAACAGCACATCAACTTTCTCAATATATAAAAAGTTATGAACTTGCACAACAGAACAAACCACGCAATTTATAACTAAAAATTTGACATATTCCAGAGAATTAAAGAATTCCTTAGGTACATTATCTGATCCAAACCATAAAAGCATTCACATTTTATTAAAAATCTGAAAGAGATGTATTTGGGCCCTTGAATTTGGCTGTAAGGTTCTTGTACAAGTGGTTCCTGTAAATGACTTATTGATTTGCAATGTCTCACAAACTAATCAACTAAAGTTCTCGTACGAGTGGAAGGACCGTCAACCAACCAAAATATGGAACCTAAAAAGGAGAAACCTTTATGGGAGATTAGCTATCAAGCTATTAATCCTCGTGACAAACTTCAACGTAGGTTGCCTTATATGAGCATCTCACCTCATTGGTGCTCCATTTCAATTTTGAATCACAAGACGACCTTTTGTTACATGCCTATATGCATCAAAGTAGTGGGGCCGGGTCCTCAAATATTTTGGTTGGTCGATGGTCCTCCCACAAGATCCATCTCCTAGCCTCTCTCATGTGCTTTTGGGCCATCCCTTCAACAATCAAAAGAAGCTCTTGTGGATGCATTTTACTAGGGCGTGCTTTTGGATCACTTAGCAAGAAAGAAATCAAAGAATTTTCAAAGGAAAGGATGAAGGAACTCACTTTTGATAGGTTTTTTGAAGCTATAGTTTTCATGACTATCACTTCGTGTAAATGCTCTCCTTTTTCATTTCTATAGTTTATCTTCTATTTTAACTAATTGGAGAGGCTTTTTGCAACTCCCTTGGAGTGGGGCTTTCCCCTTTCTTTCTTTTCTAATTTCATACCATTAATGATATTGGTTCTTATCAAAAATAAAAATAAAAAATTGGTTTAGTTGTTCATGAAAGTTCTAAAATATTATAGAATTTCCACGTACACAAAGGAAATCGTTTATGTTTATGTATTCCATGGAAAGGAATAACCAAGTTTTTCAAAGAAAAGGATAAGGTTGAAGAACTACTTGCATCTTGCAGAGCATCTTTGTTGCCTTCTTTATGGTGGTATCCTTGGAAGCTTATATTAGTCGGTTCATCCAGCTAGCCCGACACTCATGGGTATCAAAATAAAACTTTTCAAACAATGACTATTAATCATACTTTCTTATCCAGCAATCCCATCGCATAATCATCAAAGATATTGCCAATAGTATCCTTGATCTCAGCCTACCAGTCCAGCTAGTAACATTTACTTAATTTTTCATAGTATTTAATATAAATCAGTCGTCTTCAGATAGTTCTTTCTTTCAAAGAAACAGTTTCTTATTTTAAAAAATAAAATAAAATATTGGGGAGGGAGAAGAACATTGAACACTCCCCAGAAGTCATAATTTAACATATTAATTCTCTGGACAGAATTCTAAGAAAACCTGCACAAAGTAAAAACTTCCGCGAGTACCCAACAAGCTTTAAAGGAATGTACCTCAATATTATATAAGCCAATCTTCCCATCAAATGAAGACGCTGAGATAACACCAGGAATCCTAGGATACCAGTGTACATCAAAGTTCCAGTTGGTACTAGCAGGCAATTCACACACAATCTGCATTGGGAGAGAAAAATCAGAGTAGTTTCCTGATTAATGCATTTATTCAAGCACCTAGTAATAAAAGAATGATGGAGTATAGAAGGATGAAAATTAGAATATCAAAGAACTGCAACAGAGCTTACATCTCCAGAAATCGTATCCCAGCAGATAGTTCTGTTATCTTTAGCACATGTTAGCAAGTAGGAGGTATCGGTGGGACACCATGACATTGCAATTACACCTGATTTACGAGCAAAGTACTTTTAGAAGGTTCATTTTGGCAAAAATAAACAATTAAACTTCATGCAAACAAGAAATATCCAATTCATCATTAGTAGATGAAGCAACATGTACGTATTACAAGTCAAATTAATCAACAGTTAAATAGACTTAATCAGCTACTTGCAAAGTATACAACTACTTCACTAATCTATCTAGTATCGTTTTATGTACAGCAATTAACAAACTTAAATGGAAGAGTTCTAAAACCTTGGTTGCTTAAAAGGAGAAAAAGAAATTAATGTCACGGCTCCTACAGTCCAATGCATGATGAAAATGCTTTGATTGATCAGCTGTAAAATGAGATGAACAGGAGAACTAATAGGTTCCATTTTATCATTTGCAAATGTGAAGCATCTAATCTTCACTTTCCACCTTCCCCAGGTCATCAGGTTATTGTTTGGTCTTTTATGACAAACAAGTTCCAATGTCATTAGCGGACAGGAAAACAAACAAACAAGGCATTCATCCTTAACTCCATTTAATTTAACATGAACAAAGTATTGAAAAATCAATATAACACTCATTATTTTAGGCAGTGAATTCATTAATAATACAAGCTCGGACTGTAAAAGCTCAGCAACCCTCAATCTTTTAGTCCTACCAACAGGAATATAAAAAAAAAAAAATAGAAAATTTAAACACAAGACAACAATCAGAGGTCTAACAAAGTACAATGCCATCATACAAATTGCAAAAGGAAATTAATAACACCAAGAAATCCGTTATCAGATTATCAGATCATATCTACCTAAATGAGGTTCATTTACCATTTCTGTATATTATTCTGTAAATGTGAGAGCAGTTCAAGGACAGAAACTACAAGTATAACATAAAATTAAACTTCATTGCCATACCTCTAGTGTGGCCCACAAACTCTTTAACTGGTGTCATAATATTCCGCATATCCCAAAGCTGAAAGAAAGAGAATGTGTTAACTTAAAAATAGTATGAAATCTTTACAATATTTAAGAGTATAATGTCTGGGAATCATCACCCTGAGGGAAGGAGAACTATCATCATCTGAAGCAACAACGAGTTGAGTTGCAAGATCAGGATTCCACTGCAGCACCGAGCAACGTCTTCTAGTGGAATCTGAAAAACTGAGTTGACAGGCAATATAAATTTATCAAATGCAACCCAGAAATTTTGGACTTCATCCAAAAAATTTTGAATTTAATAATTCACTTAGAATTACCTTATAACTGGTTTTTGCTTCTTCAGGTCCCAAACGACTGAATCAAAAAGAGTTATAAATGAAATGTTAGGAAGAAAAGCCAATGTTTTGAATCCTTTCAGAATAGGATATTTTTCTAGTTGCTCTTATTGTAGACCTCTTCCCCTCCCCTGCCCCTTTGTAATTAAGCTCTTTTTTCCATCTATCTTTTTTATTTCTGAATGAGAAATCAGTTTTCAATATGTGACCATTGAAAGAGCTTTTTTGTAGTCTCAAGGTTGAGGCTTTCCTTCCCACCCTTTTTGTAATTTCATTCACAATTAGATATGTTTCTTGAAAAAAAAATTAAATTCAAAATAATAAAAGTTAAGCTTTCTTCAATCATGAAACCGAACTTTCATCTAAAAAAAATAAAAGAAAACAAGTGCCTAAAATAATAACAGACCAAAAAAATGAGACAGCATTTCTTTCCTCACCTGTTGCTCCATTATATGACGTGGAGGCTAATATATGTTGAACTTTGCTATTCCACGATAAGAATGAAATTTCACCCTGAGCTGCAGAGCCACTACCCTGCAAAAAATGGAATCAACAAATAAATATCCATTTGATTTGATGGTTATAATAATTTGGCAAAAGAGAGGAAGGGGAGGCATGGTAGCTAATAGCATAATGAAGTAAAGCTTTTCCTGACATGTAAGAATACGAAGACTAGAGATCTAATGCAGCTGTTTTTTTTATTTTTGATATCCGTGAGTGTTCGGGCCAGCTTACGCGCACCTCGACTAATCTCACGGGACAACTTGCCTGACCCTACAACATTTGGGTGTCAAGCAAACTCGTAGGAAATTTATTCCTAGATAGGTGGCCACCATGGATTGAACCGCAGCTGTTAATATCAAACTAGCTAACTAATAGTTTGATCCATTACATAGTCCTACTTGGCTGCCCCGAGGCAATTGTTGTTTTTTAAAGGGGACTAAATCCTTCAAAATTTAACTATTTTATAAGGAATTTTTATATTGAAAATAAGGAAATACATAAGAGCTGCACAAGGGTAGCCCTAAGAGGCAATCAAAGAGTAAGAAAAGATCCTCCAAATGGAATTAATCGAGGGAGTACAAGTACCAGAGCTTTTTTCCTTTTTTTTGTAACAAGAAATAGAAAAAACGTTTTTATAACGAAATAGAAGCAAGAAACAACTACAAAACCCATTAAAAGAAGAAACCTTTCTCCTCCCTCACAAAGATTATCAATTTCCTTTCCAGCAAAATAATCCAAAAAGCTAAAAGATGGCATAGAAAAGTCATTTTGAGAACCCAAAAATGAAGTTTCATATTCGTTGAAGCATCCAAAACTGAGGTTTAAAAATAAACCTCGAGAGGTATTGATCAAGCATTGCCCTCTTGATGCAAAAAGCATCAAGAGTAACAAGGAAAGGGAAATTCTTGGTGTGTAACAACCTCTACAATTCTTGTCAAGATCAATATTTACAGAACCTCCAACTTCAAACTAAAAGTATATTGACTTGACTTACCCTCAATCACACGAAAAACAAATAGATAAACAAAACAAGCTCGCTTAGGAAACAGTTCGCCCACATGTTCTCCATCCAAGTTTGGGGGAGGGAGGGAACCCTCTGTCTAATTCAGAAGACAGTGGTTGGACGTGTTTTTACTAAATTGACCAAATGAAAGAAGCCAACTATTTCCAAAGCAGGTAGGCTATGGCTAAACTTTGCTCAATCAGTCCTCTCAAATGTTCCCTCTTATTTCCTTCACATGTTCATGGTTTCTTACACTCCATTTACTCTAAGACCCTTAATATTTGCATAGGTCCCTACCCACCACTAGGCCAAGGTGGTTACTCTCCTTGTAAAGATATCAAGGAGCTCATTAGGGACTTTATTTCATAGGGGCTAACTTTGGATATGGAAGCCACCCCGTAAATTGGAAGTTGGTCTAACTCAAAGTTTGGGTGGATTGTCTCCCGACCCTACAGCATTTATTCACGTGGGGCATTGCAATTATATTTATAATTAACTGGTTCATGTGGCTTGAAAATAATGATGATTTCCCATGCTTGATAAGTAGAAAGGAAATGACTAATCTCGTTGCTTTAGTTTGTATCTCTCTTATTATTTCCATACAGAATGCAATTTCTGTCTCTAATCCAAAAAAGCAAGAGAAACGAAACGAACAATGATTTCAATAGATTCCTCAGAGACATATAATAATGGTGGGTACATATAGATCATAATATCTCTCAGAAGGTTAACGTCGACAATAAATTGTGAACCAAATTTAATTTGCATAGCCCATTATATAAGAAAAAGAAAAGTGATCCATATGTTGTTAACAAGAATATTAGACAGTTGCAAGCATGCTATAATAAAAATTATACAATCTAACACAGTTGAACCTTCAGAGGTGGAAAATGAATAGGTTGTGATGGGTTGGCTAAATCCCATATGCAGATCTCTCCGTCATCAGCTCCGGATGCAAGCAAGTTTGGTGTAATTGTATTAAATTCTAAACCACGCACCTGTAAGAGCAAAATATTAGAGATATCAGTGTGAGAAATATGGTACATACAACAGTAATATTAGCGTAACCAAAACTGATGTGAGCATTTCAAAATGTTCAAGAACTTACAGGCCCTTTATGCCTTGTTAGATGTCCAACTAGTGGAGTTTCACCTGCCTCAGGACTGAAAAAAGAAGGTGAAAGAGAGTCAAGCCTACAAAGCATTAAAGAAAGCTAAACCTAATTCCCTGAAAACTATTGTTGTAGGGTTACTGTAAAATTAAACAAGCAAACTGAATCTAGTACAAATATATTCTTTTCAGAGGGTGTGGAAAGGAAACTTTACTGTTCATTTTTTCAAGAGGTGGACTTAATCGTAACTATTAGATATGATTCTCATAATGAGATTCAGGGATTTCGGTAGACAATCAACCGTAAGAAACTTTTATAAGCACTTATTAGCAAGCTTCTCGACCTATCTACGACTATCAAATAACTTAAATGGGCTAGATGTAAAGGAAACTGAATTATCAACTGCTAACCAGGTTCAGATTCATATTTGAACCAATATTTTTATGTAATGAACATTACGGAAACCTTCCTATAATCCACCTTCACAGGGTCCAAAAAGAAAAAAAAATTTCACAAGGGGTAAATAGACAATTAAACCAATTCAGAAACTAAAAGCAACACAGACTAATCATTGCGTCAATTTGATCATTCGTAATTAATCAATTCTCACGCTATACACTTCTGCTCAAATTGCTTCAACTAACTCTTCATAGAACACTCACAAGGGGTCAAAAAACCAAACTCATTAAGCCTACTGCAGTTAAATTACAAAAATTGGTTTGAAGCCAACTCCCCGAATAATCAGCACCCCTTAACTAAGAACTAATAAACTCTACTTCCCCCATTTACCAGCAACCGAAACCACTTCGGCACAAATACAATCCAAATTGTTACAAACATATTGATCCAATATAAATGTGAAACCAAGTCGAATTACCGGATCAGCGCAAGAGGGTTCCAAATATCAATGTTCCCATCAACGAGTCCACCGGCAATGAAGCCCAGAGAATATTGTTCCGAACCCGATCCATTCTTTCCCCAGGAGAGGCGATTGAAGCGTTCAGAGCTCGGAGAATCCCCAATTACAGGAAGGTCCTTATCATCCGACTGGAAATCAAGCTTGAAGATCTCGAGATTGGCTGATGAACTAAATGACAGATCCACTGCACCCGCCATCGTCCCGGCGGCCATGTACGGCACGTCCGGTGCTATAGCAACGGACGCCGATCGATTCACTCCTTTTATACACGCCATTGAAAACCCAAACTACGAAAACAAACAACAAAAACAAAACACTACACCCAATTGAATTGTATCAACAATCTACGTATACAATTACAACCATAGGAAAGGAAGAAGAAATGATCGGCGGATCTGGAGGAATTTAGAGAAATTTTTTTGGAGAGTGTATGAGAATTGAGGGTTGTAGTTTCGATCTGATCTGTGAAATGCAAGTGAAAGTGAGAGACTCGCAATTCTCTCTCCCTCTCGCTCTCCAAAATTTTACGCAAAACAAAAAATGACAAATCGGGATTTTGAAGCTTTTATTTTTGCCGTTTCCGGGAGTTTAATTAGCGGGTTTCAGGAGATTTGATTCTCTGTGAAATGGAACACTAGGGTTTATGTTAGTCAACGTTTTCTAAAGGCGACTGCTTTGTCATTCGTCCAATGACAAAACGACGTGTTTCTTGATGAAGCCCTTGGGCCCAATGAGATCCATTGCTTGGAGAATATGGGCTTTTTTTCACGAGTGGGCCCATTATGAAATAGAGATACGTTGTCAATCTGTGCTTACAATTGTGAGCCCATTATGAAATAGAGGTCCATTGCTTGGTGAATATGGGCTTTTGAAATGGGTTTTCCATCTTTTGATTGTGGAAACTGATTCTCTCAATGATATTTCTTAACTGGATTATTTAGTCTCTTCTTTAAAGAATGGTTTACGATATTTATAGAGTTACTCATTTGTTGGCTCACTTAACTTTGGCAGTTCATATATATCACGTTTGGTTAGAAGATTGACCTTTTGAAATTTCTGATGTTGTTTTGGCAGATTCTTTATCTGTGGTATGTTCTTAATGGTTGTCAAATTTCATTTGTTATAAAAAAATAAAAAGTTTTAAGTCAATTCATATAGTTTATATCGACTTAATTTTAATGTACATTTTAAATTTTAATATTTTTAATAACAAGACATCCATGAAAATGAAAAAAAAAAGTTACTCTAAAAAAAAGTTTATACATCGTACTTGGTAGTTTTCTTTTTTTTTTTTTAAGTTAACGGTGTCTTGTCTACTAAGTTATTCATGGATTTTTTTTTTTTTTTTTTTTGTATTTAGTAGTCGTCGGTTCTTGTTGATCTAAAAGTTCTAGCATCATTTGTAGTTTGAGAAAACTCCATGTATGAGTTCTATGGTTATATCATTTAATAACTATAACTTCTATTCGCGAAGTATGAACTTGTGTGCTTATTTTTATTTAATTGTTTGTATTAAGGCTCGATGGGAAAAAATGCATGTGGTTTTTATAGGGTAGACATGTTTGGTAAGAATTAACTAAATCAAAACTTTTAAAATCAATAATTAACTCTAAAACTAACTTCAAACTATAGGAATCAAATTGATAATTAATCGAGCTATAATTTCATAATCTTATTCCCTTATTTTTGTTTCAAAAGTGTTTGTCTTTTTATAAACCAAGTTCTTGGTTTTATTTTAACTGAAGTTAAAAGTGTACATACTCTGAGTATTTTATGTATTAGACCTTAAAGTACATATTTGAACTATATGTATTTAATTTTGATTGTTCACATTATTCATTATAAATGTTAAATAAAATGCATGTTAGTCTATCAAAACAAAGGTGGGGACTCGACATTCAGCTTTAAAGAAAGTAATTAACGTATTGAATCATACTTAAATTGCAATGAATAGTCATGTTCCAATAGTTTTAAGAGTTCCAGATTTTTTTTAGTTTTAGAAATCTTCATAAATCATTTCTATCGTTATAAGTGTTGTTATCTAATAACGCTCATTTATGAGGTTATTTAGCTTTAAAACACATGTTTATGGCTTATAAATTACGTGTTTATTATTTTAAATTATGTCAAATAGACCAAATTTTAAGTATAAACAAAGTAAGTATGTTTGTGTATCATTAAGATTTGATTTGAACTCTACATGGCGTTTAAGGTTTCTTTTCTTGTTTGGTTGTCTAACTCACCTCCCCCATTGATTGGTCTCAAGTCAAACCTTTTTGTTGTAACGATGTTGTTCTTCTTCCCATGTGGTGTGAAGCTATGGATAATGAATTTCAAGCTTTTGATCAACTTAATAAAACTTGGGACTTAAATTCTTCTTCTAACTCTGAGCATATAGTTAAATGGGTCTATAAAATCAAGTGTGACTTCGAAGACAATATTCAACGCTACAAGATATGCCTTGTGGCAAAAGGATATCTTCAACATTATGCACTACAACAAATATCCCCTTTAATAATTTTTTAGGAAGCCTTTTATAAAAAAAAAATGCTATTAAAAAAAGAGGAAAAACGGGAAATGACATTATTTTGGGTGTTGGTCGAAATACATGAAATTACCCAACAAATTTCTCCATCTCGTGGGTTACGCTTTTCACACTCTCTTCACCCTGTTCGTTCGTTCTCTCAGTCAATCTTCACGTGTTCTCTTTGTGTCTTCATCACGAAAGGTCTCTTTAGGTTCTCTCTTCTTTTTTGCAGCTTTGATCCTTCCTTCTCTCTCTTCTTCTTGAAAAGTCTCATCCTTCTCTCTCTTCAACTTTCACGTTGATTCTCTCTGTATTCTCATTCGTCCTTTCCACTTGTCGCCAATTCCATCTCTCTCTAAGTCTTTATCGGTTGTTCTCTCTCTCTCTCTTAGTCTTTTTTCCCGTCTTCCCCAATCCATTCAAGCATCTCTATGTGTTTGGCTCCAAAATTCTAACTTTCTCCTTCGTTGGATTGCTTCGTTCACCGATTTGAATATCTTTGCACGCTGTGGATCGATTTGAGCAATTCGTGAGGTAAATCAATTTATGCTATTTTTCGTCCTTTGCTTTTGTTTCAATCTTCCTCTTTTTTGCTATTCTTTTGCATTTTTAAGCTGTAATTTATAGATTTCTAGGTTTGATTCTTAATTTCTTTATCTTAGAGCTATTTATAATAAAAATCCTAAAAGTCTTACTTCACTTATGTGAATGTGTTGAGGAATGGAAGACCAAAAATTGACCCATTTGCCCATTTTTCCCTTTTCCCACATTAAGATGTTTGTTGTTGAGATGTTTGTTAAGGAATGGGTGTCTTGTTTGTTGAGATGTTTTCTTACAATTTCTCTATTTAGATATCTTTGTGTCGGACATTGAAGGTGGATTCTTGAGGCTTAAAACTAAATATAAGGCAGTTGAAGAAAAACCCTAATTCTAAGGTAATATTTTAAATTCTATCTCATTTCTTATTTTTGCAAAAACATATACATATATATATATATTGGCTATGACGTCAACAATTTTTGTTTCTTGAACTTATAAAAATCAACCTCCTTAATTTTGTTATGTAAATTTTCTTACGTTGTTTCATTTTTTTTCTTCGATTATTTACCTATTGATTGTTAGTTGATTATTTTCCTATTGAGTGAATGGTGTTTTGAATGGTGTTGATTATGTTTTCTTTCAGCAAATTTGTTTTCTTGTTTCAGCAAAGTTCCTTGTCTTCATAATGTCAAGACCTTTAGCACTAGTGTTGGACTACATAGAAACTTTTACTCATGTTGTCAAGTCATCCTCTATCTGTGTGGTGTTTACCCTTGCCTCACTTGACGTTAGTCTATTTGCCAACTTGATGTTAGCAATGTGTTCCTTCACATGTACTCTAAAAGAGGAGGTCTATACTTCTTAATCGTAGGGATAATACATTTATCCTAATATCCTCATCACATTTTTTGACTTTCTATGGACTCAAGCAACTTCCTCGAGTTCTATAAAAAGAATTGAAACCTTTCCTTCTATTATGGGATTTCACACAATCAATGATTGGCATGTCCTTGTTCATCACTCCACCAAGGGAACTCTCTTTTTACTTGTACAATGTTAATGATATAATTCTCACTATCTCTTCTTCTCCTTTGAATGCCATCTTTATCTTCCAGTTATGGAAGGTGTTTGCTGTCACTATTTTCTCATAATTCAAGCTCACTCATGTTCTAAGATTGTTCTAGGAAAATTGTCAAAAATAACCCTAAAGGGGTGTTTGGCTCACCACATGAATTGGTAAAAATTATCAACTCAATGTTTGGCCCACCAACATTAATATATTGATGGAATTGAGTTAGTTATTTTTACCAACTCACCCCAACTCACCCCAACTCAACAACTCTCCCTCCATCCAATGTTTTCAATGGCTCCACCAGTTGGGCACTGTCGGTGATTATCACCATCACACTCATGATGACATACTCCAATGACCAACTTAGACGACTACCTTTGCGTAGTCAACTTTGGCGACCAACTCAGGGCTCTGACAACCACATTTGACAACAACTCCAGCAAAGACCATTTCCAATGATGAACTATAGTGACAACCACCTGTGATGACAAAACACTAACATTCACCTCAGGCAACCAACTCTGGCGAAGACCACCTCTAATGGTCAATTTCAGCAAAAACCACATTTAGCGACCAACTCCGACGATTACCTCGGGCGACCAACTCCAAAACTACCAACTTGGTCGTTATCTCCAATAATTAACTCTAACGATCAACTCAGCTGATATATATACTAAAAGAAAAAACAAAACACAAAAGATCTTGTCCTGCAAAAGTGTTTTTAAATATAAAATTGAAATTATTAGTTGATAGTGTTCAATAGTCATCTTTTATAGTAATGGGATAGTGATGGATTATTTGAGGATGATCAAGTCATCCTTATAAACCTACTTGTCATAGACATTTCATGCATATGTCAACTCATATGTTCCACGACCGTTAAAGTATGATGTAGAGTTAATGATTATATAAATAATAGTATTTTGTCTACATTAAGTACAATAGTTACCCGTAGAAAATTATAATATGTATTATTAATTCACTAACAAGTTTATGTGATGTTTTTTATCCAATAGTTTATAAAGAAAATTTGTTAAAGACTACATGTTTTTAATTTATGAAACTTTTCATCCGCTAAAGAGAAGGTTTGAAAATTAATGAACTATAATATAATATAAATAAAATTTTATGATTTTTTTTTTAGAAAATAGAATATGAGAGTGAACAAAAACACTAGGTGGAACAAAAAATAAAAGGTTATTCACAAATGCAAACAAAAAATAAAAAATATTCTAAATTTCTAACACTCACCCCCAAAACATAAAGTACTGAATCCCAAATAGTCACTTGTTTTACTGTTGATGGAAGAGAGAATGAGAAATATGGACAAAAAAAATCATATATTATATATAGACCAAAATTACCTAATTTCATTGACAAATCTATTCATATGGACAAAAATATACATATTTTATACCTAGGATGATTAAACTAGATCAAAATTGAAAAAACATAAACAAAAATAGAATTTAAACCTTTTTTTTAGTATTATATAAAAAAATAATGAAGGAGAATATTCAAACAAACACATAAATTATGTTTCAAACAATAAAAACTGCGGAATATACAAAAAAATTTCAATCTAATCATAAACACTATTACTATAGGTTATTTGATTCCCACTTATCGAACAAACGCACACAAAAAAAAAATTGAAAAATTTTTAAAAATAGAAAAATGAGGAAAACTATTTACATAAAATAACAAAATTTTTAGATAGTTGTGATAGACGCTGATAGAAGTCTATCAGGATCTATAAATGATAGAAATGATGAAAGTCTATCACTCATAAAAGTCTATCAATGTCTATCAGTATTTTTTTTTTTTTTTGTTATTTTCTGTAAATAGTTTGACATTTTTTCTAGAGAAATTACTACGAAGATAAAAAATATCAAACTATTTATAAATATAGAAAAATTTCATTATTTGTCAGCGATAGAGCGCAATAGAATTCTATCGCTTGAGCGATAGTCTATCTCGGTCTAATTAATAAAATAAATATTTAATATATTAAAAAAAATAAAAGAATTATATATTTATTTCCATGCCTTCCATGATAAGTTAAAGAGAAAAAAAATACAATCATCCCAATGGATTCACATTAAACTCAACCATGGTTAAAAGATAAATCATTTTCATAAATTAGTTTGAATTTACCAACATTAAAATAAATATACTCTAACAAATTATATAATTGATAAGAATGATTACATTTCCAAAAGACTAAAAAAAGTTATCCTTTTTTAGAATGTGAGAAGAATAAATTATCCACTCTGTCTCCCCAACATTGGCCTTTCTTTTTAAATTATTATATATTCATTTCTCAATAAATTAATTATTAAATTTTATATAAAAGAACAATTTCTGTCTTTCTGTTGGCGCCAAAAAAAAGAAAGTAAGTATTTTTTTAGTTAATATTTGAACATAATAATGGACATGAGTAGTTGTACTTTACTATTTACAACAATTTAGTTTCTATCACAATTTTTTTTTTATCAAAATTAAGTATTATTTTTTTATTATGTTAACGGCTTAGTCTTTATAGTTTATAAAGAAACTTGATTCCTAATATCAATCTACATAGGTAAGAAATTTCATTAAATCATATTAACATTTTTCATGATATAGACTAAATCATTACAAATTGTAAAATATATAGACTAAATCCTTATTTATTAAAGTTTAAAGACAAAAGTACATGGACTAAATCATTATCAATTAAAATTTATGGATTAAATTGTTACTTTTATAAAAGTATAGGACCATTTTTCTAATATAAATTTAATTTTGAACTTATTAAAAATTACTAAAATAAACTCTCTTTTTCTTAAGAAACTAAAGTTCAAACTAAAGATCTTGTCCTTGTCATGGATTCTTAATTCAAAATAAATTTAGTAATGTAAATAAAAGATCTTCCCACAAATACATAATCCATAAAAACAATCACAACGTAACATTTTCTTAAAGATACATCGAGATACTAGAATATATAAATGTTTACTCAACATTCTATAGATACAAAAAAAAAAAAAAATTTAAAGAGAAACCTTCGTATTAATTAAGACATACGTCACCGTGTTTTGTCCCCATTCTCTCATTTTTGTTCTTTTAGTTCAACTGACGTGGAAAACGAGCAATTACCGTTTAAGACCGTAATCGATACTATATCTCCTCATTTATGCTCCAACTATCTCGGCCCGACCCGACTAACCTAATTTGTTAAAAAAACAAAAAAAGAATCTTAATAACAAAATTAAAAAGAGAAGAAAAAAGGAAAATTCCAAGACTTAATAAACTAAAACTAAAAAGATTATAAAAAAGAGAGAAAAGTCCAAAATCAGAAAGGAGCAAAATATGTGGAATAGCCACCAGGCAATCACACCTATATTTGGCAATATGTATACTAAATGCAGCAACCATTAAATTACCATATACAGCATTCAAGTAATCAGTGAAAAGAGAAGGAAAAGAAAATTAAAAGAAAATGAAGAAGACGACTTGTCGTCTCTGAGATGCCAAAGGACTGAGAAGACTGATGATGATGATGAAGAAGAAAGAAAAAGGGAGAAACAGAGAAGGGAAGATTTCATTTGAAAGAAACAATGGAGAAAAAAGGGAAAAAGAAAAAGGGGGGAGAGAAAGAGAAGGAAGTGGGTCCCTTCAAAAGAGACCTATAAACACCGAAAACACTCTAAATGTGGCAAAAGGAGTCATGCATAACTCTATATAGTATACAGAGCCATGCAAGGTTGCCGTTTCCAGCCCCTTCTGCCATTTGGGGTAAAACGCTCTCTCACGCTCCTTTATCTTCTCTTCTCTAAATTTGGTAATCTCTTACCCTCTTTCCCAAGTTTATCACAGGCTCCCAAATGGGCAAATATTGAACCTGGAAAACGGGGAAAGGAAAGGGGAAAGAAAAAAGGGGAAAAAGGGTTGAGGGCTGCAAAAACAAGGGGGAATACGAGAGGGGTTTTTCGTTTTTTGGGGGGATTTTTGAGTATTTTCGATTTAAACCTGTGATTTTTGAGGGTTTTGATCAACTGGGTGTTTGGGATTTGGGGTATTTTGAAATGGGTCGAGGGAAGATTGAAATCAAAAGGATTGAGAATGCTAATAGCAGACAAGTTACATTCTCGAAGAGACGAGCTGGGTTGCTTAAAAAGGCTCAAGAACTTGCTATTCTTTGTGATGCTGAAGTTGCTGTTATTATCTTCTCTAATACTGGCAAGCTTTTCGAGTTTTCCAGTTCTGGGTTTGTGTTTTCTACACACTCTTGATTCTTTCTTCTTCTTGGTTTTCCCCCCTTTTTGCATGTTAGCTGTAGATACTCTATTTTCTAGAGATTAGTGTTGGATTTTCATCAGATATTGGAGAAATTGAGCTGAATCTTTGGGGGGTTTTGGTGTTTTTGTTTGCACATTGCATGTTTCATTTTTCCTTCTTTGAGGATGTCATTGTGTTTGCTGAATAGAATGCTTCATTCTTACTCTTCTTCATTGCTTATCTTTTTCCTTTTATTAATGTTTTAGATAGTTTATGGTCTTAAGGAGGACCTTTTTTGGGTGTCTCTGTACTTGACTGTATTTAACTACATTCTATTTTCTTTCTTCTCCATGTTTTGAATCATTACTCCAAGTTTCATATAGTGAGTTTAAGTTTGGTGCTGGTGAAACATTTTCATTGATTTTACAGTTATGGTCTGAAAGCTTTGTAATTACTGAACATGCTACAGCCCCTTTTCTTAAAATATCTTATCATGTCTGTGAACTTGGAAGGCTTGTCTGAAGGATCTTGTCTGACATGTCTTTTGAGGCAAGACCAAAACGTGATGAATTGACTTAGATTGAATGTGGTGACTCACTGCAATTTTTTTTTAATTGAATTGACTTCTCGTTCCTCGTAGTTGCCCGATTTTTTCTTTTTGAATTCTTTCATGTTCTGTTTGGTGCTCAACTCTGTTTCATTCATTCTTCCATCACTGCCATTACTTGTATGGAGATTTGAGGTTTGGCAATATAACTTGGATCTGCCTTTAGAAATTGGAGAGGAAAATTATGAATGGAATCTACTTCTTTTATATGGTTTGAAGTTGGTTTTGTTTCTGATGTTGTTTTTTTACATTACTTCATGAATTATGACTCAGACAGAGAAGATGTCTTTACTATTGTCCATCGTCTTGTCACTGTTACCACCGCGAAGATGTATGGACATTCATTCAAAAAGAAGTAAATAACCGAGGTCGAAATATAAAATGGCTACTTGGATTTTTTCATTAATATGTTTCTTTTAGGAGTACTTAAATCTAATTGAGATGTTTTTTTGAATATAGACTGAAACATGAAATCAAGTGCTGAATGTACATTATCATTTGCTCTCTCTTTATTACAAATGAAGCTTAACCCAATCTATTTTATCCTTCTTTGGGCAGCATGAAGCATACTCTTGCAAGATACAACAAATGTGTAGAATCTTCTGAGGCTACAGTAGACGTACGCAAGGTCGAGGTATTGATTGTTCCATATTAGGTTAAAGTACAGATGAACTTTCATGCCCATGTCTAGTAGGTCTTTGAACATTTAAAAAGTATCCAATAGGTCATTAAACTTTCAATTTTGTGTTTAATAAGTTCTTAGCACTTTCAACATTTATTTAAATTAATGAATCTATTAGACATAAAATTAAATATTGAATCTAATACGACATTAACTTTTAATTTTGTTTCCAATAGGTTCGTCCATTTAAAGAAAAAACATTCGAATAGGTATACCTATGATTGAAAGTTTGGAGACTTATTAAACACTTTTTCAAGTTGAGGGACCTATTTAACACAAATTTAAAAGCTCAGAAACTATGCTTGTAACTTAACATTTATGTTATTTAGATTAGGGTGATACCACAAGAATATTATATTTTTCGTCACATTCTAGAAGACAAGGTTGATAAAGGAGTATTTGTACTGCAACATTTCTATATTTTGCAATGTATTGATTGTTATTGTTTTGGGTTATAACTGGTTGGTTGTTTGTTTTATTTGGATGTTCTCGGATGAATTGCATTATTCTTATAACAGTATCTTCCTCCCCAGAAGCAAGAGCATGAGGAGATAGACATTCTAAGAGACGAAATAACAACTCTGCAAATGAAACAATTGTATGTCATTTTACTTGAAGTGTGATCTTTAAAGTGAAGTTGCATCTTTTATATGTATTTTATCATTTTTTGCTGTGCAGACAGCTATTGGGAAAGGATCTCACTGGCTTAGGCTTCAAAGAGTTGCAGAACCTGGAGCAACAACTAAATGAAGGGTTATTACTAGTGAAAGAAAAGAAGGTTCGGGTTTGACTTCCCCTTTTCTTTTATCTCCCTTAAGTAAAAATATTAAGATTTTACTGATTTTCTGTAACATGGAACTTCAAATGAATAGTTGTACTTTCAAACCTTGATGAACCTTCTATTTCTTTAGGAACAGTTACTGATGGAGCAACTAGAGCAATCAAGGGTACAGGTGACTTACTATATTTTGTGCCTTTACTATATAAGACATGCCTTCAAATTTTGATACTTAAGTGAGTTTTAATCCTTGAAAAATGGAACCTCAGAGAGAGAACTTTGATGAATAACATGCTAAACCTTAGTGGTAACTAATGTTTTGATCTTTATACTTGTAGAGGTTTTCTTAGGTCCTCTCCTCAAACTTCTACAAATTCTTGCTTTGCTTTGGTCAAATTCGCCTGTTGGTAATAGACTCGATATGTGACTTATAACCCAAGTTCACATGATGAGTGCGAAAATTCTGCCAAATGCACATTGCACAATGATAATTCAAAGATAAACCAAAGCGGATTTTTATATAAAGTTCACGTTCTAAAACGGAACCTTTGAAACTATACCAACCATACCGTCTAAAATGAAGTATACAAATTTAGAGCCTAAAATATGATTTAAACCTAATAACCATGATATTAGCATGGTGAGTACAGAGAAGTGAATTTGGAGCAGTAGGTATGAGAAGAAAACTGTAGATTATGCAAAAGTAATGGCATGGTCAGGCTATTTCACTATGGAAACCTCATTTTCACCCAAAGGCAACTAGTAGCTAGAAATCTCATGGAATTATTTATTCACATTTTTGTTTCAGGAACAACGAGCAATGCTTGAGAATGAAACTCTGCGGAGACAGGCAAGGAGATGTTGTTGATAATAACTTAAGAATCATTATATATTTACTAAGGCATGAGTTTTTATGATTATACCTCACCATCCATTGTAGGTCAATGAGCTTCGTTGTCTGTTTCCGACGGTTGATTGTCCGCTGCCTGCTTATCTTGAATACTGCTCCCTAGAGCAGAAGAACATTGGCATTAGAAGCCCTGATATGGCGTGCAACTCTGAAATCGAAAGAGGAGATTCAGACACCACCTTGCACTTGGGGTAATGGCTTGCTTTTTAACTGAGCTATGAAATTGTTCTGGTCCTACCTGCATTTAAATTATTCTCTAGTTCAATATTATGACACATCGAGAACATAGTGTAACATCATCGGTCGAATCTCACCGTTACGGTGTGCTCTGTTCTTCTCAACAATTCCCTCTGTTTTCTGTGATAGTGAAAAGATAACAGAAAACCGGCCCCAACTCTGCTTTTGCAATCTTCCATTGTACTATTGGTTATTGGCTATGTTTTTAAATTGATCCTCCCTGTTGCCCAGGCTGCCATCTCATGTTTATTGCAAGAGAAAAGAGGGTGAGAGAGATACTCATTCAAATGATTCAGGGAGCCAAATGGGCCTACTATGATCTCTCTCTCATTCATTCTGATTAATTAGAATGGCTGCACAGACACTGACGAGACGAACCGGGATAATCAGTTTCATCTCCATCTTCAGAAACTGCAAATATTCATTAGGCGACTCTGAAACCATTGAAACAGAGAGAGTTAGAAATCCTCATGTAGGAGATTAGTCATGAAAATGACATTGTTGTAGTTAGTTTTATTAGATTTTGGAGTCATTTGTTAAGAAGTTTGTAAACTCTAGTCCTTCACTTGTAGCTGCCTAAAGAAGGAATATTAGCTATTCTTTCTGGGTAATTTTAGCTGATCTGTAAGTTTTTCTGCCTCACTTCTTCTGTGGCTGAATCAAATTTGGAATGCCAATCTAAAGTTTCAATGTGTATTGAATTCTAAGGTGCCTTCTCTCTCTTGCTATCATCTCTATTTTCTTTTTCCAGGTTCCAGAAAGAAGTGATCAATAGTAAACTTGTATTTATATTGCAATTCAAGAGTAAAGTTTATACATTATAACTCACAATCACAGTTCAATATGTAAAAAAGTAGAAACAATCCAACCATGGCTATTGATTTCTCTGTCTTAGGCAATCAAGCAGTTTGCTTCTCTCTTCCAAAACATCAGAAAAGAGAGAATCAACTTCCTTCCTCAAATCATCTATCTCCTTCTCAAGAACCTCTAATCTTTTCTGCAAATTCTCAGCTGCATCACTACTTTTCCCAGCCGCCATGGAAGCAACAAGAAGCTCAACTGCATCATTCACCTCTTTAATTTCCTTCAACCTCACCCCAGATTCACAAATTGCTTTGTGAACAGTAAAATCCAATCTATCCAAACCAGAAACCCCTAATTCCCCAGATGATTTTCTCAACTCCATGAATGCCTCAGCATCTCCACTCAATCCAGAAATCACAATCCCACAAACCCACAAACCAATCTGCTTCATAATCATCAAAGGACGACAAACCACCAATTCTTCCTCAGATTTCACAACTTCCACACAAATCTCTCCACTTTCACCTTCCCTAATCGGCTCCTTGCTGAAACTGCTCGATCCTATAGGCTTTAAACGATCAATAGCAGAGGAAGGAGAAGCCTCCACCAAGCTCAAAGCATGAGAAAGCTTCAACCGAGCTTGACCCAGATGAGCAATACACGAACTAATCGAATTCAAAAGATCAAGCAATTTCAACGTGTATTTAAAAAACTCATCCCCTGATGAACCCTCATGTTTCCGAAATGGGTAGTCGATTTCCTCAAGCAACTTTGCAAACGCCCTGTGTTGAATACGAAGCAATTCGAAACACCGCTTGATCAACGAAAATGAAAGGATTCCCGATGTGGGTTTATTCAAATCAAACCCCACATCGTTCAAACGAATCGAAATTTGAGAGATAAATCTCTGAATCGCTGCCGAAACCGCTTCCGATTCATGATGATGGCGATGATGATCTTCCAGTTTGGAGAAGAAATTATCAAATGGGTGTACCGAGATGACCATGAACAGAAGCTTGCGATTGAATTGAACGATTTCTACCGCTAGGGAAGAAGTTTGTGGATCAATTTTGAGGGCTTTGCTTGTTAATTTGAATCAACAGTCAACTGGGGTTATCTAATACAGAAATTTTACGGAATTTTGAGGGAACTGGGCCAGCCCAAGTGGGAACTTTGCGTGAGATTTCAAAGCAGTCACGAGGAGGAAAGCATCAAAGGATATGAAGATGAACACAGCTTTTTCCGCTAGCGAAAGCTTTCAGTAAAAGATCAAGTAACGTGTTCATTTCGATAATGTTTATTTAAAGAAGAAAACTTTAGTTGAGGTGTGAAAGTTCAATTATTTTCTTTTTCTTTTTCTTTTTCTTTCAAAGTGAGTTATTGACTATTAAAGTTTTGTTAAGGCCAAATTATAAATTTAGTCATTAAATTTGAAATTTATGTATTTGATCTCAACGGATTGTTTGATAGATAATTTGGATTTGGTATTATGTTTAAAAATTATTTTTGAATTCTGTGTTTTAAATCGTGCAAAATCTGATACAATATTTTTATGTTTTTATTTATTACCTTCATATTTTAAATTATTAATAAATATAGTATTTCATGTTATAAATTCAATTGTTAAGTTAAATTAAAATATGTATTATTTAATATAATATAAATTATATGATATTACAAAATAATACTAATACACATTTTTTAATATAAACCAATCATATATTAACTAATAATGGTTTATATTCAATCTAATATTTAGTAACTATAGTTAGTTTTATAGTTTTTAAATATATTATATATATCTTAAACAATTATTTAAATTTGAATTTAATTTTTGAATCTACGGCTACCATACAAATATATGAAAATATGAAATATAAATTTTCATTAAATTTTTCAAATTTATGTTTTCAAGTTGTCTACTAAACATGCCTTTAGGATTACGAGAGACTTAAAATTCAAATTTATATTTAAGTAGGTCAATTAATTTTTAAAAATTATAATTTTTTCAGAGGTATATTGGATACAAAACGAAAGGTTTAGAGATCTATTTGATATAAAATTAAAAGTTCATGAACTTATTAAATAAATTCATGAACGAGTCTAAGACCAAATTTATAATTTTAAAAAATAATGTAAAATAATTGAGTTGATATTATAGGACATAGATGTTGACTTTATACAACTTGATTTCAGAATTAAATATAGAGAAATTGATGTTCAACGGATATATCGGTTTAAAGAAAGTAAAATATTGAAAATAATAATAAAAAGAAGATTGAAATTCAAACTCAAAATGAATAGTCATCAAATTGTGCACATAATTTGAATTGGCTTGGTTTGATCCGTTCCCTAGCTTTTTTTTTTAAACAAAAAAAATTATATTTTGGATTTTTTTTTATTTTTACTATTTTTAAATATAAAAAAAATGAGTAAATATTTACAAATATAAATATAGAAAATTTTCAATATTTATTTACGATAAAAGTCGAGAAATTCTAAAAATATTTACAAATATAGAAAAAATTCACTTCCATTTGCGGTAGAAGTCGAGAAATTTTTCTATCTTGGTAAATAGTTTGATATTTTTTCCATTAATAATAATTTATCTTTTTATTAATAATATTATTTTTTTAATTTATTAGAAATATATAACTTTTTTTTGGAAAATTAGTATTAAATAGAAAAAACATCAAACTATTTATAAATATAGAAAAAATTCAATATCTATCAGCGATAAATCGCAATAGAATTCTATCGATTGAGCGATAAACTTCTATCGTTGTCTGCCGCTGAAGTAAATTTTTTATAGATTTGTAAATAGTTTAATATTTTTTCTTTTTCCCTCAGAGAAATAGGTTTTTTCTAGGAAAAATGAATCAAATTCTCTTTTAATTTTGTGGGGATGGTGGTGGAAATTCTTCGCAAAAATTCACAAGAATCAAATTCTCTGCCGGAAATTATTTTCAAATTAAATGGTTAGTTTACAATGAAAAGTTTCGTTTAAAGAGAAAATTCTTGAACATCTTAATAAAAATCAAATAATATTCTATTTGCATGTCTATCAAATTTAGATAATTATCCAAAAATATAGTTAAAAATGTTGAACTATTATTTATATCAATGAAAATTAAAATATTATGAGTAGTCTCAAATAATTCAACTATAGTAATAATATGGGAACGAAACAAGATTTGGAGAATGTATTTTCTGTCTCCGCGCATTTAGTCAACTGAAAATATTCTCTCTACTCTCTCCTCTATTCCTCATCTAAACGAAGATTTCTCGCTCTATATTAAGAGTGGATCTCATAGAACTTCGTAAGAATAAGAAAAGAATGAACATTTCTAAAGTTACTACACTTACTTGAAAATACGTCAACTAAACTTAAGTCGCGTAACTAATTCCTACCTAAGTCTATGCAAGTTTTAAAGGTAAAATAAATAGCTCTTAGTGAACCATGGAAGAATCAAGAAAAAGTTTAATTTGAAGAGCAAAAATGATGCCCTAAGCCCACCTTGACATTCTTGGCAAAGACAAAAGCAAAAAGTTGAAACCTTTAGCTTTCAATGGGTTGTCAAGTTATTTCAACAAAATGAATACACCTTTCCAAAGCTGAAAAAAATTCATTTATAGGTTAAATGTAAAATTTTAATACTAAAATTAGTATCTAAGGTTCATTTATGGTTAACTTTAAAAAAAAAAAAAAAAAAAAAAACAGAATCTCTATCAATCTTCTCTATATAAATTTTGAAAAAGTATTCAAACAAACATCTTTCTAGAAGAAGATTATTTTTATTATAATTTTATCAAATTCGATACAAATTTAATTTCAAACTAATAATAAAGACTAATTTTAATATTTATTAAAATACATTAATTAAATTAAAATATTTAAAAATATAAGAACTAAAATGGAATGAGTTCTAAAGTACAAGGACCAAAATGGTTTTTTAATCGAGCATACCTTTAATTAGCTCTAATTGATATATATTCTTTTCTTTTAAATCAAAGGTTCAAATTCTCATATCTTTACTTGTTGTATAATAATAATAATAATAATAATAATAATAATAATAATAATAATAATAATAATAATAATAATAATAATAATAAGTATGAGAATACAACCTCTCAAAATAAATAAATAAATCTATGGATATAAACTTTATATTTCTTATATTATTTTTTTAAAAAAAGTACCAAATCTTATTCTTTTAAAAAAATGGATAACACGTTTGTATTATGGGTGATTTTGGATCGAATGATATAATTAACCTTTAGAGGCGACAAAATCAAGAAGTAGAGTGATATAGGCCAAAAATAGAAACTAAAGACCAGGATTGGCTTAGGAGAAGGGGGTTGGCTTCGGCCTAGCCCAAACCAATAACCTCGACCTCGGCCCAAGGTCAACGCCGACCCTTGCCAAACGCCTAATGGGACATGCTTAAAGTAACATTTTAAGCCTAAGATATGACTTAATAGAGACGCTCGGCCTCGACCCTGACTCAGGGTCGAGACTGACCCTAGCTGATATGAAAACTTTAGCCAATTGGAATTAGAAACCCTTTTGGTACGAGAAAACCTAATTTTCAATTACTAAAACCCCCCAAATTGATTCAATTTCAACCCTAAAGATTGCATTAGACACGGATTGTCTGAAGATCAAATATCTTGAGACAAGAATAAATTTCTTGGCCAAAATTCGAACATTCTACAAGATAGGATGATCAATCCCACTTGAATGTTCTTAGCATACAACTCAACAAATGAAATTGCAAAATTCAAGAAGCAGTCTTGAAAGAAGAAGCTCAAAGGCTAAATTCAATTTATCGTAAAACATAATTGCTCAAACAACCTAATAGCAAGACTTAAATAGCCTCCCCATAAAAATCCTAATACATCATAGTAAAAAGACAAAATTACCCCTACTTAAATGTCATAAAAAAATATAAAAATTAGAAAATACTAAAATTACATCAAAACTATTAAATAAAATTTAATTAATATTTTGGTGCTTGGGCGGTTCATATCACTAGCCAAACACAAAATCGGGCACGCCCCTTGGCCCGGAAGGTTATCTACTTATCCTACAGCAACTCGAAAACCCTATAGAACATCCTAGGTTAACTTTCTCTGTAAATACATCATGATGTCTTCCTATGAAGTAACTTGAGTCATACTCTTAAACTCTAGCTTTCACATTATTTCACTATCTGACTTAAGCACCCGAGTGTGTGTGGCAAGTGATGTAGCCTTTTGTTGTTGCTTGTAAATGACCAATCAAATGAAATTTATATTATACCGATCAATACTACCTATACTACCAAATAGTACAAGTGGCAAGGTTGGGTCGATCTACAGGGAAGCACGAAGATTAGTTTCTCAAAGCTAATTATTTAGTTAAAGCTATAAATAGGGAGATTTTGTGTGGGATTGGATTAAGTGTATCGAGAAATAAAATGGTGAATGTAAATTCCAAGAAAAGTAAAAGAGGTCTATCCTGGTTTTTAGAGGTATCTCTAATTGCTTGCTTGATTATAGATTCATCATATTAACTTCTATATTGTCTACACTTAGCCAATTGCATTTAGAAAAACTAAATGGATGTCATAATAATCAAATTGATCTTTGTGCTTAGATGAAAAGCATCCTAAACATGCAAATCAATTAGCATTAAGATCTAGGGCTATTGCTAAGACGAACGAAATAATTTGAAACAGCCTAATTAAATGTTCGATGCAAATCTCACCTAAGTTAGTTAGACGAATGTTATTGGATTGAAATTGTTGAATCAATCTACAACTCTAACTTAACTTTTGTTACTTGGCGATCTAAGAACCTAACGATTACATATTAGATGTAGATCTATATAACAATCAAGCATACAACTTTGACTAGTTTATCAGACAATCTCAAAGAAACATAACCATAAATATAATTCCAAGATGAAAATCCATAGACAAAATAGAAACAATCAAGATTTAGAGTTTAGAACAAGTCTCACAAGGTTACAATTGGAGAAAACTTAAAAAACTAGGAATTAGGGATACTTACCTTTCTATTGAGATGAGAAAGTTCAAACTCGCCACCTTTCAGCCCAATTATAGAAAAATATTCAAATCAAAACTTACAACTAATGTTGTAAATGGATAAAGGGCGAAAAAATAAAGAAAACGAGCGGTCTTTCGCCCAAAACGATCACCCAGATCAAAAGATATAACCTAAAAATCGAAGAGCAGATTTTAAATTTGCACGACAACGTCGCGACACGGTCAAAATGTGTTGCCTTAGTAACAATTTTGTAACTTTTGCCTCTTTCGGCCTAATTGCTTTGTTAGGACTCCAAATTGGTCCGTTTTAGCTTCATTTTTTTTTCATAACGTTCGATTCTACCTCCAAATTGTTCGAAACATTTAAAATAACATATTTAAGCACATTAAATAATATAATAAACGGACAAGATTAGAGACATTAAGATAGCGTATTTTAGGTGCTATCAGCAAGCATCACACTAGTGTGTAGACTTTTTCTTTTGCAGGCCACATTCTTCTCCTCTTAAAACAAATTCACTACTCGTGGCACGTGAAGGTCAGGTGCGTTCACCCCTGTTCAAAATTTGGCGTCAACAGTTTGATAACCATTTGTTTGTAAAAATTATAGTTGTTTTCTTACTAATTCTTTACCATGATTTTCATTTTTGTAACTAAACATTTGAATTTTCGGTTAAATTCTAAAAATTAAAACAAGTTTTTGAAAATAGTTTATTTTTTCTTTAATTTTCAAAGGTTTACTTGACTTTTGAAAACACGTAACAAAACAATAAAATTAACAATTACAAATAATGTTTATAAACTTAGTTTTAAAAAACCAAACAGTTATCCAATACAACCTAAAATATTCCGTCATTTGATTCTGGTCCATAAGTTCTTGAAAAAAAAATTCAAAAAAAATTACTTTCTGATTATTTTCGGCCATTAATTCTTAAAGACAATATCGTGATGAATATTAATAATAAGCAAGAAAGTATTTAATTTTATTTTGACTAACCATGTTATATAATAACTTTTCTCAAAGCTTTGAAATTTAAAAAAGTATATTTAAATGGTTAATTTTATATCTAATATATCAATTAACTTTAAAAAATATCTAACAAATTACTAAATTTTAAATTTACATACACTTTTAGATTTATAAATTTTAAAAAATTGACCTATTAAACAAAATTGAAAGTTTAATATCGTATTACATACAAAATTTAATTTATTATTTTTATTTTGTAATATTTTAGAGACCTATTTGACATTTTTAACCTGAATCTATTAGATACAAAATTGAAAGCTTAATATTCTTACCGGACACAAACTTCAATTTTTTATTTAACACATTAATTAACTTAAAAAAATAGAATGAGAATCTAAATTTAAAAAAAAAAAAATTTAAAACTTTTAGATATTTTTTAAGTTTAACAACTTATTAAATGTAAAGTTGAAAATTGAAATATGAAGTGTATAATATAGACTATATATTATATTAAATATTGTTACAATATATTATCATTACGTAAATAATTCTCAATCTTGACTAGAAAAAAGCCGTACACAGAAATATGTTCTTCACAGCAGAAAGTGCAAAACATATCCACTTTTGAAGTTTGCTTTCCTTTAAAGCAAGTGGTGGAAAAGAAATAATCATTTCACATCTTTTTTTTCTTATTTAAGTAATAATTAAACCAGTATTTAATTTGGACTAAAACTTAACCCAAATTATAAAAATATGTACGTAATATCAAATATAGGAAAGAAAAAAAAAAAAAAAACCCAACCTTTGATCTCCAACCACCACAAGCTTTGTGCCACCAAATTTTGCAAAATAAGTATAATAAGTGTTAGGATTCTCTATTGAATTTTTTTTTTATAAAAAAAATCACATTGTTAATAAAGTAGATGAGTTACTTCTCTCATTGTCAATTGATTTTGAGATAGAACATACATTATTTAATATGATGTCAGGGAGCCCATAAAGCTCAAATGAGTATTCGGTCCAAAAAAATAAAATTAAAATTTCATTCAATAGTGTTGAATTGAAAGAAGCGTCATCTTAAAAAAGCATGTTGAAAATGTCACATTGGAAAAACTAAGAAACCTCACAATGCTTATAAGATAGACGAGCCACTCTTTCATTGTTGATTGATTTTGAGATGAACCTCAGTCTAAGAAGCACGAATACTTTAATTTGGCTAGTGAGTCCGACACGTGTTTGACACTTATTGGACATGTGTCAGACACTAGTTAGTGCAACAAATATATTAGACATGCATAAAACACCTGTTGAGTAGACTAAAAAGAAACATATATGACAATAATTTTTTTTAAAAAAATGAGTATGAAATACATCAAACTAAGTTTTTTAAGGCATCAACACATTTACTTCAAATTTTCTTTTAGTATAAAAATGATATAAAATTTTAGAACTATGTATTTTAATAAACGTGTCATTGCCATGTCATGTTCTAGATTTTAAAAAAATGGTGTGTCGTCGTGTCCATGTCATGTCTCATATTCGTATCTGTACTTCTTAAGTCTCAATTAGCTAATAATAATAAGTAATTTTACAAAAGCCTACTACACTTGGCTTGTATCAAATGCATACATTGATCAAAGTAGAAAGAAAAGCCTAGAAGTAATACCATATTCAAATATTCAATAATATCCATATAGGACTAATTTATTAATACTAAACCAGAATAATGTTACACATGGAAAAACACTACACTTATAACAAAACAATGGTGGGTTCTTACCTAACAAGATGAGGGTGAAAAGTGTCCAAATAAAAAGTGGTGGCCCCCACTTTTATGCTTGGGGATATCCCAAATTCTTATGTGCAATTTTTTTTTTTGTTTTGTTCCTCTTTGATATCCCTTGTGGATGGAATCTGAAGGGGCCAAGGCCAAAAAAAAGCATCCAATAACATTACAAAAAATTTGACCTTTCAAGATCAAAAGGTTCTAGCAGTTGCTTCTTGTTGGCCAAAATGCATATTTACAATTTGAAACTAAGGCCTTAAAGTTGGGGGAATAGTGTTTCCAAGTTTATTCTAAATGCACCATTTTGGGGTCAGAAATCAGTTAGCTTCAATGAGAATGATCATGTCCTATTTCGACGAGGCATTCGGGGCGTCACGATTACATCTCGGTTCGACTTTAGTAAGGCTTGACGATCCTTGATCGTCTCGTCGAAGAGTTGGCTGCTGGGATTTTCGGCATAACATACGTAATAACAACTCACACAAGCATGGGGCAGTGCCATTGCAATCCTTGTCTGAGGTAATTCAAAATGGAAGAGATTTAGTTGAGATGAGTTTTAGAAAAAACAGCTCTATTAGAGTAAGGAGTGATTAAGAAAGAAAGAAACACAAACCATTAGGTATCCAATTATGAAGCTTAGCAAGGAAATAGTAGCTGTGAAGCCACGATGCACTGTAAAAGTCCAGCTAGCTATAACAATGACACAAATACAGCCACTACAAACTCCGGTGAGGAAGCAAATCGAGCTCGTTATATCCGAGTCAACGATTTGTACCATGTCGGTCATCTCGAAAAGCTTCCAAGTGTCTTGCGATGCTCGCACAAAATCTTTCCCATACGAAGCTATCTGATAAGATCAGTTTCGAAACCAATGATTTTTTAGATTTGATCCATCTAGTAACAATATGAAATGGACATAACATTGATTCAAATCATCCAAATCCTTGAGATCATATGATATTATTTTTTAAACTCAACCAAGTCTAGGATGAGCAATGGAAATGAAAAAGAAAAAAAAAACAAACAATACCTGCACAAAGGCCCAGCTATTACCGCGTCGAAAGATCGAGTTCATGACATGGAGACAACAATGAGCACAAGAAAACATAAACTCGTCTTCCCCCTCGAGCAAATTCAGACCTCGGGCGAGGATTCGGAGAGCTTCAATGGTAGGGACAAAGAGAGAACCAAGAGAAGCACTTCCTAGGTTTCTAGTCAAGGCTCTTTGTAGACAAAATTGAGTATTGCATTGCATTCCTCTGAGATAATACAGAGAGATCACCCTACTAACAGTTATATTAGCAACATTTCTCATCACTTCAGCAGTCCAAAGCAAGCTAAGTACTAAAACAATGATAGTCAAAGGGGGGAAATAAAAGTTCAATGCTCCTATTATAGCCAAAATCCAAAAAGACATCCAAAGAAATCCAGCACCAAGCATCCAATACGTCGGCTGATTCAAATCAGGGAACTTGCAAACGGGCTCGAGCGATTTGACGAAAACCTTTGAACAAAACCCTATTCTCTGTGAAACCCAACAGGCATATAACCCATTACCAATTGCAAAAACAAGAAAACAGACTCCCACACCTTCTGTGGCAGGCATTTGAAAGCAAACTAGCAGGATTCCAGCTGATAAGGACATTGCAAAGGAACCCCATAGAATGAAATGAACCATGAACCTAGGCCACAACCTCACAGCCTTTTGCCAAGCAAATGCAAGAGTAATGCTCAACAGAGATGCAACCTCAACTTGTGGAAGGAAATACTGAAGAACCCTCTTCTCTTTTCTCTTTATAGATTCTGATGCATAGAACAGCCCTTGAATCCCTTTGAAAACAAGAAAACAAACCAGCCCAACAGCCAAAACCAAATGCAGAACAAACAGAAACAGACTCACTTTATCTGTGTATGCTTTTGAATTCAGATTAATCACTGCAGGTTGCTGCTTGCCAACAACAAAAAAACACAAAGAATGGGGGCAAAAACTTAAAACGAATCACTCAAATTTCAGCTCAAGATTAATTCAAAAAGCTCAAGTGTGAGCTGTGTGTTTTTTTACCTGTGGAGTTGAAACAGAGAGAGGAACAGGGGACTGGCGGTGCTGATGGTGCTGATGGCCGGAAGGGCGACCGGAGGAGGGCTGAGGAGAAGGAGTGGCTACTCTAGCTCCACCATTGAGAATGATTCTCAAAGGGTTTGTTGGATTCAATCTATGCAACATTGAAACGTGCAAATCACCTTGATTATTAGTATTTTTAATATCCCTCTCCATCACTTGTTCTGGTAATACACCTACTTTGTCCCCTTTCTCTAGATCTTCCATTCTCTTCTCTTCTGGTAAATTCCTCCCATTTTTCTCTCTCTCCTCTTCATTCCTTCTCTCCATTTCCCTCTCCTCCACCTAAAAACCACACCCACAACAAAAATTTGAAAACCCCGTAAGTTTTAGCATTCTAAATCAACAAAATCCACCCTCCATAAACAGAGGGACAATCAAACAAAAGAACCAAAAAACAGAGGAAGATTGAAACTCTCTTTATCTTACTGGTTCAGCAGCACCCATTGATGGCAGCGGAGACGGTGGCGGTGGCGGTCGTGGTAGCCGGAGCTGGAATTTAGAGGAATTGTTTTTGTTGTATCTTTATGATTTTGGTGGGTGGGATGTTCTTTATTTGCCTTTTGGAACTTGCATCAGAGTATCAGAAAGGGAGCAGCCTCAAAAATTATTTTTCAAAGCCCACGCGCTTGACAACTCGCGTGGATAACACGGACCAATGGTAGAGACTGTAGTTCTTGAATGTTCTGACTTACGTTTTAAAAAAATACTTACGCACGTGCTGTAACAGATTAAAATTTTGATAGGAAATGAACGGCTGAGATTGGACGTATGTATTTACGCCACGTTGCGTTTATTTTTCCTAGTAAAATATTAGTTATGGAATACATAATTAATTGAAAAAACTTTTGAACTTTATTGAGCCTTTTTTTTTTTTTAATCCAACGCATAATTTAACTGTCCAATGTGTTTAATGTATTTCGCTTTCTATAACTCATAATTTAATGGGATCCTGTTTGCATTTTATTGTATTTTTTTATTAAAAAAATAGATTAATGGATTAAATTTAAGTAAGAATTAACAATTTTTTATTTGGATAATTATCTTGATTGACTAAGTAGAGTAACTAAGCCTGAAGAATTATTGTGAGGTGAAGTCTACAATCAATTTAATTACCATATTGCTTGAAAAAAGTGAGATGAGAAGTCACGAAGCTAAAGTGAATCTAAGTGAGAACAAAATGTCAAGAAACCTAAGTGGATTATTAACCAAAATAAGGTGAGGTTAGGTATAAATTTTTATCTCGCTCGTGAAGCTTGTCTTTTTTAAGATTGAGCAGTTATATCTTGATCAAAATTGTCTAAATGATATCAAAAGTTGAAAACAAGGCTAAGAGACTCGATAAGACATTATGTTTAAAGAAGTCATGTCAACGTAGTGTTGGAAAAAACATCTCACCTCTATCGTAGGAATAAGCAGAAAAATAATAGAGAAATTAAAAGAAAGCAATAAAACTGGAAACACAAGAGTTAACGTGGAAAACTCCAAACTCGAAGAAAAACCACGGATCATAAAAAAATCCACTATGTGAAAAATTGTTACAATCACACAAAATAATTCTCTCTCCCGACCCCAATTACAAGAGCACTCTCTCAAAACTTTTATACTACTCACACCCTTTCTCACTCTCAAATTAGAGAATACATAAAAGAAATTTAACTAGAGTTAGCAAACTAAGTTGATAGTGTTTCTAACTGGGACGACTTGAAACTAGATGCATAGGCTTCTTTTATAGGCTTGGCGTCCATCCTCATTCTTCAATTTAACCGATGTTGGACAACTGCACTTCTAATATTTTGCCAAAAACCCAACACATATGTCATTCTAACGTCTTGTGCTACCAATTAATCTAAAAAATGTAACATGAAAAAATCATGCACCTAGTAGCACACCATCATTCTCTACACTGTACTTATACATTCCATTCACATACCACAACTTTTACTATCTAACTACTCCCTGACAAATTACAATTGTATTTATTATAGCCAAGGGTGTACACTGTTGATCATAATATTACAAACAAGCTTTTGAATAATCGAGTAGGTCAAATAAGATGAAATTATAATTTAAACTTAAAGAGATGGTAAATATACTCAACAAAATACCAATAATGAACATTGAATTCATATTAGTTAAGTTTAGCTTTGAAAGATTCTTCCAAAATCTCTCCCCACAACAATTGGAAGGGAGATTTTGTATTTGGGGTAATTTACCTTTGATAGAGAGAGAGAGAGGATAAGGTCACCGGGCCTTGTCGGTGACCGTTCAATTGGACAGCCCCACATATCCGTACTGGAACATGGACATCAGACAACACAAGCTAACATGTTCTTTTGTGACATTAATTATAAATAGTTTTCAAAATACAAAACAAACCAAAATTGTTTCAAAATAATAATAATTAATAAATAAATAAAACAAAAATATCCTTTTTTTTAGTAATAGCAAAAATGTAATTAAAACTTTGCAGAAAATATTTTTTTTTTTTTTTGGTAAAGTTTGAGAAATTTACCACTCGAGTTTTCAATTTTTAAGAATAGATGTATTTGGTTCCTAAATTTTTAAAATGTACATCATTTTCAGTCATCAAATTTGTAAAAATTGATGTACATAGTCCTCAATTTTCAAAATGCATCTTTTTAGTCCCAAATAATTTTTAAGAAATTTTTTTAAAAAAAGAAAAATAAGGAAAACTGATAAACCCAATCAGTGTTTTTTTTTTTTCTATTTTTTTTTAAATAGTTCAACATTTTTTTATCTGTAAAATTTTCTCTATTTTTTAAGAGGGCATCTTTTTAGTTTCCAAATTTTTAAAAATTGGATTTAAAAGGTTTTTAAAGTAATTTTTATTATTTTAAATAAATATATAACACTTTAGATTGGAAAAAAAATATTTTTTTCAAATTTAAAATGTCATGTAACTATTTAAAATAATAAAAAAAATACTAGAAAAAAGAAAGCTACATTTTGAAAATTCAAAAATCAAATGTAATTATTTTCAAAATTTTGAATACTACAAATTTATATTTTAAAATTTTAAAGACTAAATATTATTCTAAATTTAAAGACTAAAAAGATAATTATTAAAAATATTACTAAATATAAGCACCTAATTAATTATAAATTATGTATTCGAGTATGAAATTGATACAAGGGACTACGTCTTGTGCATCATTCAAAAAAATTAAGCAAACTTGACTTTTAGAAAATTTGAAAGATTTAAAAGCCTTTTACTGCCCTTTATTCAAATTAGTTTAAGGTCAATACTAATATTCAATGGAAATTTTGATTTTAACTAGAAAATACTTTATGGTAAATGATGTTTCATCAAATAATAATTTAGTCAGTAAATTTTAGTTTATCTCTCTGGTTTCCATTTTTGTAATAATTTTAGTCCTTAAATTTGATATTTTAAATTTTCTAATAATTTAATCTATGCTATAAAAAATATTTTAAACGTAAGTATTGGTTTTTATTATATAACCACTTAAATTTTGTAGCTTATAAACATAGTCTCTAATTAGTTTATTAATAAATATATATTAACTATATTAAAATTTAACATTAGTTATCTCGATAGATCTTATATATCATTATAATTTTTAAAATATAAGGATTAAATTATTACATAGTATAGTTTAGGATTAAATTGTTATAAATTAGAATTTCATAAACTAAGGTCTTACTTGATAACGATTTCATTTTTTATTTTTTATTTTTGAGATGTATACTTATTTTCTTCCAATTTTCTTACTACAATTTTCATCTTTCTAAAAGGTACATCTGAATTCGGAATAAAATTCTAAAAATAAAATCAAGTTTTTTAAACTTATAAGCCGTTTGATAACTTTTTTTTTTTGTTTTTAAGTCTAAATTTTATGAGTGTTTTCAAAACTAAACCAAAGTTTCGGAAACTAAAAAAAAAAGAAAAAAGGAAAAAAAAAAGTAGCATTTAAAACTTTGATTTTTATTTTTAAATTTGACTGAGAATTCAAATGATTTCTTAAGAAATATGAAAACTATTAAAAAGAAATGATGAGAAATCAAACCTAATCTTAAAAACAAAAAATAAAAAAATCATATGGTTATCAACTGAGACACTTTTTTTAGTTTTCAAAATTTGGCTTAGTGTTTTAAAATATTAATAGAAGGTAGATAACAAAACAAGAAACTTAGAGGTGAAAATACTATTTGTAAGCTTAATTTTCAAAAACTAAAAACTAAAACGATGAACAAGCGAGACTTAAATTGTAATTTTCATAAAAATTCAGTTCAAAAAGTGGTAACCTTTGGGTTTTTTTTCCTTTAAATGAAAAGGACATTAATTATTGTAAAAAAATAAGCTAATATAGTTTAATTGACATATCTAAGTTCTATATATTTATACCTAAACTATTTTTTTTTTTTTTTTTTTGCAATTCAAATAATTTTGATTTAGTAGAAAAAGAAATCTTAACAATTTTGGTCGTTCTCTTAGATACACCAAATGCAATTCCATTTATCATATTTATATATTTGTTTGTTTTCGAAGAGAGGTAATCCAATAAATATAAAAATTGCCTATATTTTTACAAATAGTTTTAAACGGTTTTTTTTTTTTTTTTTTTTTTTTTTTTTTTTTTTTAATAGAAAAGCTCTAATTTAACACTAAAATAGAAAGAAAAAAATGGCCCACCAAAATGGAATTTTTTGCAAAGTAAAATTATGTGTGTCTGAAAGTGGACCCCACAACGGTCAAAATCTCACCGCTTGGATCCACCTCATTTTGTCTTATTGGCTGACATCATCATCTAAAGATTCATTAGGAATAATGTTACGATGAGGGCAGCCTCACAGTAAACCTCTTCCATGATTGGCTTTTTTTTTTTTTTTTTTTTTTTTTGACAATCGGAGTAGAGAATGATAGTTTGAGTTCATGCTAGTATAGATATCCAAAAATGAAGAATTAATGAAGGAGAATAGAGAAAATTTTGTTGGGAGAAAATAATATATGTGACTGAATACACTAGCAAACTGATTACTCATCAACTTAAAACAATACTTTCAATGTATAATATTCAACTAGTAAGATGGTGTAACAAGGCTTATGAATTAAAATAACTAAAAATCTCAAAACCTTTGGAGATTTAAAACGTAGTTGAGACACGCTTCTAATAAGTGTTGTCTTGAAGACAATTATTCGCTCTGCACTGGATGCAAGCAGACTATAACGACCATCTCAACAAGATAGAATGATAAACTCTGATATAACTGTAACGTCGAACTACTCGGATCTAACAGAACTCTTGGATATTTGCTTTTAACTCAACACAAGATGAAAAAAAGAAAGAAAGAAAAAAAGAAAGTAGAGAATTTTTCAATTTGAAGTGTGTGATACTACAAATGAAAAAACAAGTTGCTATTTATAGGCTAGCAACTTAGTAACTTTAAAAAATACAAAATAAAATCAAATAAATACAAAAGTTGAAACATTTGTCAAATTTAACTCATTTTAGTTGTTATTTGAATTTGACAAAAAATCAAACATATAATTCAAATTGAAGAAACTACACATTTAATTTTCATACATGTTAAATTTGTATATGAAACATCATCTTAATTTGATGGTTTCGATCCAATTTAAAGTTTCTAACAATGAATTTAATCTATACAACTAAATCTCTTTTTATGTTTAAATATTCAATTGTTATACTTTTTTTCACTATATATATCTCCTACAGATTTTTACTCTGTTGGTTAAACAGAAACAAAAATGGAGATAGAGATTATATTTCTCGCGTATTGTACTATTTAAATTAAATAATACGTGTCATAATATTGAAAATTTAAACTTTTAGAAATTATAGCCCAACGTTTGAATATATCTTACATATGAAGTATTGTTGTTTTTATATGGACATTCAAGATTTTTTTCTTAACAAAATAAAATTATATTGAAAATTATCACATAGTTTTTGAAATTACAAATCATTCTATTAAGTTCAAATGCGAATTTCCTATCAGAGAATTTATGTCTTCATCCCTGCAAAATTAAATAAAAAAATTAAGAGTCAAAAGATTTAAATGGAGAGCGGAGACGAGATAGGATGCCATTCTCCGCCCCATGAATAATCTAGAGTTATTACCACCATTTTAATTTCCACTTTTATTTTTCTAACTTTTCTATTTTCGTTAATTTGCCCATAATTTTTCAATCATTAGATCAGGTTTCTCCGTTCGAGAGTAGTATGAATATGGAGTAGGGGGATTCGAACCACATACCTTATAGTCACTGACACACTCGTATATTAGTTGAGCCACGCTCGCTTTGGCTCAAGAATACTATTTTAATTTATAATCAATTGTTTTAATTATAAAGTTTGTCAAATTCAACTAATTGTGATTAATAATAAAAAAAATTAATTTGATATTTAAGTACTCTATATTATACGATTTGATATAAGGCCACGTTATAGAAGGTACCTCTAAACTTTTTATTTTGTTTAAAAAATATCTCTAAACTTTCAAAAAGTCTCAATTATACCCTTAAACTTTTTTAAAAAAACATTTACCATTAGTTTGGGATGAAAAATGTTCCTGTATTTTTAAAATACCTTTGAACTTTCAAGAGTTTCATATTATCCTTAAACTTTCACAAAAAAATTAAAATTATTCTTATCGTTGATAAGCAATAAGCATATTAAAAAAGCATACAAATACACACACACAAAGATGTAGATGGTTAAAATATATAATAGCGTCTCAAATATATAGTTGATCGTCTCATTCTAATGAAATATTGAAGTGCAGTCATTCTATCAACCTGAAAATCACGTGCAAAGTTTTTTTTCCTTTTTTTTATTTACCCTTACGTCTTTAAGTTATTTCTCTTACCCAAGTGCTTAGACTAATCTTAAGATTTGTTGGAAGTAGATGGACTAAAATAGAACGAAACTTAAAGTACATGACCAAAATAGTATTTTAACCCAAATTATTAAAAAAAAATAAAAGTCATTTCACTTATAAAAGTAAAATCGTTTGGCTTGAATGCATAAACGTACCTAACCTAATATCTCAATTATTTATTAGTGAATAGATCAATGAAATTGAGGGCTATAGCGCCTACTTTCTTAGGATTGTTTATTACTTTCAAACCACGTGATCATAATTTACTAACTAGCACTTAAATTAGGACAAATTGTTTCATACTTCAATATATTAATAATCAAAATGGAACAAATTATTTTTCTTCATTCTGACACTTTCAAAAAATAATAACGTATGCAAATAAACAATCATACACCCTTATGCTTCAATGGAAACACCCCAACATTCATCTACCACCATATGCCTAAATATTTCAATAATAAAACTCGAAAAATAGCATCGACGCATTATGTTATACTAACCTCGTCGAATAATTTCTCGAACAAAAGTGTTTTTTTTTTTTCACTTTACTCTCTCGTTCTTTGAATCCCGGTCCATCTCGCAAAATCCACCCACCTGGAAAAAAAAATTGTTCAGAAAAGTTTTTCAGAGAAGCCAGGATTTTGAAAAGAATGCAACAAGGTTTTGAGGGGTTTAAGGCTCATGAAGAAATCTCACATCAATGATCCCAAGAAAGTGTTGCCAGTTCGAACCACAAAGCAGATTGCACTCAGTGCCAACTTGTGTTTGTGCAACAAAGGCTCTAGCATTCTTTGCTCTATTACTCCCGCAAGTATTTGGTATCTAAACAAAACCAGAGAATTATTTCATCATTAAAGAGTTCGTTGTTACTATGAAGAATGATCCACGTTAGAGGATGTACATTGGAGGGGTAAAATGGTAATTTCCCTCAGGTAGCGAGTTTGACATATTATTGGGGTATTCAGTCACTTCATTTATGTGAAACTCTTTAAGTGTTAAGAAAAGAAAGCCTCGAAGTAAAAAACTTAAATGAGGCGGATTCGGGATTGGGAATAGGGCTAGGGATACCCTCCCCATCCCCATTGTCTTAGGTTTGACCACTATCTCCGATCAAACGGGGGATTCTCCGACCCAAAAGGTTTTTTTTTGCCTACTGTACTTGGAAGTGAAACTTCCTTGATATGAATCAGACCTAAATCCTCTAAGCTAAGCTGTTGCATAATTTCATCTCATCCCTATATTTATAACTAATTCCTGGGCTAAAAACAAATATGCCCTAACTATCCTAATAATATTTCTTACTACCCCAATGACTTTTCCTATTTTCCTATTAGCCATTTGGTATCTACCAACATCGTAACCTTACCACGATCGCCACTTGTAAGAGGTGAATTTCGGTTGTTCTATTAGTTTAAGCTTTTATGTTCGGAGATATGGAAAAGGTTCAAATTACTACTACATTGTTTCCTCCCTCATTTTATCTGATAACAGATTTAGCAGTTTAACTTTCGAGCTGATCCATGAGAGGAAGAATTGAAAACATATCAAAAGACGAAGAATAAATTTACTTAGGCTCTGTTTGATAACCATTTGATTTTTTTTGTTTTTGTTTTTTTGAAAAATGTGATTGTTTTTTTCATAATTTCTTTCCTAAGTAAACATTTGAATTCTTAGCCAAATTCTAAAAACCAAAATAAGTTTTTAAAAGCTATGTTTTCTAGTTTTCAAAACTTGATTTGAATTTTCAAAACACGCATAAAAAGTATAACAATAAAACAATGAAATCAATATGTGGAAGTAGTATTTGTAAACTAAATTTTCAAAACAAAAAATCAAATGGTTGTCAAACGAAACCTTAACAATTTTTGGGTCTAATCAGTCTAACACATGACAATAAGTAATAACTACTCTTTGATACAAACATTGAATATGTATGATTACCGAGCAGAAATTTTATACCATAAATAAAGTGCAATAACCATGGTGTAAAAGAAACAAATATCACACATTGAAGTGAAGAAGTGCAGTACCTTAGGTTGCTAGAAACCGACATGTAAATTCCATAGCCAATACTTGTTGCTAGTACAGGCACATCCTCTGCTTCCATGGCGTATGATTTGTCGAAGAACTTCCTTATATTTATCAAGGTGTTCGTTATACCCGTACCCACCTGAAATACAGAGTCCATAAGGCCTAAGTTTCCATCTACACATCAATAAGTTAAGCAATGTTTTCAATATCAAAGGAACACCATGTAACTTCATCTGATTTCTTGTTAACTTACAAATTACTTCATTACTATTTCTTTAATAGATACACAGAGTTCAGAAAAAGTGCAAAAACAACAAGGATTGTGTGCATATCACATAAAAGTGCAGGCACTGACATTGAAATCTCCTACTATACTGTTAGAAACCAGAAATTTTTTACATGATCCGAAGCTTTTATTGTCAAGATTCCAAGTTATAGTATTGGGTACGTTTAAGAGGCAAAATAATTGCTTAAGCCAAGCCAAAAGCATAACTAGCTGGAAAGGACCTGGCTTACCAGAGGTGCACTTATAAATTACTTCATTACTGTTTCATTTTTAGAGACGTGTGGTATAAAAGTATAGGAACTGATATTGACCTTAGTATTAAAAAAATGTTCCAATACCAAATTCAATTAAACCATCTAGAGTTTGTATTAACGAGATTCCAATTGTTCCCAGAGATCTTAATATTAGGGACAACGACCTTCCAAATATTTCTACAATGGTATGATATTATCCACTTTAGACATAAACCTTCATGACTTTATTTTTTATTTCACCTCAAAATGCCTCATACTAATGAAGATAGTTGTCCTCACTTATATACCCATGATCATCCTCTTATTTGCCAATGTAGGACATTGGTCGCATTCCCAACCCGCACCGAATTATAGTTAAAAGGCAATGTAATTGTTTAAACCAAGCCAAAGGCAGAACAAAGAGGGGAGACAACTGGCTTACCACAGATGCACTACTCCCAACAGCAAATAGCTTAGCCCCATTACGCTGCAAATTAACAAATGAAATCACGTTTAAATTAAGTAAACATTCAAATTACTCAATAAATTCAGCTCAAACACACACCACATACCACCACAGCACCAACTCTCTGAAGGAAGGAAAACGAGGTACCCGCCAAAGCGACCTGAAGAACGAGAATTTCATTTGGGAATTTTATCGAACACCTGGTGTTCATCTCAAAAACACTAAAATGCCCATATGAAGAATTGAAATAATAAAAAGTTTTGACATGGGTTCTCACATTTGAGGCAGTAGAATGTTACAAAGAAGTGAAAATTGTGCAGTGTTTTATTTGGGTTTCAGGGGAAAGTTACCTGGAAGGCGTTTTCAGGGCAGCCATAGAAGAACTTGGTGAGAAGTCCAGCACTGACTGCTAGAGGAGGTTTGAGAGAGACGGTGGGAGCTGGAAGCCAAACAAGCATGAAATCTGCTATAATGGCCATTATCTGTGTTTCATTCAAGAAAAAAAAAAAAAAAACTTTATAATTAATTAATTTTCACCATTTCTTTTATCATTGCTAAAAGGAAAATCGGGAAAATTTATCTATCGCTCCAGTGATATAATTCTATCGTAGTCTATTGCTATAAATTTTTGGGAAGCAAAATTTTTAGATAGTTGTGATAGATACGGATAGAAGTCTATCAATGTCTATCAGTGTTTTTTTTTTTTGCTATTTTCTGTAAATAGTTTGACATTTTTTCTATCTGTGAAAATTTTCCTAAATTTTTCTATATTTCTAAATAATTTTGTTCACTTTTCTTTATTTGAAAATAACCCTTATTAAAATTAATTTTAAAATTTTACATCATAATAAAAAAATTATTATAAATAAAAAAATATCAAACTATTTATAAAGGAAAATTTTTACAGATAAAAAAAATGTCAAACTATTTACATAAAATAGCAAAAAAAAATACTGATAGACATTGATAGACTTCTATCAGCATCTATCAGTGATAGACTTCTATTATTTCTATCGCTGATAGATCTTGATAGACTTCTATCAGCGTCTATCACAACTATCTAAAAATTTTGCTATTTTATGTAAATATCCCTTATTTTTTTAATTTTAAAAACTCCCCATTTATAAATATAGAAAAATTTTACTAAAATTTTTCTATATTCGTAAATAATTTGGCTAATTTTTTTATATTTGAAAACAACCCTCATAATAATTTAGAATTAATTAATAGATGTTAATATAAAAACTATATTTATAAATAATTTGACTCATTTTTCTATATTTGAAAATCTCCATCATAATACTTTAACATTAATTAATAGATGTTAATGTAAAGACTGCTACGGATATTTAGTAAAAAACTGAGTTAAAAGTATAAATTTATGAAACTGTAACTACATTGTATCAAAACTAAAACATCAAAAATAAAAGTGTAATATTTTAAAATTTAGCGACTAAATTAAAATTAACCCAAAACTAAAGAATTAAAATGTGACCTTTTGAAATTTATGAAATTTATAAAATCATAAAGTACATATATTTTAATCCTTACTGAAAGAAACGAACAAAAAGTTCTTAATTATGAAATTACTTGAAAATTATTTTTAAATATAAGCATTCAAAAAGTTTATATTTTAATTTGGAAAAAGGTAAAAAAAAAAAAAAAAAAAAAAAATTTATAGACTTTTTTTTGTTTAATTATATGTTTGGTCTAAAAAAAGCTGAATTTAATATTTATTATTTTGAAAGTTAGAATTTGTTCTATTTGATAAAATTTTATAAATAGCCTCTATAATTTGATAAAATTTTCATAAATAATCTTTGAAGTAAGAATTATCTATTTTAGTTTTATCAAATTATATCGACTAAATTTTAATAATAAATCACACAGATTAAATTTTAACTTTCTCCAAAGGTCTAGATTTACTATTTAACCTTTACTAGGTTGTCTCTTAATGGCTCCTTAAATAGCCAAGTTAATTTTATTATTTTCATATATTTTAGGGAAAGTAACAAATAATTTCTGTCATTTAAAATTTAAGGATTTCTTTTCGAACTAAAAATCCAAGAACTTGAAACAATGAAAATAGTTATTTGGTTGTATTTGATGATGGTTTAGTTTTTCAAAATTAAATTTATAAACACTAATCAATTTTTTTTTTAAAAAAATATTTGTTATTTAGTTACAACCAATGTCTTAAAAAATTAAGCTAAGTTTTGAAACTTAAAAAAAAAAAAAATTTAATTTATTAAGAATTCAGTTTTTTTTTCTTTAGAAAAAATGAAAATTTGAAATGAAATTGAGAGAAAACAAACATAAATTTTAAAAATAAAAACAAAAAATGTCGACCCATTTAGTTTTTGAAAATTAAGTTAATAAATACTACTTCCACCTATAAATTATTTTTTACCACTAATATTTTCAATAATCAAGTCAAATTTAGAAAATTAATAAAAGTAAATTTTAAAAATTTTATTTTTCTTATTTGAATTTGACTAAAAAATTTAAGTTTTCTTTTTCTCCAAAAATGTGAGAACCATTTAATAGAATTTATGAAAAAATAAGCCTAAGTTTAATAAATAGTAAACATAAAATAAAATTGTTTCCAAACCTAGCCGAAATTGACTGGGAGTCATAATAATCTTCTTTTTGTTTTTTGTTTTGAAATTTAAGCAATATTTTTTAAAAACAACCGGTAACCTTTTCTTTATTATTTTTTTTATAGAAAATATATTGAATTACATCCTCCATCACTTTCTGTTTAAATAACATTAATTTTATTAATTAAACCATAAGCTTTCATAAATAAATTAATTTAAAGTCTAAATTAAAATTTCCTTAAAAACTTGTTCAGGCAAGAATCATCCATTTAAGAAAGTCTACACACATGTAAGAATTGAATGCATTGACGATTTTCAAATGTAATCTTAATAAATGGTGTAGATTGATTAATTTATATCAATTTAGAAATTTAATTGAAACAGTTATAAGTTTCACACAATATTTTTCAAACTAAGTATTTTAATTAATATAAAATTCTAAAATTTAAATTAATACACTTATTAGTTAAGAGTTTAAATTGATATAACCCAAATTTTAGGTATGTAAATTTAAATTTTACTTTAATTTTTTTAAAAAAATAAATAATATTTTCTTCTCCAAAATGAACAAACATGTTTAGATGAAAGTATGGAATCGAGATCATTTTCCTTTTCCTTTTCTTGTTTGTGTGATTTTGTATGTTCTCTTTGATTGTGTTTCTTTTCTGCAATTTTTCTCTAAGTATTGCGAATTGTTTTACCTTGTAATACCTGAATTATTAGATTTTATTGTAAAATTGGCTATTATGAAAAGCGTCGCTAAATTTGTAGTCACGACATCAAAATTGGATCTCTTAGTTGAAAACATCATGTAGACATTTCTAAACTCCTAACTCCAACTCATCATCGATAATGTGAATGGAGAATTTGCGGTCAATATAGAAAGATGAATGTTCGCGAGAAAGTGACGAGGTACTTGCACTATATACAATATGTTTGCATTTTTTATATTTATCAATAGTTCTTTAAAAATATATATAATTTCACTTGAAAATTATTTTAAATGACAAAACTACTAAAAATATTTAAAAATATAGCAAAATGTCATCGTCTATCAGTGATAGACACTGATAGACATCTATCTGTATCTATCATATCTATATCAGTGATAGATGATAGTAGTCTATCAGTGTCTATCATTGATAGACAGTGACATTTTATTATATTTGTAAATATTTTGATTCATTTTGCTGTATTTGAAAATAACCCTCTTTAGTTTTTAATATAAACAACATACAGTAGTTTTGCAAATTTATCCTTCCACATTTATATACTCTTCCACCTATGTTCTCTTATAAAATTTTGATTATATTGATTCAATTGTTTTTTGTAACGATCTTTCAAAAGCTTTTTTTTTTTTTGTAACAATTAAATTTTTTTGAACATTTATCATATAATTTAGATTAAACAAAATTAGATACAATTTAAATCATATAGATTTTTTATTAGTTATCATATAATAAATTATAAATTTACGTAATATACAAATAATTGAAATAATAAGTCTATTTTAATCTTTGTAACTAAATTTCACGCATCTATTATTATTTTACCAAATATCGTACTAAGTCCTTTTTTTAATTCAAAAATAAAATTTACGAAATACTATTTTACTTCATTTTACAACTAATGTTTCTAAAATCATAACTATCATAAGTTATTTTAAAAGATATAGTAATTTCAAATTAAGCCTTCATACATATTCTAGTGAATAATAGATGACGATATAATTTTAAAATATTTTTTTAAAAAAGAAAGAAGTAAACAAATCTTTTCAAAACTATTTAAAAAGTCCCTTGAACTCTCTTGAGTAGGTTTAACTTGTTTCTAAACTTTAAAAATTAAATTTTTACGCATAAAGTTTGAAATTTGTCAAAAAATTTATCTTTTTGTTAAAATAAAGTACATCAATTGGCGTGACATTTGTACAAAATTTAGAAAGCCTACCTGATATTATTTATATAGAAGATTAATTATTATTATTGTTACCAATAAAAAGATATTGTTAAACTTATTTACATAATCAAATTTTACGCACATCAACCGTCATCTTAATTTACGCAAATAATATTGTAAATGATATCAAATATGTCTTTCTTACCAATTAGATGTCACATCTATTTCAATCTTATTTTTCATATTTAAACAGAAAAAACTTTTCAAATGTTTTTTTTTTCATCAAAGTTCCAAATTCAAAGGTAAGAAATGAAACATTTCAAAACTAAAAAGATAATAAAATATGTTATTGCATTATCAAATATAATTGAAACCTACTCTAAAGTTAAGTCATTTTATATAATTTAAACAATGTTAAATTATTAAAAATACCTTTAAACTATGAGTTGAGTTTCAATTATATCCTCAAACTTTGAATTTTTATTTTACCCTTAAAGTACGTAATTTGTTTCAAAACAACCCTCGTAGGCTTTTGTCCATAAATTCATAAACACAAGTGTTTGTAACGACTTATATGAACAAATCTAAACATCTACCTGGAAAAAAATAATAATAAAGACACATACATATTTGTGACCCATAATTATGTTCTTTCGTTTATTTTTATTTATTATTATTATTATTATTTTATTTTTTTTTGCTAACCTTAACCTCTAAATTTAGTTCCTATTTGTGTAATTATATTTATTCACTTAATTACTAACACATAGGAAAGACAATTTTTTTTATCTATAAATTTAACGAAAAAAGTCTTCACGGGTTGTTTTGAAAGATACTGCAAAATTTAAGGGTTAGAAATAAAAACTTTTCAAAGAAAACTATTAAAATAAAAAAGTTTGAAGGTTCAATTGAGAGCACATACCACGTCAGCACAAACAAAGTCTAGCTCCTTGTTGAAGTTATCCTTGCGTTTCTCCAACTCAGCAGCCGTCTTTAGAAAAAACACAGTTATATTAGTTTTGAAAGGTTAGAAATTTATATAATTTTTCAAAATTTAAAAGTTTTTAAAATATTTTTTTCGTTCACTAAGTTTAAAATGGTTTTATTTAGGGAAATTATTATAAATAGAAAAAATATCAAACTATTTACAAATATATAAAAATTTTACTATCTATCTGCGATAGACCGTGATAGATTTTATCACTTAGCGATAGAAGTCTATCGTAATCTATCATGATCAATATTTATAATTAGTTTTTAAATTTTTTCCATTTTTAAAAACATCCTTTTTTCTTAATATATTTATTTGGTTTTTGTGTCGCTAATTGAGACTTAAAGAGGTAAATTTGAATACTTTCTCAAAAAAAAAAAAAAAAAAAAAAAAAAAAAAAAAAAAAAAAAGTAAATTTGAATAAATTATAATCTTAAAAGAAAAGACTACTTCTTCAAAATAATTTTTATTATTTTTAAATCCACAAACCAAACAATAAATCATATAAAATTCAATCAAAATCTAAGAAGAAAAAAAAAGCTGTAAAGGCAGTTTAACAACAAAGTGCTCAAAATATAACTAAAATAGCATCAAAACACTCACTAAAAGAAAGTGCTCAAAATATAACTAAAATAGCATCAAAACACTCACTAAAAGTATCTTGTCCAAGCACAAAAATACTCATAATTAGCCACAAATTTAAAAAAGAAAGTAATTGCAGTGCAGATATTAATTTCGATATTTAATAAAGTTTAGTATTGTAAAGCTAATAATTTAAGGTTAATATTTTCTAATTAAGTCAAGTACTTCCATCCATATTTTTTATTCATTGAATTAAAATATGAAATGCTTTCATTTCAATACATGCATTATTGTTTTATTGATGAATTTATTTACAACACTCGAAATATAGATGGTTGAAAAAAAAACTGAATAATTATTTAGTGTGTTGGCTGTTTAAACTATACTTGGTTAAGGTTATTTTAATAATTACAGCTAATTGGTATGCACCCTTCCTTAAAATCGAGGTTTAATCATCTTTCTTAATTAAAAAAAGTGCACCATGAATTCTTAAATATTTAATTTTTTATGTTCAATAAATTGCAAACATATTCAAATTTAGGTTTTCTAAAAAAACAACAATAATAATAATTAAAAGGTTAACTTACAAGTATACTACATGAACTTTTAAGTTTTGTGTTTATGTAGTCTTTGAACTTTAAAAATATCTAATAGATTCTTGAACTTTCAATTTTGTATTTAATAATGTGCTGACATATTAATTTTTTTTTTTAAAATGAATAGATTTAATCGAAATTGAATTTTATGTCAAATGAAACTTTAAACATTCAATTTTGTTTATAGTATACGTTTTTTTTTAAATGTAAAATACGTTATAGATCTATTAGTTGCAAAATTGAGAGTATGAAAACCTATTAAATAAGTTTTAAAATTCAACAATGATACAAAATTAAAAGTTTAGGGATCTACACATTTTTAAAACCTAAAGACCTTTACACAAACTTAAAATTTTGTGAACCAAACTTGTAATCTAGCATAGTTTCAAAAGTTCCAATTTTGTCCATTAATTCATTTTAATTCCATAATTTAAAAAATTTTAATCTAGTTTTTACATATGGTCAAAGTTCAAAAGTCACATCTTTCATTATCATATTAAATAAGAGTTACATATGTTTTTTCCTATGATATTTATGAACTAAGGTCAACTTTAACTCATGACCATTTAAAATCAAAATATATATATATATATATATAACCCAATTAGCATAATATATGAACTATTTAAGAAATTAGATTTCAAATCGTCCACCTATATATTGTTGAACTTAAAGAAAATGGCAAATTACAAAAACCACCTCAAAGTATGATGATAGTTGCAATTACACTCTTAAATTTTCAATTTTAAAAATTGAGCCCTCAAATTTATATGAGTGTTAAAATTGAGTCAAATTGGACCTTCAAACTTACATAATTATATAAATTGTAACATTTGTATAAGTTTGAGAGTTCAATTTCTTCTACAATTATTGTAAGTTTAAGGGCTAATTTTAATACTTGTAGAAGTTTAGGTGCCCAATTTTTACAATTAAAAGTTTGAGAAGTGTAATTGCAACTACCACTATAATTCACGAGTGTTTTTGGCAATTTGCCCTAAAGAAAACAAACAAACAAATTCACCACCATTTAAAACTATTTTTTAAATATCGAGAGCTAAAGACTATTTTACCCTTTATTAAAATTACATAAATTGAAGGAAAAAATTTTACATATAGAAAAATGTCAAACTATTTACAGAAAATAGCAACAAAAAAAACATTGATAGACATTGATAGACTTTTATTAGTATCTCTAAGTGATTGACTTCTATCATTTCTATCACTCATGTATCAGGGTTTATGACAACTATCTAAAAATTTTCTTATTTTGTGTAAATAATTTCTCTTATTTTTCTATCTTTAAAAATTTTCCTAAATTAATTTATTATTTTTTTTTTTGGAAAATGCAAAGATTAAATTGAAAACCCAAGAAGGAAATTGAAAATTTGATAATTTATCATAATTAATAAATAGAAAACACAATAAGGAAATTGAAAATTTGATAATTTATCATAATTAATAAAGTAAAAGGGTGAGTGAAGGTATTTTGAGAAAGAAAAAGGAGATAAAGACCTTTGTGAAAATTCCAACGCCACATTCCATGGCGACCTTAGCCAAGAACAAGTCGTCCGCCAGAAGCCGTTCTTTAAATCCCCCGAACTGCAGCAACCACCGCAACACCGCCGATTTCTCCAACTCCAGAAACCTCTCCACGATCACCGCCGGCACTCTCCCTGCCGCAATCGCCGCTGCCAGATCCTTCGGCAGGCTCTCCGTCGACCTCCCGGCCTCCGCCAGCAACACAATCGCCTCCGCTCTGTTCTTCTCCCGGTCCTCTTCCTCCTCATCGCCTTCTCCGTGTCCGTCGCCGCCACCGCCACCGCCTCCGCCATGGCCTCCAGGGGGAATTCCGTCGGATGAGGCGAATGCGACGGAGAATCGGAGGCTGCGGCGGGGGCGAAGGGGAGAGGTTGCAGCGAAAGAGAGGGAGTGGTGGAGGCGGAGAGAGGGAGCGGAGGTGAGAATGTAAGTGAAATTGTGCGGAGGTGAATGGCGGAGAAACGGCGACGGAGTGGAGAGATTAGTGAAATTCCGGATCGCCATTTTTCGCCGGGAGAATCTTGAGAGAGAGAGAGAAAAAGCGAGATTGGGATATGGAAAGGCTCTCTGTTTGTTGTGGCTGAGAAAGTGCTGAAATAAACGGGGAGATCGATACTCACTCAAAAGAAGACAACAGCACTTAATTCACACATACTTCACTTAATTCACACATTTCTATAGTTAAATTGTAAATTCCAATTCTTACATTTTCACTTCCTAATATATATATATATATATATATATATATATATATATATATATATATTTTGAGGGCAACAATTGCGCTACGGAGAGGTGCAATCCAAAGAAAGTGCATGTTAATTACGATTGAAGTAGCTTCACGTGATAGCACTACCACAAAAGAGAAAACTTGCACATCAATATGGTGCTTACCATACGCACTTCGATGCTAAATTAAAGAATATGGAAGCTAGGAAGTTTGAGAATAAAATTCAAGTTGCCTCATATGAAGTTATGATGATGTATTTATAGGGAAGATTACCTAGGTATTCTCCTGTTCTCTTTCGGAATATGGTTATCTAATAGCTTGATCGGATCCTATGTGAGATTCTTGGATGGGAGGCATGCTGGGCACACATTGTGTGAAAGTTGGGCTCCTCGGCCAAGGAGGAAGTTAGTTTTGAATTTTTTAAAAATTTATATCAGTTCCTTAAAAACTAAATCATTTTGACCCTTGTTAGTTACATTATTTTATTTGCTTACTAATGCTTATCTCTAACTTTTGTGATATAAAATCATCTCAAATTGACATGTCAATATACACATACTTCAAGTTAAGTCATTAATTTGTTAGATATAATTAAAATGAAGCGGATGACCAAACCTAAAATTTACGTGCCAAAATGACACAACGTTTAGATGTTATAATAAACATTTTGAAAGTTCATTAACAAGAGTAGAACAAATTTGAAACCTCGTAGTCTAAAATCACATTTATACCTATTTTTGGAAGGAAAAGTTGTCTAAATATATGTTTGAATCCTTGGAGGGTGTTTAGTTATAAAACCTAAGGTTGTTTAGTGGGGTTAAATAATTTGTGTTTGAGGTATAGAATTATTTAGTTTGAGTTTAACAAGTTTGTATTCATGACACAAAGTTGTTTATCCAGAAGTTCTGAAATTTGTATGGTAATTTTTTTTTATGTATACTATACCATTAAAGTTATATTTCGATCAAAATTTTCAATAATAGTAAATTTGATTACGAATTTTCCTACTATTTTTAATTGTACTAAAAAGACAATTTACCTGTCTACACTTTAAACACATATTCAAAAAAGACTAAAAACATAAAATACAATTCTAGTTTTCATCGAATTTGTAATTTTAGATTTTTATTTACATATAACTAACCAAACCCACCTTAAATTTCTTACACTTAGTTCTTAAATTCCAAACCTTATTCTAAAGCTACAATTATATTAAATGCTAAATTTGTAAATACACTTTTTTTCTCTTTGTATAGTATATACTTTGTGTAACTTATATATCTTCCCCATATACATGCACGAACATTTTTTTCTCACTAGCTTCATTTTACATTTGTATTTATTTGTTACTTAATCATGTCTCTTAGCACAAATATCCTTTCAATTATTAGATACTGATTTCTTTTGGGACACATCTTTTTAATTAAGTCTCTCCTAATTAGTTAATTATATCATCCTTTCTCTTGCCTAATCTCTCCATACATGCATCTAATTTTTTTTATCTTCTATAGCCCGCTCTCTCTTTACAGCTACATTGTTGTTTTTACTAAGTATATTTATCTTTATACAAACTCTTTTAACTATCTTTTTTTCTATCTATATAATAAAGAAAAATAATAGGGCCAAATTTACTAAATGTCTCTTGATACTATATTTAATTTCTAGCAACGTCTTTTATTTTGACATAGAAGAAATAGAGTTGTCAATAAGAGAGTTTCATAGGAACTTTTGGCGTTGATTATTTTTCTTAAGCATCGGCGAAAGAGTTGCTTGGTGTAACAAGAATTGCTTCCTTTGAGGTTTGAAAGGTTTGGAGAATTTTTTACTTAAGAAAAGAAATGCTTTATTTTGTTCCTTGATTGAAGTTCATAGACAATAAATGTGTTGATCGAACAAAACTTGAGGCAGTCTCACATTGATAGAAAGTTTTAACAAATTGGATAGTAAAACCTTGTATTTATTATTTATTATATTGAGTGTCATCAAGCTACTAGAACATATTAGAAGCGAAACTCGCTTAAGCTCCATTTTTACTAGATGTGAATATAAACAATACAAGTGTAATTAAGTTTAACATCATTTAAGATAGGCAAGTAAAGTTTAAATATTCTTGATAAGTTAGTTAACTTTTTGATGTTATGTTCATGTTTGGATAAGTTTTTAGTGATTTGTTTATATGATAATTTTGTTTATGTTATGTTGTTATATTTATACTTTGATAATTCAACAGTTTGTTTTAGCATTCATTTTTTAATGACTAGTTTGTTTAATTTAAGTTTTGTAATGTTACGTTCACGCTTTGATTAGTTTAGTTGTATGTATTGATTTTTTATGAGGTTGGTTGCGGATTCATGCAAGTTTTTTTTGTTAAGTTGGTAAGTTTTTTATAATTTTAATTATTTGATTTAATTTGACTTTTTTAGTATTCGTGTTCATGATAATTCAGTTTAGTAGTTATATTCCTAATTTTTAATTAATTTAGATCTTATGTTTACAAATTTATAAAAGTTTTAGTTAAATTTTGTTATGTTAAATTCTTTTTTTTTTTTTTTTGATAAATTAGGTTTTGAAGCTGGTTCATTAGTTTTGAAAAGGCTACCTAGTTAAATTTAGGAGATATTGTAATAGGTAGAACATATATATATATATATATATATATATATATATATGAGTACTTACAAATCTAACCATGCATTTCTAAAATTGCAAGTATAGCAAAAATAATTAGATCTGATTTTTGTTTTTTTATTATTCCAATTTTACCCTTCACTTTGTATCAGCAAGTATATATGATATACTTCATATTTGACGTATCTAGTTTATCTGATATACTTCATACTTAATATTTTTTATTATTCCAATTTTCTCCTTAATTATGTATTAGCAAGTATATTTGAAATTGTAATGAGTAGCAAAAAAAATATATAGGTATTTGCAAATCTAGCAACGACTTTCTAAAATTGCAAATGTAGCAAAAAAAAATATAAAATCTAATTTTCATTTTTTAATTATTTCAGTTTTATCCTTGACTGTGTACCAACAAGTTAATCTGATATACTTCATATTTGACATATCAGTGAACTGATATACTTTATATAAATTATATGCGACTGATATACTATGACCTTAATTATGTTATTAGGAAATTTATTTTTTTTATTCTTTTTTATATTGGATTATTTTCATTTTATTAGTTCGATTTTGATGGTATGATTTAAGTTTTGGGTTAGTTCTTTATGTTTTCAATTTTTATCTGATTTTGATGGTATATCTTAATTGCATTAATTATATCAATTAATATAACAAATATGAAGTATATACATCCTACAATTGATATACTTCATATAATCATTCGCTCAAAAAGCAGTACTAAGTAACATTAGTGTATCAGCACTTAATACTTATTAAGAGTTTATCTTTTTAATTTAAATATATATTTACTGGAATTAAATATCTATGTCTTTTTTTTAAAGATAATATATATATGTGTATTTATTTACTATAAATAACTATTTTAATTATCAAATTGTGTGAGATTGAGATTTAGGGTTTTCAAAATTACTACCTATTATCTCTAGCGAAATTGTAATTAACAATTTTTTTAAAGAAAGATAAGATTAAATTTATTAAAGAATGACATAATTATCAATATATACTAAAATTACATATCAACTTCTATAAAAGAGGTATATATTTTTAAAATTTATAACACATGCATGTAATAATAAACTAATATCACCTAAATGGATCAATGCTATATGAAGCGGGCAATGTGGGCATAATTGACGTTATTTCATTTTTTTTAAATTCTATATCTTTTAATTTAATTTAAGGACTAATTGTAAATTTTTACTTTGTCCACAGTTTATTCATATAAATTATTACTATTATTAACGTGTTCGAATTTTCTCATTCACGATTATCTAACAAAAATTAAAATGTAAATGATTTGAATTCCTTGAAATTATTAAGAAGAAAAGAAGAAAAAAAAAAAAAAAAAAAGCAAAACAGAGAACAAATAACGAGGCACGACACGACGGCATTCCACGTCAGCTCCAAGAGACTTAGGCCACACACGTGTATATTCGGATGAGAGAATCACCACATGTAATACAATTGACTTATCATAAAAAATAATGCACTAAAAATATATATTTTTAAATGGTTTTTATATTTCATTTTTTAAATTTTCTAAAATTAATAATCCAAGTGATATTGAGAGAATGAGACTTTCATTTGTCTTTTTTCCCTAAAAAATCTAAATTATTGAGGGGGGACTCAATATAATGTGGATTGAAATTTATATTTCCACCACAATTTATAATAAAATACAATTTATATGAAACCAATATAACTTCGGTATTATCCTATTTTTCTAATTTCAATAAAGCAAAATCTTATACATTTTAGGTTTCATTTTTTTAAATGGTAATATTCTTAAAGAAAAATCATATCGTATCGATTATATTTTTAATAAAAAATGAAAAATTATTTTAAATGGTAAAATTATTAAAAATATTTATAAATGTAGTAAAATGTCACAGTCTATCAACGATAGATAGTGATAGACACTTATAGACATCTATTAATGTCACTAATAGAGTTGGCAAAAATATATGTAGGAAGTCGTCCCAATCAGAGTGAGGAATCCCCAATCCCCAATTTTCTCAGCTTCGTCCCCGATCTCATTCCAAATACTTTTTATTTTTATTTTTAATATATATACACATATATTAAAACAGCAGCTTTAAAGCTAATGTTTCTTTATTTTTTAAAAATTTCATTTCATAATATAATCAACTTCTAATTTTTTATTAAATCTATAATAAACAAATGCAAAAATATTTTTTTTATTGTTCATTTAAATAAATAAAACAACAATAATACTAACTTGTTATCTAAAATATTTACAATTTCAGTATAAATGTCAAATTATAATTAATTTTAAATAAAAAATAATTAAAAATAAAAATAAAAATAAAAAATGTAAATTTTTTCCTCAAGGAACACGATCCCCGAATAGAATTCTCTGACTCCGACCCTCCAAAATAGGGAATGAGGTGGGGACTGGGATCACAAGTCTCTAAGGGGATGGGGATGAGGAGTGCATCTTCGGCCCCATTCCGCCCCATTGCTAACCCTAATTAATGATAATGATAAGTAGTCTATTAATGTCTATCACTAATAGATAGTGATATTTTGCTATATTTGTAAATATTTTGATCCATTTTGCTGTATTTGATAATAACCTAGAAAAAAACAAAATGAATTAAAATTGCCTAAAATAATATTCAAGAAAACATGTTATATTTTTTTCCCAATTTTTTTCTCTACGTATCTCACAAATGACATATACTAAAAGAAGGGATTAAAATTCTTTTTCTTACAACAAAAATTAGGTGTCATTTCAAGTAAAAATTCCAACATAGATTAATAAAGAAAGCCATTTACTATTCTAAATGTCGATGGTTTGATTCTTCATTTTTATAACTATTGAACTAAAAATAATAATATTCTCTACTTCTTCTCTCTATTTGTTGATTTTTTTTCTAGTGCAGCAACTACGGGATGAGAGATCGAACCTCCGACCTTTAGGAAGGATGGTCATGTCAATTACCATTGAACTGAGATCACTTTGACCTACTATTTGTTGAACTTAACCTGGTTGATAAATAAACGGTTAAATTACGAATTTGGTCCTTGTGGTTTGAAAAAGTTAGAATTTTGTCCCTATGATTTGGAGAAAACTAGAATTTAGTCCCTATGGTTTGAAAAAAAATTAGCATTTAGACCCTACTTTATGGACTATCTATGAGGATTTTATCAAATCATAAGGACTAAATTCTAATTTTAAACTATAGAGACTAAACTCTAACTTTTTCTAAATCGGAACTAAAATTATATTTTAACTTAAATAAATAGTTCGCTAACTAGTTGATGTATGCTTATATCGACATATTCATAACTTACCAACTATAATTCTAAGAACAGCATCATCGTTAAGCCAATACAGTCATAGGTCAACTGACACAGTACTTACATTATAGTACTTGTATTATAGGTTCGATTCTTTTACTCCACATTTTTATTACAATATCTTTAAAAAAACATCATCGTTAAAGATCACATATCAAATTTATAATTTATTCTAAAGGATGACATTTTTTAAAAAATATTTTCTCTCTCTAGAAATGAGATTATGCTAAAATAATTGATGTTTATCTAAGTTTGCCAACCTAAATATATTTATACATATTCTAAGCATATATTCAAGTCTAAATGTTTGAATATTCAAAAAAGAAAAAAAAAAAGGCAAAATTAATGACCACAAAAATCCCAACAATCCAATCAAACAAAAAAATGGCCCCATTTCCACTTCTTATCATCTCCACATTCTATGGATAGAGAGACCCATTTCCATTTCCATTTCCATTTCCAAATCCAAAACCCCAACTTCATGAGGTAGAAGAACAAACCCTCCCAACCCTCACTCTCCATCAATGGCAGCTTGTACTTCCACTTCTCCTTCTTCCTTAATGCTCACTTCTGCTTCTTCTTCTGTACATCCCCAAGATCTCGCTTCCTCCATCGTCTCTTTCAAGGGCAAACCCCAATTTTCCACCATCAAATCCTTCTCTTCTTCTCATTTCCTCTGCAGGTCTAGGAGATCAGCCGATTGGGTATTTCTTCATTTTCACAGACGAGCGAGGCAACATGTGATCGTTGCAGCTCTCGCCGCTGAAGCGAATGTCGCGGAGGTGGAAGCCGAGGAAGAGGAGGGGGTTGCTGCGGCGGCAACGGCTACCGTCGCTGCGCCAAAACCCATGAAGGGGAAAGCCGCCTTGCCCCTTAAAAGAGATAGAGTATGCTCCAAAACCTTGTGGTGTTTGGTTTGTTTTTTGATTTGGGTCTGATGATTGGATTGTGGGTTGTGCTTTAGAAATGGAGGGTGTTCTCTTTTTCCAGGATGTTTAATGATCATTGCGGTGGACTATTGGCTTCATTTTCTTTGGCTTTTCATGTCCTTGTTTTATTATTGATGTCTGAATTCAATTTGTTGCGTGATATGTCAGAGGAGATCCAAGAGATTCTTGGAAATTCAAAAACTGAGGGAAAACAAGAAAGAGTATGACCTCAAGACAGCAATATCTCTGCTCAAGGAAATGGGAAGCACAAAGTTTGTAGAAACAGCTGAAGCTCATTTCCGGCTCAACATTGATCCCAAATACAATGATCAACAGCTGAGAGCAACCGTGAGTTTTGTTTTATGATCCCTTTACTGTTAAGTGAAGTTATAAAGAATATGGATGTCATGAGGTTATTTTGTTTGAATGCTTTTATGCAGGTAAATCTGCCTAAAGGAACTGGCCAAACTGTAAAAGTAGCTGTTCTTACTCAAGGTAGTTGGTAGTTACTTTTAATACTTGAGCGACTCTCTCTCTCTCTCAAACTATGCTATATGTTCTCACATTTTAACTAAATCCACCAAGTTGAGTCTCTGTCTGTGGCTTAGGGCTTGTTTGAGAGTTGGGTTTGAAACAGGTTTATGTTTTTAGAACAAAAAGTAGTGTAAATATGTTCCAATAACTATTTCCAAAAGCCTTTTTTCTTTACACTGATGACTTGATTTTTTCAAATAAATGAAGCCATTAGAAATCAATCACGAATAATACTAATCTTTACATTCCCTTTGATCACTGTTCTTAAAAATAGTTTTGAAAATAGTTAGCTTAGTTAGACAAACACAAGCTATCTCGATTGCAATCAAGAAACTTAGTTATCTTCTTGTTGAACTCTAAGCTAAGTCTTGGTAGTAGAGAATTGGGATTGTACCATAATTTGAAGTTTGCACCCTTGAGTTGAGGTCCATGGATCGTTCCCAATTTCAGTCCGTGGCAGTTTGATTTCGGTCGAACCAAATAGTAGGTTTTTATGCATCTAGATTCCTTTTTTCTTTAGAGGTGTTTGGCCCTAGGAGTTCATGGGCCCCATGACTTAAAAACATCAATTCTATGACTTATTAACTCCCTACACTGTGGAACCCATAGTTAAACAACTCCATAAACTACACAACTCAACTCCTTGGGCCAAATGCCCCTTCGTAGATGCTTTTTAAAAGAACTTTACTGTTTAGGTGCAATCCTAAAAGTTGAAAGAAATACACAGGTGAGAAATTCGATGAAGCAAAAAATGCTGGAGCGGATTTGGTTGGTGGGGAGGACTTAATAGAACAGATAAAAGGAGGATTTATGGATTTTGACAAATTGATTGCTTCCCCAGACATGATGCCTAAGGTATTGCCCTGAGTGCATTACTCCAATCATTCTTTCATTTATCTTTTGAGATTTTTATGACTTTCACAACATATAAATTGTTTTCCTAAACAAGTTGCATAACTTTAAAAGATGAATTAGATGGTTAGGATTACACTGGTGATACTGCTTATGTAATGCAGAAAGAAATAAGAAAACAAGAGACATGAATACCAATTTAATAGTCACCCTGAGTTTACTGAACCATTTTCGGTCATAGATATGCTTCCTAGATTTTGTTGATCAGAGTGCTTGCCTTATGGCTGCAGCCAAATTTGACCCATTTCTTAAAATTGACGAAGTCTCTGTATGCAAAGTGTTATCTGGTCCTCGTTGATGACAATATAGTTGATTCCCAGGTTGCTAGCCTTGGGAAGCTCCTAGGACCACGGGGACTCATGCCGAATCCAAAAGCCGGTACTGTAGCAACCAATTTGCCTCAGGTATCAATGATATTTTTCCAGTACCTACATTGCATCCAGATTTCATATCTATCCACTGGAAAAAGAAATTTAAGACTTTAGTTAAACCATCGGGCATCACTGATTTCAGGCAATAGCAGAATTCAAGCAGGGGAAAGTTGAATACAGAGCAGATAAAACTGGTATAGTTCACTTACCATTTGGAAAAGCTGACTTCAGCGAAGAGGACCTTCTCATAAACTTGCTTGCTGCCATAGTACGTTCTTCCCTTCTTTCTGTAGCCGATAGTCTCTAGAGACAGATCTCACTCATTTTTGATAAGTCATTTTCTTCTACCTCTGACAGAAATCAATAGAAACCAATAAGCCATCAGGTGCAAAAGGTGTATACTGGAAAAGCGCTCACATATGCTCGTCGATGGGGCCTTCAATTCGGTTAAATATAAGGGAGATGCTGGACTTCAAACTTCCCTCAAGCGCTTGACGAATAACAGACCTGTACATTCCTTCTGTTTGTTGAATCAGCCTCTGGGGAATCCACTGGAATATAATGATGCCCAAATGTGAGCAGCACTGGAAACAAGATGATTGAAGAAACTAGGAAAAAGAGTGAGGAGACATCAGATAATTATGATTACACAGCAACAAGCATACTGCATAGTCTTCTATACTGACTGACTTTGTATTAATGGTGTTAAGTTCTTATTGATCTACCACACTTTGATTGACCTCTTGGGTTTTAAGGGGGAAAAATGATAAATGTACTGAATTGTATTGACCAGTTGCTGCTCATTTATATAGCACATTTCGAAAGTGGTTGTTCTTGTTGATTCGTCGTAAAGGGTCATTTGGTATGCAAATACAGTTCTATCGATGTAAGTTACTTAATTTCATATTTTGACATGCAAATCTGGATGATATACGGGATCAAGCTCCAAATTCTATTCTTGTTTAGGGGCTTTCATTATGTAATCATGGACTCAAGTCTTTCTAGTTTCTGATCAATCATATTCTCGAGCTTCTGTTTTGAGCATATGGAACTCTCTTGCAATCGAGATATTCACTTCTCTGAACAATTGTACTCTGAACAGCAAGCCGTTTGTTGCCATACTTCCCAATGCTGTTACATACTAAATGCTCAAGGTGATTTAAGAAGATGACTTTAGGTAAATATATTTTGAAGTTGAAATTCATATTTTTTTTGATAATTCTAAAACGATATTACCTTGTAAAAGGGGGAAAAATCCCATCTTTGCTTGTTGAACTCCTTGAAGGGTTGATCTTGATGCTAAATCTATTGACTTGGCCGATTTGTTTTCACACCTTTTTTTCTTAAAGGATGTGAATGCTTCAATAACATCCGCACACATTGACATCCAAGCTTTTAATCCTTCTATCCATTTGCTGCAAGAAAACTTTGGTGGTTACAGCAAAAATATCTAAATCCCAAATGCTAAAAAAAAAAAAAATCCATACTTTTAAAAGCCCTTTTTCCATTCTTGCCTTTCCCCCCTCTCTGCTTATGGCCACTACCAGCAGCTTATGTTCATTACCAACTCAATCCCCAACTCTCCCATCCATTTCTCTCTCCTCACTTCCATCTCTCAAAACCCATCTTCCCCAACAACCCCATTTCCCCTTTCCCCCTTTCTCCACCAAATTAGGCCCCAACTTCATCAGCAATGACACATTAACCCTTCCGCCGCCGCCTGAGGCGGCTGTTCTGGCGGTAGAAGCGGCGAGAGAACATGTTCTGGTGGAAGCCAGAGGGTTTTCTGAAGATTGGAGCTGCAAAAACCTTGAGAGAATGGAGGAGAGTTGTGGGGGTGATGGGACTGTGGCTTGGAAGAAGAAGAGAAGGAAAAGGAGGAAAGAGGTGGGGGTGAAAGCTGAGGAAAATTGGGTTGCCTTGTCCAGTGGCCCCTTGAGACCTGGATATTTGAGCCCAAAAGAAGAAGCAGAGCTTTGTCTTTGTCTAAAGGTGGGTTTTAGTAAAGATTTAATGAGTTCTTTTTGTCCTTGTCTGTGCCACATTGCCACCATTTACTTCTTTTGGGAGCTTACTTGAGGGGATCACATATATTTGTATGCAAAACACTGCAAGACTCTCTTCCTTTTGTCTTTGTTAATATGTTCATGTATATATTTTGATAGGTATGTTAATTGGGATATTATAAGGATATATTAGTAATTAGTTAAAGAGTTTGTTAGGCTTGTTGGTTATAAATAGAGAGGTCGAGAAATGAAGTAGATAGACAATATTTTGTGGAATGAATTAAGACTTGAGAGTATTCTTAAGATTGGGAGGTCCAAGTACCTGGATACTTGGTTTATCTTGTTGTTTGGTTGCTTTTATCTTTCAACACATTTGGGTTCTATCCTATTTCTTCTTTGTAAGGTGCTTTTAAGGTGTCCTAGTGGAAGAGGAAAGAAGGTTTTCTTTTTATTGGGTTGTTCTTTGCGTTGTCTTAAATGCTAGAACTTCAAGTACTTCGTTTTGTTCTCCAATTTTTTGTTTACATATGAATTGGTTAGATTGTTGTTAAGTATTCACATTGTATGCCAAACTCAATGTAAGTGGCTTTGAATACAAGTTTGTATTCTTGAGAGAGGTCAAAACAAAAATGACAGTTTAGAAGTTTAGGGACCAAGATAGAATTAAGTCTTTTGCACCATTATCCTTTAGATCATGTAAAATTTTTTGCCATGTTAATATATAAAGGAAAGCTTCTGCATGTCACAAACTCTTCACAGGAGGCAGCACAGCTTGAAAAGGCAAAAACCAGAATCATGGAAACTCAAGAGCATGAACCTACAAATAAGCAATTAGCCATTGCCCTGGGGACCAAACTAGGGAGTATAGATAGAATTCTTTGTAGAGCAAGAGAATCAAGAGATCGACTCATTCGATGCTATAGCAAACTAGTCATTTCAATTGCTGCTCCATATCAAGGCAAAGGGTTAAGCCTTCAAGACCTCACTCAGGTAGGTTGTTGCACATATGACCTCTTTTGGATTATTGTTTTCTGTAGTTTGTTCAAAGGATTTGTTTGTTTTTGTAGGAAGGGAACATTGGTCTCCTTAAAGGAGCAGAAAGATTTGAACCAAATAGAGGACATAAGTTATCAACGTATACTTATTGGTGGATAAGACAAGCTATAATTCGAGCCTTGGATAAAAAGTCAAGACTTGTTAGACTGCCGGTAAGATACTGCCTCAATTTCTCATTTGCCAAATTTTAATTATCATATAGAAGGTATAGAGAAGAAGTTTCAAATCATAATTAGTTTTTTAGGCAAAATTTGCATTAGTATCTAGTATTAGCACTTCTGAATACATTGAACATAAGAACACAATCCATATCCTGTTCGGTTAGAAAGCGCTCATCTTAGGCTAATGTTTATTGGTAGGTTTTGGTGACAAAGCTTTTTGTGATTACCCGTTGGGTCATTTTACTTGATTGGAGTCCTTTTTATGGTTTGCCGCCTTTAATGGACTATTTTTTTTTTGTATGTCCTTATATTCTTTCATTTTTCTCAATGAAAGTTCAATTGAAAAGAAAAACGAACTTAATGAGCAGCAAACTAAGTTGGATTTATGACAAGACTCATAGAAATCAATATGAGTAAGGCGTGCCAAGGTGATAAGGAAGACCCTTTTGTTATATCACCTCTTCACAAAAATGGGAAACGTAATGTTTTTTAGAAGATTTGTTTTCTGTTTCCATTTCCACAAAGTATTGTATTGTTAGCTGAGGAATTTAAGTATGGGAAAGTCAGCTGGTAATAACTGAATGCTTGGGTAGCTCGCTGTGTTCAGGGTCACATGGGTCAGATGGTATCAAGAATAGCAGAAGCAAATAATCATCTTGGCATAAAGTTATCACGACCGCCCACCCACAAAGAAGTTGCCGAATCTCTTAAAGTCCATGTTTCAACTGTAAGACTAGTTACGGAAAGGAGTAAGCGTCCGATTTCAATCAATCAACCAATAAACGACCGGGGTTGCTTAACCTTGCAGGTACTGTTTACTAAAGTCAAGCTTAGTCTTTTACTAGAGGGGATGCCCACTTTTTCATTTTTCTATATATCTATTGTACAATGACAAATTGACAACATCAGCAAAGAATGTCATGTTTGCAACTGGATTTTGATCTTTAGGAACTGGGGATTTAGGCTCGCTTCCATTTGTTCACAAACCTAGTAATCATTGACATTTCCTACATGCTCATTTAGAACTGAAGTAATGCTAAGTTCTTATCTTCTCTGTTTAACCTCTCCAAATGAGAGCTTGAACCTCAAAGGGATTGCATATCAACAAGTTATCTTTTCAATAAGATTGCTACACTTGGGGTTTGCTTATTCTAATATCAGGAAGAATTAAGTTCTACTAAGAAGAAGTCTGATAATTTTTTCTTTTTATATATATATATATAATGCTAGAGTCTGAGTCTATCTTATTCGACCTCAACAAATTTTATCAGACAACTACCTCAATCCTAGGTAGATAGCTACCACGAGAAATAGCATCTAACTGCTACGGTTATGTTTATGTTTCAGCGATCAAGATAAGATGTTGAAATACTTTTTCTTCTCAATGTTCTGCAGGAGATCATGCCAGGACCAGACAATTTGACACCAGAGAATATGGTAATGAGAAAACTGATGAAGCAAGAACTGAAGAGGCTTCTTAATACTCTTAGCAAAAGAGAAGCACACATATTGAGCTTGTACTTTGGCCTCAATGGAGAGATTCCTCAGTCCTTTGAGGAGATAGGTAAGTCGTTGAATCTCTCTCGAGAGTCGATCCGACGAATCAATATCACCACATTATCGAAACTAAAGAAGACTGGCATTCTAGACTACCTTAAAGATTATCTAGTATAGATATTTCAAGCTATAATGAAAAGTTACAAGCAAAGATTGGATCGACTGTTGAAGGATTTTGAAGAGTATTAATTTTATGCATTAAGATTTAAATCTCGCTTTGGTACATCAAAATGAGTTATCCAAATGGTTGGAAATAGTTAAAACCAATTTGGTTGATGTAGATAGAAGATCTATTGAAGCACTGGTCTTTTGTTTGCTGGTGTAAATAATAAATAAGAAGCTGAATCAATTGATGTTTACATGATGTATTCGTATTGTTTTATAAAATTTACAATGTTTACTTGAAGTTTATGATACAATTGAAAGCTGATTGTAGAGGCTAAAATAGTGAATCATGGAAAACAATATCGAGCCTGGAGGAAACAAGTTTTGAAATTTAGATTAAGATTTCTTTCCTTTTTCTCAGTTCAACAGGGACTTGAATCATCAAACTTTGGTTGGCTGCCAACACACACACACATATAACCAGTGTTAAGGACTTTCTGAATTAAATCTCCTCCATGGCATCCTTAAACGCTATGCAACTCACTTTTGATTTTGGTTCATTTTGGTCCGTTATATACTCATATATTATGTGTTAATGTTACACCCGTCTTGCCTCATATTGTCCTATAGAACTTAGGACAAGATATGACGACAATAGACCATGAGGGGCTGTTTGGAAGCTAGGTTTGGAATGAGATTGAGTTGTAATATAATCCAAAATCCATTTAGATTCAACGTTTTAAGTCCTGATTTGTAATACCAAACTCATTCCCTTACCATAAGTTTTCAACCCAATCTTCTTTTCCATCGTTTTCATGCTCACGATCTCATTTCTATTTCGCTCTCAATTCTTCACGCATTCCAAACACTCTTCTGATTTTCAGTAATCTTACTTACATTCCAGCCTCTTAAACAACTCTTGATTGTTCAATAGAATTTACTTTCAAAATTTATCTTATCTTTAAACTTTACTTCTTTTATACTTTCTTGAACTTAGCCATTCTTTTAAAATCATGCATAACTATAAATTTCATGAATTTTCATAATATTTAATTATTAATAAAATATTTCATAAAATAAACCACTCATAGAATTAATGTCGATCACATTTTGGATCGTAAGTTATCTCAACTTCAGTCCAACTTGAAATTTCAAATTAACCATAATGTAAATTATGAATTACTTCCAAAAGGGAATTATGATAAACTTGCTTAACCATTTAGACTAACTCCTCATCCTTAAATGCCAACCATTAGTCAAACCCTCAAATCACCTTTCTCTCCTCTCAATTAACCATGATATTTAGGCTTCATTTGAGATTGCGTTTGCAATTGTTGAAAGTGATTTTAGAAAAATCTTAACTGCCTTCCTTGTTTGTTGACGTTCTGGAGTGGAACCGACGGAGGGTTCTGACTGGGTGTGGCCAAGTGAAGTACTGTCGGAGTAGCTACTGGGACGTCGACTTTCCGAGGATGGGGTATTGTTAGGAACCAAGGTAGTATGGGCTACCTTTGTCCCACGTCAGTTAGAATGGGATGACCAATGTGGTACTTAAGTGGCTTGACTCTTCCATCTCAATAGTTAACTTTTGGAGTCCGATCGTAACTTGCATCTTTGTGTTCAATTATCTTCAATCTGCTTATACTTAGGCTCCTCCAACCAGAAGCACTTATTTGAATTTCAGTAGTACAGAAACAAAAAGAAGAGTAACATTGAAAAAATGTGAAGGAAGCTACTTTGTTGAGGAAATTATTGTCCCCATTACCTGCGGATGAAGTTCAAAAAGATTTTTTTTTTATATCTGTGAGTGTCCGGGCCAGCTTACGCGCACCTCGACTAATCTCACGGGACAACCCACCTAACCCTACAACATGCAGACTACCAACTTACCCGTAGGATATTAAATCCTAGGTAGGTGGCCATTCCCACTACCACTCAGCCAATCCATGATGGTTAAGTTTAAAAAGATAACAGAGTTATTGTTAAAAACAATATTTGAAGGGTAATATTGTGAATGTTCCTTAAATTGACCAAGAAAAGTAGTTCAAGAAGCATCTTCCACTCCCATCAAATTTGGTTTTTCTACACAATATTCAGAACTTGCTCTCGAGCTTTTAAGAAATGTGCTCGTGTTCAAGCAATTCAAAAGTCGACAAAGTGACCGTCAATAAAGTCATAATTTCTTGAGAAGACCATTGCTCTTGAGGTTTAATAAGTCATTTCTAGTAATTTTCAAACACTAGAAATATTATGAAAATATTTTTTTTTCTAAAATTTTACACCTAAAAAGGACAATCGAAACACACTTGGTCCTTTGGATAACTATCTAGGTTTATATATCTTTCAATTTCTTACCATAATTTTCATCTAAAATAAATTGAATTCTTAATTAAATTTCAAAAACTAAAACGATTTTCATCTAAAAAGACTTGAATTCTTAGTTAAATTTCAAAAAACTAAGAGTTTTTAAAACTACTTTTTTTAGTTTTAAAAAATTTGGCTTGATTTGGTAAAATATTGGTAGAAAATAAATAAAAACGGTCTTATTTTTTAAAAATTAAAAAAAATCAAATAATTATAAAAAAAATAAATAAATTAATGATTGATTTTATAGTTTCTTCTCGAGGTTTGGGCAACACGCAAATTGAAAGAGACTATTGGAGGACTTCGAGTTAGCATTACAAATAACACAATATTGTGGCATTATGATATTAAAAACAATAAAAAGAAAAAAAAAAAATACAATGCTGGTTAAATACCATTTTAGTTTTTAACTCTTAAATTCGATTCAAATTCATTTCTATACTTTCAGAATATCCATTTTATTTCTATACTATTAATTTTTGTTTATCTTAGTTCATGTTCTTTTATAAAGTTCGTTGTGATAACTTTACTTCTAAAAAGTAAAACTCAAGCTCCCTAATTGTGAAATTCATACTCTAGAATGTCTCTAAATCAAGAGCAGGGAAGATAAAGTTACCAACTCTCTCAAATTGGCCAGAAGAGTTGTTTCTTTTGTTAATTATTCTGTCTGTGTGTGTGTTTTTCTATCCGCGAATGTTCGAGCCAATTTATGTGCACTTCGACTCATTTCACGGGACAACCCGCTTGGCCCTACAACATTTGGTTGTCAAGAAAACTCATAAGATATTAAATCTTTAAGTAAGTAGCTACCATAGATTGAACTCATGACCCCTTAGCCTTTGACCTTTTTTTGATATTCCCACTACCACTTAAAGTGCTCTTGTTTTCCTTCTAATCTTTTTACCATTTTAATCAAACTTTTGAGAAGGAAATAACCTCACAATAAACTTATCCAACAATTTGCTTCAATCAAATTGATTGCAAGGTTTAAAATATTGATGTCGAAATGTCTTAATTTTACGAAAATTTTAATAGAATATCAATAAAATATCAATTTCAATAGATATTTCTGAAAAAATTATAAAAACAAAAAATTTAAAAAATAAATTTAAAATAATAAATAAATATTTTATTATTTTTAAATAAATAAACATATCTATTATTTATATTATATTTATATTTGTGACATTTTGATGTTTATTTTTTGTGTTTCACAGATTTTCTACGATGTAATGAAAATATCAATTCACCCTTCATGTCAATATTGAACCCATTGAAATGTAGAAATATCAATGAAAATATCGATATATCGATAGAAATTTAATACTACGATTGATTGTTTAGTTAAAAAGAAACAAGACAGTGATATCTAATCATTCCAACTATTAAAGAAGACAAAAAATTTCCATTGGTATATAAAGATACATAAATATCAGAATCAACCAATTAAAAGCTGTATGAATAATGGAAAAAGCCTGAGAAAGGGCATAATTTACAAAGGAAAAATCACTGCTAATGTTTACTTGCTATATAATATACAAATTACAAAAGTAAAAATATGTTGAGAATGGCAGTAGATCTGATCCATCAGTCAAGCAAAATACCTGTTCCATATGAAACCAAAGCTTCATCAAAACACAAGCTCCCTCCAAAAATTCCCATCAAAGAGCTGGTCCCTTTTCCAGCAGCATTAAGATCTCCAGAAAGTTATAAATTTTCTTTGGTTAAAGCCAATGCTCGAGGACTCTTGCGATATCATAAATGTCTTCGAGAGTTTGCAACATCTTAGCATTTACTCGTGCCTTTCACAGTAGCTCCTCTGTCCCAGTTAGCTTTGCATATTCGGTTTCATCGATGGTTCCCTTTTTGAGTTTTTTCAACAGTCGATATTCACGCGCCAGCTCATCCTCATCTTCTGCTGTCTGTGTAGCACGTCTCTGTCGGGCTGTTTTCTTTCTCAAGATGGGAGCTGCAACATTCTGGGTCTTCTTGGGTTCAGGTTTTGGCAGTTGCTTTTGTGCTTCCTTCTTAGCTTTAAGGTTTTTCTTCCGTTGTTTTTCCCGAGATTTATCCCTAATAAGCCACGTTTGTAACCTAGTGTCAAACTTCTATTTTGCAATATCATTTGAAGTATATACATAGCAATTCAGAAGTTGCAAAAAAACACTTCAAGATAGGTAGCCTAATTTAGGTGGAATTGTGACTCTTGCTTTGCACAAATTTATGAGTAGCCCAGAACATGAATCTACAAAGCCAGTGAAACAATAAGAAGCAAGTTGTGTAATATGAAATAAACAGTACCGTATCAACACAAATTAGCGAGCCAAGTACCCCCTCTACTAAATCACTTCTTTATATTTACATCAAATTATCTTTGGGTAACGACAAGAGGGGGTTGAAAATAACCTGTTACTACTCATTTTTTTGAGCTCCCTAGTATTCATAAATCATAAGAAATAAATCAAATTAGAAATCCCAACTTACATAAAGTGAATCAGTTCAGATCCTCTATTGGGATTCTATTTTTAAATAGCTAATGAATAATTCTCACATTTGTGTAAGATTTCTTACATAATATGGAAAGAAAATAATAAGATAAAATGAGTAATAGCACCTACTGTTAATATAATGTCTTACCCCTCTATTTTTCTCTACTTCTTTAACGATACTTATGTGATAATGAACAAGAGTAATTTTATATTTGGGTAATTTCAAGTTGCTATTGAATAGAATCAAGAGAAGGTAGTTAAAGTTCATCAACGCCAAGAGATAATCTAAATTGATTCACTTATGAAAATTCTAGAATTATACAATTCTTAGTTTAGAGTTCAATTGATTCAATTAGCAAAGTCCATGGGTATAATTGAATTCTTCCTTTTATCATATTACTACTTACTTGCCGCACAAAAAAGTTCCATTAAAGAACTAGCAAATCAATAGGAAGGCAACAACCTATAACTTAAAGGCTATAACAAAATGGCTGGAAAATGCAATCGGAAAATTTTTGAAACAGATAATAAATAAATAAATAAAGATCTGAAAAAGTCAAGATTGGTAAGGGTCCTTACTTGTATTTAACCTCCCCAAAGTTGATATCTTCAACGGGAACAAAACCCTCAGTTGAAAGCGAGTGGTGCTTTACCTCCGGCATCAAAGGCAGCTGCAACAAACCATAACCCATGGCCAACTTCCCTATTTCAAGTTCCTTCCACCTGAATGACGAAAGATGAAACCTTAGAAAGCAAGAGATTTGCAGACTGTTTTAGAATACCTAAAAGAAATATCATTAAGCACCTGAAAATGAAGGAGCAGTGGTGCTCTTTATAAGCACGTATAAAAGAGACAAATGCCTTAACGCCCTTCTCCATGACATCACGATCCTTTTTTGCTGCTGTTCGTATCTAATAACAAGTTTTGTATGACATAGGATCTTTTAGTGAAAGAAAAATAACACCTGAATTTTCTCACTACTTCTAACATTAACATTAAAAAAAATTAAGAAAGAATGGAACATTCAACAAAAAAATCAACACCCTCACCTGTGGAACTATATCTGAGGCATCACTACAACCAATTCTCTCTTGTATAGGAACCCTTCTTATGGAAAGAAATTCTATATAAGCTTCTTCCTACACAAGTCAGTCAATCAGAATGTTCATGTTAGTATTAAGAAGCACTTAGAACAAAGAAGAATTCCTTTCCAATTTCCTTATTTGATGTGACTTAATTGGAGAATCCATTATTACAATGTCTGTTCTTCGTAATGATACATAATGCAAAACCTATTGAGGACCAAAAAGCACAAACTACACCTTCGGCAAAAGAAAAACAATGGCATTTCCTTCTCTACCCAATCGAGCAGTCCGACCAACTCTATGTACAAAGACATTAGGATCTTGAGGAGGATCATACTGCATTAGCAAACAATAAGTACATTTATTTTACCTCAAGGATATATGCACTTAAAAACCATAATTACTTTGAGAAAAGTTCTATATGCAGAAGAATATGATCTGGCATCCATAGCCAACCTGAATAATACAATCAACGCCAGGAATATCGAGTCCGCGGGCTGCAACATCTGTGCATAGAAGCACACCACTTGAAAGGGATACAAATGAGGCTAGTGCTTTCTCCCTGGCAGTCTATAGAGCACAAGATATAGGCCATTTTTTTTTTTAATAAGAATAGAAGATATAGGTCACCAAAATTCATTATATGAACTTTCAAGAATACAATTATAATTTACATCATATGGCCTTCAAAAAAATTACCTGTTTCATTTTACCATGCAGAGGGATCAAGGGTAAACCTTTCAAAACGGTAAGCTGCGGTAGAACAACTCCCCAATAGTCAACACATGCACAAGTCATGAAGTAGCTGTACAACACAACATCTAACCAAAATGAGAGGAAAACATTGCCGATTTACATATTTTAACTATTAAAATTCAACAGATAACTTACACTATGATTTTTTTGGATTTGTTCTTAATAAGAATGTCGACAAGTTGGGTGGACTTCTTGTCTGCTTCACATTCCAAATACTGCAGAATCAGAATGAATAGTAAATTTATCAAAAGGAATCTGCAGGACATACAAGTAGAACTACTAATGGAATAGTTGCTTTCAAGCATGTGTGCAATGTTTACAAAGAAATCCTAGACCTTTCTTTGCTATAGAGGCATAACTGGATCCACACTGCATGACCACCTACCTTTTCATGGGCATAAAATATCGATTGTGAACTTGTTTTCCAAGTTCCTCATAAACAACATCAATAAGACCAAGATTTAATACTTTAATACCTATCCCCATTGACTATGGATGGGGAAAATTTGCATGTACATCATTTACTCCATGCATCGAGTTAATAAATTGAAACATACCAATTAGCCTAAATGGAGAAGCAGTTGCATATGGTACCTCAATATGAAGACTGGATGGAGTTTTTGAAGAGGCGAGTTGTGTTGATGACAATGAACCAGGCTTTGTTTCTGCCTTTACTTCGACCCTGATCGGATTTCTTAGCCCTGCTTTTGAAAGCTCTTCAACTGCCTCAGTTTGTGTAGCCGAAAAAAGACCAGTCCTACGAAGCTTAGGCAAACGAGATATAATTGAAGTTATCTGCTTTTGGAATCCCATGTCCAGGAGCCTATCTGCCTCATCCAATATCAGAACCTGTAGATTGACAATCAAAGCTATATAGAAGTTCGTTTTCCTATAAATCAAGTTCCAGACATCATCTACTACCAGATATTGGGTACAATCTTCCAAAAATGCACCTGACTAAAAGTTGAAGGTAAAGATGCAATCTAAATTTAAACATGCAAGCACAAACCTTTTCTTCTTCTGGACGAGAGAAAATTCACTTAAAAGAAAACATAAACTGGAGTTCAGAATGCATAGTTTTTCCTTATATGGGTCAAACCACTTAGCGAAGTGTTGGTCTCTAATTTAGCCAGGAACAAGTCCTTGATACTGAAGCATACCTCAAAGTTCCGGAAATCCAAGTTCTCCATACGGTCCATTATATCAAATAGCCTTCCTGGAGTTCCAATCAACAAATTTGCACCTTCTTCTTCTATCTCCTTCATGTCTACTTTCACATCAGCTCCTCCAACGAGAAGCACCGCTTTGAAATTCAATAATGTAGAAACGAAAGGACGAGCAACCTCGTAAATTTGTGAGGAAAGCTCCCTCGTCGGCGAAATTATAATCCCCATTACCTGCAGAAGAATAACGAATAAAGAACCAGTATAGAAAGACAATTTGCACGCTTTTCTTAGTCATAAGTTGAAGCAAACAGAGTAGAGAGACGAACCTGGTGAGGTTTGGGACGACTAGAACATCGGCGGAGGATTTCGACGACCGGAACTACAAACGCTAGGGTTTTTCCCGAACCAGTGGCGGCATCGACGGCGACGTCCTTGTGGCTGCATAGCAACGGAATTGTGGCGGCTTGAACTGGAGTACAGAATTGAAAACCAGATTGGGCCAACGCCTCGATAACAGGTGCAGAGAGGGGAGGTTCGAGATCGGAGAAGCGGGTGTTGGTCAAGGCTCGGTTTCCATCATCGCCGTCCATGGTTTTTCTGAAGCTGTGAATTAATGAGCTTCTCTCAAAAATCTTTTCGGAGAAGAAGGAATATAGTAATGTGACGAGTGTAAATCGGTTCGTTTCACTGGTTTTTAGCAGTGTACCGGCGAGAGATTCCGTCGACAGCAGTGAGGGGGAGAGAGGATAGAGGGTTGAGAGACAACAGCAGTGAACCGGACTGTGGCGGAGGGCCGGGCCGACGGTGGAGCACGTGAGGCGGGGAGTGTGAGGAAGATGAAAGAGTAATATAGGGTTTTCAATTTTTAATTCGGTTAAATTATTATTGTTATATTTTTTTTTAAGAACTCAAATTTGAGTAAATCAGTTTATTCATCTTTATGAATCCTATCTTAATCAATAATTTTTTTTTTAAATATTTTAAAAATAAGTAAAAAGGTCAAATCGATACCACCAATAGTCACCTTCATCATTGGATCGGACCAGATCTAAAAAAGTTAAGGTCCAAGCTCGACCTAGGTCCAAGCCTAAGAAACTATGACATTGTTTGGATTTGAATCGGGTCAACCCAACTTCAATAGGCAAGCTCATGACCTAATCGTTGACCCTTGCTTTTTGATTTAAGGTTTAGGTCGAGCTTTAGTTAGTGTCTATTAAATATTAATTATTTAAGTAACTAAAATATATATATATGTATATTTTAATTTTTTTTATTAAAATTTATTAAATTTGTATTTGTATTACATTTTTTATATTTTTATTATTTTTCTAAATAAAATTATAAAATTTTATTTTAGTGATTTAATTATTTTATAAAGTTTTATTAGTTTTTTAATACTGTATTATGTTAACTAAAAACTATAATATCTCTAAATATATTTAAAAGATATCAAAAAATTATATATATTTAAAAAAAATTAAAAATTTACTTTTTAAATATATATAATATAATACAAGAAGAACTTTACATATGCACACATATTTAGATTGGTCTAATGATAAGTTCATTAGGCTGGCTCGACGGGCCGATCTAAATATGGTCCAAGCACGCTGGCCCATGGGCCAACTCGATTACAAAAATTGTGATCTATATCCAATCCAATTAATGAATGAGTTGGGTTGGGTAGGGTCGATCAAACGTTGACTTTGGGTCGAGCTTGGATCTAGCCTGGGCTGACTTGGGTCGATGTTTGGGCCGAGCTTAGGTTGATCGTCCACCTAAAGAGTGCTTCCTTAATTTTCACCCACCACGTTCCCATACTGTATGTCATGCCCCAAGTGTACTTGTGTCCATAGAAAAGGTGAGCTAATATCAAGCTCCTAACAAAATCCTTCCCACATGTCATGCATGCAACTCGGTGTTTGTCTCAATAAAATATAATCTCGCTCGCCTCGGACCAAGCTGGCATGCCTCCGTATGCACGGCTCGGTCGCTCGTGCCAAATGACTCAATGGGACTTCATGCATCTTACAATGTTATTGGTGTTTAATAGAGTTTACATAGCCCTCATACAGTTATCCTAAATTTGTGGTATAAATGCAAGCTATGATGTATACACAACCATTATTCTGTGCCAAGCACGAACATTGCATCATTTGTTAGTGTTCTTTCCTACTTCCGTATAGTCTATTTTCTTTTTGATATAATTTTTAAATTTTTTTTAATATAACGTATTTTGTTTTTTTCGTTTTTTTATAAATATTTTCATTATAATTTGGATTATATGATAACATCGTAACATAAATAGTTTAGTTACCTTCTTCATTTTTATCTATTATTTATATTGAATATGTTCATTGCATAATTTCTATCGATATTTCCACGTTTTCGAGTTCGATATCAACATGAGAGCTGAATCGATATTTACATTATATTGTAGAAAAATTCATTAAAAAAAATCAAGATGCCACTAATATAAATATAAGAGAAATTACTATAAACAGAAAAAATATCAAACTATTTACAAATATAGAAAATTTTTACTATCTATCATCACCTAATGATCGGCAAAATCAAAATGGAGAGACAGGTGGTCAATGTCTTCCACCTCATTCAAACACATTATGTATATTCTATAACCACCACCTAAACTTTCTCATAGTATTTAGACTTCTAAAGGCCGATGACTAATGAAAAGTCTTATTAATTATTTATTATTTTTGAATGAACAGAAAAAAAATGAAAGAATAACAACATAAAAAAAGGAAGCCATAAATGATGGAGGCAACCTAAAGGAAAGACGTCCTCCAATCAAGCAGGATAAAACCAAGCGAATAATTACAAAAAAAAAAAAAAAGTAATCGAAGCCCACAAGAAAACATGAAACATAGTAAAAGACCAAACATCATAAAAAATAAGGATGATAGTCTATAGATCTTTCGATTTGATTAATATTCTGATAAAAAAATTTATTTCTTAAAAAGATTTAATTCTTGACCTCTCGATAAAAGATTTGAGGAAAAATAGAAATTCTAGTAATTTGTATCTAGATCATGAAATTACGAAACATAATTTTACTCCAAAACTCCCACAAAAATAGCAAAAACTTTCATTTATTCCTAAAGGGAAAGAAAAATAGCTCCTGTTGGCTAGCCTTTTTGCTCCAAAATCTAGTCTTCTACCTGAGAAGTAGCCTTCAGTTTTAAATTAACGGCCAATTATTGTACTTATAATTAATTATGGTACTTAATTGTCCTCTTTTTAAATAGTAATGAATAGCAATTTTAAAGATAATAACTAAATGTATAGCAACATTTTAAAAAAATTGCAAATATAGCAAAATCTATCAGTGATATATTTTTATTGCTGTTAAACTCTAATGATCTATCAGTGAGAGTCTATTAGCGATAGACCACCTAGACCATAAAAGTCTATTAGCAATAGAAGTCTATCACGGATAGAGACTTTACTATATTTATAACTTTTTTTTAAATGTTGCTATATATACAAATATTTAGCTATGTTTGAAAGTTTTTTTTTTTTTCAATTCGTAACATTACAAAATCCCCAAACCCAAATGTCTTTCCCTCTTTTCACGTGAACAACATCCAAAAGCACTTCTCTTAGTCTTACCGAATTAACCCCACTTGTACTCATCATTATCTTTAATTTAATAAAGAATAGTTCTTTTTTTTTAATCTTCCTTTAATATAATAATTATAAGGAAACTATCTTCATAATTGATAAAAATTACCATACTAACATTTAAGATTACAATAGTGTCATAAAAAATTTCATAAAAATATCCTTAAATAACGTAAACATAAACTTGAGAAAACCATCACTAAACTTACACCCCAACTTAGTTATATTAACATAGAGTAATATTAATATGCTCATTAGACTAATCATTTCCATACGTGGTGTATCGAAGAAACATAACTATATCATTTGTACCCAAAAACATATTCACGAGGTGTATCGAGAAATTATCATATCGTTTACTCCACGGAAATACATTGACGCGATGTATCGAGTAACCACCCTATCGTTTACACCACGAGATATATCGGGCAATCACATGGATACAAGATCTAGTAGTTTGAAAATCATTTTAACATAAATCTCATAACCCACAATCATACATAAAACATGTTTTTTCATTATTCTGAAACCATTTAAAATAAAACACACTTTAACGATGTTTAAACATAATTTCAACTAAAAACATAATGTTAATCAAAATTTGTAAACAATTCATGAAAATCACTTAGCAGTTTTTCTTCATGGTATCCTAAAACGTCATGCAACTCATTTTTTATTTTAGTTCATAAGGTTTTTATACACACATGTTGAATTAAATCTCGACCATGGTATCCTAAAATGTCATGCAATTCACATTCGATTTTGCTTCACTTTGATTTTTATACTTTCAAAAATTTTCATTTGTCATTATACTTTCAGCTTTTGTTTATTTTAGCCTTTGTACTTTTGACTATTTTATTCATTGTATTTCATCTTTAAAAGGTTAAAATAGTCATTTTTAAAAGTACAAGGACTAAAATAAACCAAACATAAAAGTAGATGAACTAAAATGAATAATTTAAAAGTGTCGAGTCTAAAACAAATATTTCGAAAGTACAAGCATCAAATTAACATTTAATTTTTTTTTATTTGACAAACATCACTTTGTGATTTAACACAACTACAAAAACACCTTCAAGTCAACAAGGAGTTCACTTAAAATGATTAAATCATACGAGTACAAGCAATCATATTTATAGCATTGAAAGTATATATACACTAGCATTAAACAACAAGTATACACATGGCAATTATCCCTAAGGTGAAATTGCAATATTTTCTGCAACTAGGAGACTTAGAACAGGAAATAATGCATTCAGCTCTTACACAGACGTAACAGGACATAAGAGCATAAACAAAACAGATATAGGCTTCATCTGATAAATTTCAAAGCTCTGTCGCATTTATAGAATTTTAGAAGGAGATAATATGCCCTTCCTTGGCATACTGTACTCTGTATTCCTATTCTGGCCTGTGTAGATTATGGAGGATGTATAAAGATGCAGAAGACAGGAAAATACAGACGGAATAACTGAGTAGATCGACACCAGTTGCTATCGTTACCATCTTGCTTCTCTCGAACATTTTGACTAAAAGAATCATGACAATGACATGTCCGACTTTTGTTTTCAGCTCATCAAGAGAGCTAATTTTCATCCATTTTGGCCTCTCCTGCAACCAACACCACCAAAATAACAAATGGCGTCGATAAGGGAAAAGAGAACGAATGTAAAAATACATAGACCACAAAAACTAAGCTCATATTCCATTCTCTGTTCCAAAAAGTTTCATGACAATATAATTATACAAACACCAAGATTTCCATCCTCACTGAATAATGTACAACCAATAATCTCCCTCCATAGACCATTGATTATATCAAGCTTACAGCATCCAGTACTGTTGGAATCTTTAAGTTTCAGCTTAGAACCATTCTAATATGATGATAGGAATCATACTAGAGCGTTATTAGGATATTAAGGGTATAATAGTAGTTAGTTAGAGAAGTTGTTTATATTTGGTAATAAATAGAGAGGGAGAGGAAGGGAGTAGTTAAGCAATAGTTCGGTGAGTGAATTAGGGTTTGAGAGAGATCTCAAGAGGGTAGGGTACAAGTTCCTCAAATTACTTGGCTATATTGTAAGTTTTTCGTCATTTACATTTCAATATAGTTGATTGTGTTTTGGTTCCTATCATATCAATGTTGTCAATTTTCATCAAATGACTTGAATAAACATAAAAGATCAGATATACCTTAAATATACTCAAGTTTTTGGGTTTAATGGTGATTCTTTCTTGATAAAAGGCCTAATGGTTATTCAACATGGTCAACCATACGTAAGCTTCTGGGTTAAATGGGATTCTCTTTTTAGGTAAGGAGTCTAAGTTATTAAATTTGATATCATACCATAAGGACATAGTTCAACCTCAAAAATTTTATTTCCTCCCTAATTAATATTAATAGTTCATGTGTTAGGATTACTATAGGAAAGACTAAATTTTTTTTAACCTATCAACTTAAATATCCAGTAAAGATTTAACACTCATCTTGATGAAAGCAAAGTACTGGTAAATGCATACTTGAAGGACATTAATGATTTTCTTAAAAATAGTAAGTCTTTAATTTACCTTCAAGGCAAACATTCCAAACAGTGAGGATCCTTTCAGGGCACGATCAACAGGAGGAGGTTCATCAGGAGACACATTACTGATAAACAATCCATATAGGCCCATCCCAAAGATTAACATGACGGTTCCAGCAAGATATACATCTGCATGATGTAGCAATTCATCATCGTTTTATGAACAAGAGAAAAAGATCCATGGCCTGTGGGTTCCTTTTTTTGCAAGTGACAGTAACATTGTAATTTAACACAAGAAGGAAAATCAAAATCATGTTTTTAACAGTAATATACTTCCAGCACAAAAAAAAGATATAGTAGTGAATATCCAAGGATCCTACCAATAGCTTCAACAAGTCGCAGAACCATTTGTCCGGTGTGAATCCCTTTGACACAGCTTGACCAGTAAACTTTATATGCATCACAAATATAAACGCAGCCCTTCAGACAAGCTAAGAGTAGTCAAACTACACGAACAATTAAAGTATCATACAAAAGAAAATGTTTCAATAGAAAAATTTGTGCACGATTTATATCTTCAATAGATATCCAGAACATCATGCAAAAGGAATTCAGTTGCATAGTAAAAGTCTTTTATTATAGTATATAGTATCCAAAGACTTCTGTAGTGAATTCTCGCAGAATTAGTTTTAAGGAGACTGAAGAAAGTAGTACATTGAGAAAGCACAAGAATGAACCCGCCAGTGAACCCCCAACCGCAAGCAGGGCCAAGAAACGGAAGTCAAAAATAACCTGCTTAACATCAGATGACACAGGTAACAGTCATTAGCTCATTAAAGAAGTGAAAGATCAGACTGGAAAAAGAAGAGATCAACCTCGCATAACAAATCCAATTTTTAAAAATTTAAAAACAACATTTGAAATCATCCTAATGGGAATCTCTTCTGACACCAGCCCATCAACTCCGAAATAATTCGATCCAATTGAATAGGTTTAATTTGAACATATTTGAACAAGGAACTAAAAGTGACAAAGCAAATCATTCAAATGATTATGTGCTCAATTGCCAAACTCTCAAGTAATAGTAACAGTATACAAGTTCAGTTCCACTATCGTTGGAATGCCTTGAATCTGTCATTTACGATTCTCTGAATCGCGCTATATAAACTCTCTAATCCTAGAGTTAGGTTTTTGTAATCTGAACTATTCTCTCTAATAATAAACAACCCCTCCTCAACCCGTGGACGTAGCTAACATACTGTCACATAAATCTCTGTAACGATTTTCTACTTTTCTACTTATTTTTTATTGTCGATTCATAACAAAAGTGTTTACTGAATAAATTCACGCCCAGCACAAACTTTCAGCTTCAACAGGGAAACTAAGCAATATATATTATAAAAAGAAAAAAAAAAAAAACAATTACCCTCTCAATTGAGGATTCAGTGGATTGCATAAACCCAAGAATGGGGTGAAGAGAACCACCGGAAGCAGTAGGGTTAGCAAAGGCGTAGGTGAAATTGGAGTCGGGAGCTCTGGGGGGTTCAACGAAGGGAGGGGAAGTTCCATTGGAGGAAACGAGATTATCAGTGGGGGAGGATGATTTGGCGGATTTAGATTCGGAAGAGGAAGAGCTTAAAGAAGCACAAGGGTAGGGAAAGCGAGGAAGCATGGTGGTCGGAGATTGAGGGCGGCGGAATCCTAAGGAGACGGGGAATGGAAGCGGGGAGAAAGCAGAAAGCGCCATTGGAGAGATGAAGGAAGAGAAATGGGAGTCAGGATATTTATTTGGAAGATAAACAAGTGGGGAATGGAGATATTTTGATTCATCTTCTTCTCCATTGAGATCTTGAAACTTGAAATCGACATTTTTGTGTTTTTTCTCTCTGAGTCTAAGCTCTCTGACTGCGACTGTTTTTACCGCCAAAAATAATGTCCCAACTAACTCAACGTCATTATTTTTTTTTTTCTTTTCTTCCCCTTCATAAAATTACCTTTTTTTAGTTTTCAGTTTTTGAAGAATATATACATTTGGTCTCTGAGTTTCATGTGAAAGCTATCGCTAAAAAATCAAATTGCATTTCTCTTTTTTAGATTGAACACATAACTTCTTAGCCATTTATTGAGACTATATTTTTTTTATCACTAAGACCAATCTATGATGGTTAATGTGGAGTCTATTAATATTAATGATGATAAATCTATAGTAAAAATTTTCTTTTCAACCTTGATATTTATTTAGAAGCTAAACAAGCTAGGAATACGAAAAAAGAAGTGAGAAAATAATAATAATAAATATCTAAAAAAGTTATTTTTTTAAAAAAAATGAAACTTTTAAAAGTTTAAGAGTATTTATGACATATAGACCAAAGGTATTTTCTACGATTTAGTCTTATTATTATTGTTTTAAGTTTAACACATGTAGGATGGGAGGATTTGACCCTTTTGTCTCTTAATCAAAAGTATATTCTTTAAGCAGTTAAGTTAGGATCAAGTTGGCAAACTTCCATCATTTGATTTTAAATCTAAAACATGGTAAGATAATTATTTTGGGTTGTGTTTGTATTCTAAATTGTTAACGAATAATAATGTAATTTCATAATTTCAAGGTTAAATACTGTTTTGGCTTCTATATATTATTTTTGTTCATTGTATTTTCAATTTGTATTCATCTGAGTCTATATGCACTTTAAAAAAGATCATTTTTGTCCTTGCACTTTTTATCTCTGTTTGTAAAATCAAAATGAATCAAATCTAACCATACAAAGTCCAAAACATTATTTAAACCTAACTTCAAATATGTATTAATGTATGAACAATAGCATGGACAAATATCAAATTTAGAGTGGATGAAATTATTATTGAATGAACAAATATTAGATGGAAAGAACAATCATAACTAAAATGATTTTTCAAAATAATATGGCCTCAATAATTCCATATCCTTCATATACATGACGTTTTGTTTTATTTTACCTTTTAAAGTTTGATTTCATTTCATTTTAATCTTTATACTTTTAAATGCCTAAATTTAATCTCATACCTTTAATAATCTTAAAATTAATCCATACTATTAAGTATTAGTTTATCGTTTAACCTTGTTTAAAAAAAATCTTCATTAATATGTCCTCTATAAATTGTATTAATCTTAAATATTATAAACGTCGGAAGTTGAATGTGAATTAATTGCTTATATTTGTATTTAATAAGTAAAAAGAGATGTTAATAATTTGGATCATAATTTTGAGGACAAGTTGAAGGAGAAAGAAAGAAAATATGTGTATCACCAAATTTTATAGTATTGATATGAAAAAAAAAAATGAAGGTATCTATTTGAGCTATTTTCAAATAGGTACTCTCCTAACCCAAGATACCTTCAAAGAAATTAATTGTTTACATATTAAAATTTCTTATGTTTATATTTCAGCATGTGAAATGAGAGAATGTCTTCTGTTTATATAAAGTTTTGTCATTTAAGAAGAGAGGAATAAAAAAAAGGAGAAATGAGGAAAGTAATTGAGATTAGAGAATGAAAAAAAGAAGATTAAGAAGAGTATTGAAGAAGTAAGGAAATGAAATAAAAGAGAGAGATGATAGAGTACATTAATAAACGGTTTTGTTCATATCCTAATGGAAGGACATTTTTTAAACTTTCTTGTTGAAAAAAATTAAGGGTGTTAATGCAACTTTCAAAAGTTCAACAATATTTTCAAAACAAGATGCTAATATTTTTCGTTCATATACTAACGATAAGAGTTTTTTTTTTTTTGTTTTTTTCTGAAGTTTAAGGATATTAATGAAACTTTTGAAATTTTAAGAATATTTTTTTAACTCTTTTGGAAAGTTCAAAGATATTAATAAAACTTCTGATAATTCCATGATATTATCTATAATTTAGCCTTCACAATTTGGTTGACCAATAAAATAAAATAGATAAATTAAATATATACTTTCTGAAATTACCTCCTCAGCCTTCCTCCCTTGTCTATCTTATCCAAAAAAAAGTCAACACAGAATAATTCTCTTTGATTTCACCAAAATTTACAAGAAAATTATCAATCAACAAGCAAGTTCCTGAGTCAAACCTGATATAATATAACAAGACTATTTTCAGAAGTTTTTGAATATTATCAATCATTGACTGTTTTTCACTGATCAGAACAGTTAGAATAATTTTAAATTCCTAAACTTCCTAACTTTCTGCCCTGGTTCTAGCAACTTTGTTCAACACACTATTAAATATACCTCAATTTCAACTTCTCGTATGTTCATCTCATTTTATATTCAGAAAATCATGTTTGACTTTATATGAGGGATCACAGACATAAAGATCACAAAATGGAATTTTGTTGTTAGCCAAGAACAATCTTAACCAAGTGCTCTAGCAGGTGCTATAGCGAAAGTGATTGCAAAAGAAAGGAAATCGACCATATTAAAATTACCTTATAGGGAGGTCTGTTTGATATCCTTCAACTTAGCAACAGTAAAAGAGAGTTTTGTCAATGGAGACAAGCCTAGTTCTTCTGTTAGCTATTCGAGTTCTATTATTACTGACCACTGAACTTATCTGTAACATTAATGGAAAGTCTATTGAATGTCCTGAACTTGACCGAGAAGCTTTGATTGCCTTCAGGAATGGTCTTAACGATCCTGAGAATCGACTCGAGTCGTGGAAAGGACCAAACTGTTGCCAATGGCGAGGGGTGGGGTGTGAAAATGCAACTGGAGCTGTTACTGCAATTGATCTTCATAACCCATATCCCTTGGGCGAGCAAGGGCTCTGGAATCTTAGTGGAGAGATAAGTCCTTCACTGACAAAACTCAAGTCTTTGAGATATTTGGATTTGAGTTATAACACATTCAATGATATCCCAGTTCCCGATTTCTTTGGCTCTTTGAAGAAGTTGCAGTACTTAAACTTATCAAATGCTGGCTTTGGTGATATGCTTCCTCTTAGTTTGGGTAACATCTCTAGCTTGCAATATCTTGATATGGAGAATTTGAATCTAATAGTTGATAATCTTGAATGGGTTGCTGGACTCGTGTCTTTGAAGTATCTAGCAATGGACAACATAGACCTTTCCTCAGTGAAATCTGACTGGTTTAAGATATTGGCCAAGCTTAGATATTTAACAGAGTTGCATATGAGTGGCTGTGGTTTATCTGGTTCCATTTCTTCATCTCCAATGACAGTCAATTTCACTCGTCTTTCTGTCATAGATCTATCAGGAAACCAAATCCATTCTCAAATTCCCAATTGGCTAGTGAATATCAGTAGCCTGACCTTGATCAGCATGAGTGATTGTAATTTGTATGGTAGAATTCCTCTCGGGCTCAGTGATCTGCCCATTTTGCGCTTGTTGGACCTCTCTGGAAATCAAAATCTCTCAGCGAGCTGCTCGCAGTTATTTCGAAGAGGATGGAATAGGGTGGAAGTTCTTATACTAGCTGATAACAAAATTCATGGAAAGCTTCCATCTTCCCTGGGAAACATGAGTGCTCTTGCTTATTTTGATCTTGTCAAGAACAACGTCGAAGGAGGGATTCCGAGCTCCATTGGCAGTCTTTGCAACCTAACCTTTTTCCGGTTATCAGGAAATAGTTTGAATGGGATATTACCTGAATCTCTTGAAGGAACTGAAAACTGCAATCCAGCACTTCCACTCTTTAACCTGAAGCACCTAGATTTGTCCAACAACAAATTGGTGGGGGGATTGCCTAAGTGGATAGGTCAACTTCAAAATATTGTTGAATTAAGTTTGGGTTATAACTCTCTTCAAGGTCCCATTATGGCCTTCAGGTCACTTAAAAATCTGTCTTCATTGGGACTTCAAGCAAATGAACTAAATGAGACTCTCCCTGAGAGTATAGGACAACTTTCTGAGTTGTCTGTTTTGGATGTTTCCAACAATCAATTGACAGGTACAATCTCTGAAGCACTTTTTTCAAACCTAAGCAAGCTGAAAATCTTACATCTATCTTCAAATTCATTGAGATTAAACGTCAGTACAAATTGGGTTCCTCCATTTCAAGTCAGAAATCTTGACATGGGTTCATGCTACTTGGGTCCTTTATTTCCACTTTGGCTCAAATCACAAAATGAGGTGCAGTACTTAGACTTCTCAAATGCCAGCATCTCAGGTCCCATTCCCAGCTGGTTTTGGAAAATTTCTCCAAATCTCTCTCTTTTAAATGTTTCTCACAACCAGTTAGAGGGACGACTACCAAACCCGCTAAAAGTAGCTCCCTTTGCGGATGTTGATTTCAGCTCCAATCTCCTTGAAGGACCTATTCCCCTTCCAAGCTTTGAAATTGCTTCGCTAGAACTTTCAAATAACACATTCTCAGGTCCTATACCAAGGAATATAGGTAAGGTAATGCCAAACCTTGTCTTTCTATCTCTAGCTAGTAATCAAATAACAGGTGAAATTCCAGACACTGTAGGGGAAATGCAAATTCTTCAGGTCATTAATCTATCAGGGAATAACTTGACGGGTAACATTCCTTCAACAATTGGGAACTGTTCGTTGTTGAAAGCAATCGACTTTGAGAATAACTATTTAGTAGGTCCAGTTCCAGGTTCTTTGGGTCAGTTATATCAGCTTCAGACACTTCACTTGAGTGAAAACAGACTCAACGGAAAGCTCCCGCCATCTTTCCAAAATCTATCGAGTCTGGAAACGCTGAATCTTGGGGGAAATGGTCTTATGGGGAGTATTCCTCCTTGGATTGGAACTAGTTTTCCTAATCTGAGAATTCTCAGCTTGAGGTCAAATGAATTTTCTGGAGCAATTCCTGCACTTCTAAATCTAGGCTCGTTGCAAGTCTTGGACCTAGCAGATAATAAGTTGAATGGTTCCATTTCGATTGGTTTCAGAAACCTCAAAGCTATGGATCAACCCCAGATAACAAAACGCTATCTATTCTATGGGAAGTATACAACCATTTACTACAAAGAAAACTATGTCTTGAATACAAAAGGAACATTATTGAGATACACTAAGACCCTTTTCCTTGTAATAAGCATTGATCTCTCTGGGAACCAACTGTATGGAGATTTTCCCGAAGATATAACTGAGTTAGCTGGGTTAATTGCCTTGAACTTGTCTCAAAACCATATCAGTGGCCAAATACCAGGGAACATTTCAAACCTGATAGAACTATCATCTCTTGATCTCTCAAACAACAGGCTTTCAGGTCCCATTCCTCCAAGCTTGACTAAATTGACGTCATTGAGTTATATGAATCTGTCAAACAATAACTTGTCAGGAAAGATTCCTATTGGACATCAATTTGAAACTTTTGATGCTTCATCTTTTGATGGAAATCCTGGTCTCTGTGGAGCTCCTCTTCCTGTAATGTGTCAAGACACTGAAAGTCCAGATGGAGGGAGAGATGAAGATGAAGGTAAAAATGAAGTGATTGATAATTGGTTTTACCTAAGTCTTGGGGTTGGATTTGCAGCTGGGATTTTAGTTCCTTTCTGCATTTTTGCAGCGAAAAGATCATGGTCGACTGCTTATTTCAGGTTGCTTGATAAAGTTGTGGGCAAGGTTTTTCATTCTTGACGTTGATGAACAACAGTTCTTGATGTTGAAATAACTGAACTATAACTTTCCTTCTCCTTGGGTGTTCTTTTTTCTCTTGTTTCAAACTTCTCTCTCTAGATGTTTCTATATGTACAGTGCTCACATATATGTATGGACTTCTATCATCTAATCAAATAGGAAATTACACGTTTATCCTTTATGTATGAAGAACATTGCAACTCTCAATGCATGCACTTTATCTACCTTCAACATATGCATATCTCTTTCATTCCTTCCATACGTTGCACTCTTCTACGCTCTTGTCACCTTTTTTTCTTCCCTTAAACTTTACACCAATGTTTTTCCTTTTTGGACTCTTCCTTTACTCAATGAGTACAATTCTACAACCCATTTCTACATCTTCTGAGTGAAAAATACATCAGTTTTATTTCTCTTTTCTTTTTTTGTGGTTTGGTTACTAAGAAACAACTTGGAGATGGGTTCTAATATAGTTTTCTCTTCATTATCTTCAAGATGAACAGGACTACGGACCAAGACCATGCTGAAAAATCATGCTACTGCTATCTTCCAGTTGTTTTGTACCTCTGAGAATCGAGTATACACCATAACATTGATAAATCATTTGACCTAGGATTGTTTAGTACTTCTCAATGACTGAAAGTGCGACAAAAAAGCTCGTTGTCTAAAAGGTCAAAAGACTTCGTTAAACTTTAAAGTATTCTTTTATGATTGAGATGCATTACCAAAAGCCATATGAAAATCCAGAAGGGTTTTCCTCGCAATATCATTAAAAAAAGCATCCAACATGCAAAAAGACATAAGTTTGTCAACAACGTTCGATAGAAAGGTCAGAAGGCTTCTTTAGCATACCTTCATAATAAAATACTTCGGAGAAACCATCTAAAAGGTTAGAAGACTTTCTTTGTTAGCAACCAAATGTACAAAAAAGAAACAAAGAAGGGCCTTATATGAGGAATCAATAATGTCTCCATTATTTGTATGGTCGAGGAACAATAATGAAGAGAATTAGACAATTCGAAGTCCTGTGTTTCTTACTATTACAAGGCTGCATGTGTAATTCTTGATTGATTAAATGGGAGAAATCTTGTCTTGTTGAGCATCTTGGGGATCAATTGTAATTTCTTTCTTAGATGCTCGTCCTTCAAAACAAAATCTAGTTCCAAAGGAGGCTCTAAATCAATATTTTGCAGCAACATAACTATTCTATATGCAACACTTCGAATAATAAAATTGTTCTAACCTCAGAACACAACATGGTTCCTCAACGAAACTCAACTAAAAATAACTGATTGGGGTTGCCGTAATACAACTTTAAGTAGCTTTCATCGGTTCAAAAAATGCACTTTGTAAAGATAGAAAATCTTCTGCCCAAATAGTAAGCAGCTAACAATTCTATAGTATAAGTTAGCATCTATTCAATTACTAGAGTCAAAAGGATATAATAAGCAATGGAAAATTACAAATACTGGTGGATATGTTAACATAAACTTGTAAGTATACAACAAACCAGCCAAGACAAAGATTAGGATATCAGGTCATGTACTGCATATTCTCCAGACAGTATCTGCAGCGGCCGTCCAAAGAAGAGAGTGAGCCAGTGGTCGAGACTCAACCCCAAATCCTGCTAAAAACATCAGCAGCCACACCAAAGCCAAAATGTTAGTGCAAAACCCAACCCATATGCTGGTTCTGCTTGCCATCCCTTGTGCTTTTCTTTATATCATTTGACGTCTATGTCCTTCAGCAGTGTGATTGTGACGCATGCATTCAGTGACACGTTTTTAGACTTCCACAATTACAATTGAATTGGCACCCTCGGCTAACCCCTAGCCCATCCATAGCTTTAACACTTTGTCTTTCCCACCAGAAGCCACCTTCTCACCATCTGGACTCCAATCAACAGCAAAAACCTGCACAAAATGAAAAACTAAATTTAGAATATGGACGAGAGGCATGAATTAAGGGAGCCACGATGTATCTTACAATAGGATGGAACAATACCTCATCCGCATGGCCTGGAAGGTCCTCTTTTAATTTGTGTGTTCTGATATCCCAAATCTGAACAAATAGAAATCAATATTTAGCCTAAAGTAGTATGGATCAAACTCCATGAAACACAACGCAGAAAACTGTAGAAAAACAGTCTCCAATGCACTTGTAAAACCACCTACAACTTCAATCATTTGATTCATTTACTTGTTGCAATTGCATCTAAACAGAACATGCATCATGCAGCAACTCAATTCGAAGCATTCATTTTTAGGGAACACTAGCAGAAACAGGGCAAACATATGCACACAAATACCTTCAGGGTGGAGTCTTTGCTGCCGCTCAAAAGAAGCCTACTATCAGCAGACCAACTGCAAGGGGAAAACAATAAATAAATTCAGTAAATAGAATGGTTAATTGAAGCACAGGAATTAAATGAAACAAACCTGATTTGATAGACAGGCCCTACATGACCCCGAAAAGCAGCAACAAATTTTCCAGTAATGCCATTCCACAGTTTCACAGACTTATCAAAGGATGCACTGGCCACCCATTGTCCATCGGGTGAGAAATAAACATGATTCACAAGCTGAAAGTAAGCAAGACGTTCATACTTCACTTAAGAATGAGGAAAAGTCCAAAAAGGGTCAATGCACAAGCTTTTTAAATGTAATACTCATACAAGCATATCAGTGATCATTATTGACTTACATGGATAAACATCTAATGAACGTGTTGAGTAGAGTATGCTTGGGATATTATTCGCATAGGAAAGTATGCTCAAGATATGACTTAAAGTTAATTATTTTCCCTTTTGAACTTCTCTCATAGCTTCTCTCATACCTTACAATTTTATACTGTTAAAATTTTATGATGAGCTTAGCTAAGGATTCAAGCAAATCAATGACGGGAGGTGTACAAACATTTTCATTTTGACTGGTCTGATCAAAACAGTCCAACAAAACAGATCAAACCCTTTTTCTTTTCTTTTTTTTTCTTTTTTTTTTTTCCTTTTTGGGTAAGAAAAGATCAGAAGAATTTATTCCTCCAAAAAAGCCAGAGAACAACCTAAAGTAAAAGGGAACAAGGAGTCCCCTCCTCAACACAAAAATTACAAGAAGAGTCGGAAGACCTTCCAATCTAGTTTGATAGAGTGAATGCCTCTAAGGGTGTCATTACAAAAAATTGTGATAGAGTGAATGCCTCTAAGGGTGTCATTACAAAAAATTGTTTTGGCTACTCCATTTCACCCATTAGAAATAAGAACTTAGGACAAATGACCATGTCCAAATGGTAGTGTTTCATGAAGAGCTCTTGTGGCATCCAGTTAACAAAAAAACAGAAATATGGTATATGGTGCAATGCGGTTGATAAGGAGCAGGATGTTTATGAGAATGCCACAACTAATGTATGATGCATGATATTCCAGGAAGAAAAAAACATTTACAAAGACATTTACCTGCTGATGGCCTGTCATACGTGTCTTAGGTTGCTTGCTAACTGCAGGTTCCCATAGAAACATAGTAAAATCATCAGATCCTGAAACCAATCTTTCCGGAGCATTGCCTTTCATCTTATTATACCTTTCTAAAGCAACCTGCAAATCATGGAAGAAGAAAGTACTAAGTGATACAGATAGTTAACTGATTAGAAACCAATGGCTCCATTTAATAACTATTTTGTTTTTAGTTCTCAGTATCTAAAAATCAAGTGTATATGCCTTTTGTTAAGAGGGAGAACAATTTTTTATGCATGGTTTTCCACTTCCTAAAAGTACTTTTGAAACTCTAGTCAATTTTTTTTTTTAAAAAAAGAAAACTACAACCCTATTTGAGAAATAGATTTAAGGAAAAATTCCCCTTTTAGTCCCCCAAGTTTTGAGTAATATGTGTGTCTAGTCCATGAGTTTTTAAAATATCTTTTTGGTCCTCAAAATTTTTAAGAATAAATTTAAAAGATCCCAGGAGTAATTTTTTATTATTTTAAATAATGATATGACATTTTAATTTAGAAAATTTGTTTTTAAAAATTAACTCCTCTCTCTCCCTATTTTCTTTCCTCTCTCTCCTCCCTCCACCCTCCACCCTCATTCCCTCTCCTTTCTCACATTTAAATATAATATACTTAATTAGATTTCTATTAAAACTATATTCAACAAAACATTTCACTAAATCAAATTTAAATCAATCTCCAAAACAAAATTAAACTTACCTCAAAAATGCAGGACAAGGAAGAAGAGGGGAGGGAGGAGAGAGAGAGAAGAAAATGGGAAGAAGAAGAGAGTTATAAAATTTTATTTTTCTGATTTAAAATGTCATATCATTATTTAAAATAATATAATAAATTTTTTTAGGGACCTTTTAAATCTATTCTTAAAACCTTGAGGACTAAAAAGGTAATTCTTCCTAGATTTAAAATCTTTTTTCTTCCAGAAAAATCAATAAATATGTTTGATGAACGAGATATATATATATATTTTTTTAATGAACAATTAAACTTTTACTGAGAAAAAATGGAAAATGACACAAGCATACAAACAAGGAGAGCCCACAAAAAAGGGAGACAACCTAAAAAACGGCTTCCAACCAACAAAATAAGACCAAATAAGTAATTACAAAAAGGCTTCATCATAAATGCCCACAAGGACATATTGAACCTAATACTGGACCACACCTCGCTCACAGCCCTCTCAAAGGGCTTCGGGGAGAGAAAAATATGTTTGATGAGAACTATTTTTCTTTTACAAGCCATCCCCAACCATAGGTTTAACAAACAGTTGTGGAAGCACAAACTATTTCGGGAACAGTCCCAAAATAGTCACTGTTTCAGTTGTTAAAAGAGCATGAATTTTGGAAACAGAAAACTAAAAATAAAATTGTAAACCAGCCATATATGTACAAACAAGATAGAAGGAGCCAACTTGCTGCTGGCACACAAAAGTCACGAGACAAAAAGGGCACTACAACAAAACATTTTCCATATGGACATAAAAATTGAAGTTACTTGATCTTATACTCTTATTTCTCTAATGTCCTTGAAACTAAAATTGACCAGCAATTCTTTTCCAAAAGCCTGAGTCAAGGAAACCACCTCCCTATATATCATACGTATTACCCTATAAAAGAGTCGTGCAAATAGCTTCAAAAAAAAAATTGATTTCCATGTAAAAGAAACCATCAACATGTACATAAAATTGTGTTTATACAAAATCATTTCCCCGGGAAGTATGAGGAAGGATACTAGAAATAAAAATCAGAACTCTCCAAATCATGTTACCTTCTTCATTTCCTCTGGAGAAGAGAACTGTTTCCCTGTATGATCAAAAGCTCCTGTGCGAAGAACATATTCGGTGCTTAGTGCAAGAGAGTTAACCCAATGACCATGTCCCTGTCACAATACCAGATAGAAACAAATGATGACACTATGAGCAACAACTGAACCAGTCTTTATGAAAAACAAAATAGGTCCAAACCAAATTCTCAAACATGTTTTGGAGAATGTTAAAAGTTGAAATGGCTTATCACTAATTTTAATACAATAAATACAAATTCTTTCTTCTTTAAAAAAAAGTGTTAGATCTTTCGGCTCATAAAGCAACAAAATAGCCCTTAATGAACTCTCAAAGTAATATGATCCCAAACGGAATGAATAGCTTCTAATGTATTTAACCCAACATAACAATAATAATAATAATTAAAAAAAAATCATAGTACAGAAAATGTTATGCAGCATACCTTCAATTCACGTATTAGTTTTCCTTGCTTAGTTTCCCAAACCTTAATAGTACAATCCTGAGAACTGGGGCATTTGGGAGAAAACATGTCAATTTCAGAATACAAGAAAAATTGGAAATGCTATCAGTCTTCAGAAAAATTAAGTGTAGCTTAATGCCAAAGCAGATCATCAATTATTGACTGCATAGGCAATGAATGGTATCAACAAAAGTTAGCATTTCTACAGACTGAAAGAAAGTAGAAGTTTTGGCCTTTAGTAGTATAAATTTAGCCCATGGTCAGTTATCAAACTGACTCTATGCATGCACAGGTAGGAAGTGATATCGTTTACTATTAGAAGTAAGAAAGTAGATCGGACTCAAGTGCAATGTACGCAGATGTTCAAACTCAATAGCATCAAGAATGCTAGAATGCTCCTGCAGTGGCTCCTCTCTCTCACTCTCTCGTTTCATTTTTCATTTTATTTTTTAAAGTAACGTAGAAAAATAAGGAACATCAGCGTACCCTGTATATATAACTCCATCTCCACCCCATTTGACGCAAGTAATTGCAAGAGTATGACCACTGAGACATATAACACATTTTTTCAAAGAAACATCCCATATGCGTGCATCACCATCCTTGCTAGAACTCACAAAGCGACGGCATGGTGCACTTAGATGCAAAGGTTCCCACGAAATACCAGTAATCCATTTTTTGTGGCCCTATAACATGAGTTTCAAACATTATTAATGATTTCACACCAGTAAGCCTATAAATATAAAAATAATTTTTAATTATTCATTGTTTAGGTATCAAAGAGTAATGAAAAATGCCACAAAGATGTTAGATTTATCCTTATAAATAAGTAAATATAACCACTCTCTTCTTTTTTTTAGGAAAAGAAACAGAGTGATAGTTTATTAACAAAAATGAGGATAACAAACGAAGAGCCTCTAGTACAGAAAACCCTCCCCACAGAACTACAAAAGAATGGGCTTCAAATCACTAATAATCATTAATCATGAGAAGGTTTTAGTTACAAAAGAATTTCTTGTGGTTAAGCATTTTAACCTTTACAGCGTATACTATTAAAACTATAATCAGATGATCCAGACCTCTAAGTATCATTTACCATAGAGCTTATATAAACTGTTTTGCTAACTAACAACCAAAAACATCTAAGAACGTGAATATAAAAGGCTATGCAAAAAGCAACGATGAGTCAAAAATTTGAAACTTAACGTGTCCTACAAATTTTTTGATATCTACAAGTGTCTAATCTGCTCACCGGTCTTTAAATTCTAGATAGGTGACCACCATAGTTTGACCCTAACCCACGGTGTCAACATGTCCTACAATCTATAGAACACTTAAAAAGAATATGGACAAATGAATAAGATTCAATATCCACACAATAATAAAAGCATGCAGTTCAAAATTATCGCTCCTACTATACAATCTATCCACATGCCCTCATAGTCTATTGCTTCAAGACATAGATACTCCAATTTGACATCATTTTTAACTCCACATACAAAACTTGAAAGTAAAAGGGTACCCAGGGTTTCACAAACAAATTTTCTCAAAGAATCAAAAAGTTAAATTGACTTCAAACAATAATATAGAAACAGTTTGAAACCTTGCAAAGCACGGATATGGATACGAAACACGAATACAACACACACGAACACGAGAAGGATACATTTATCATAATATACATTTTTTAATGCATTTATATGCTTAAAAAAATGAGTTTGATGCATTTAGCTCTCAAAATTTATTCAAAGTCAAGTGTTTGATAATATGGCTAACAAATGTGGGACATATATTGACTTTGTACAACTAGTGTCTAACACATCCATTATGCCAACAAGTGTTGGAGCGTTCAAGTGTCGGACAGGACGCGCTAGCCAATGGTGAAATAAAGAATAATATATCAAATTTCTTAGCTGCAAAGAAAGGCATCAATAAATACGGTTGGGCAATGCAATAGAAATTTTTCCTCAAAATTCTACTTTAAAACTTGAAAATACACTGGTGAAATAAAGAAAAATATATCAAATTTCAGAGCAATATTACTCTGGACAAAATAGCACACCATACAACTTTAAAACTTAGAAATCAGATTTTGGTTTGGCTGGTTTGACTCTCAGTTGCGCGAAATAGTCATCAAACTTAACAAACATTTCAAAAGTATGGTCACATTAGGGGAAAAAGTCTTTACAGTGAGTGGATTGCCCAACGGCTTCCCTGTCTGTGGATCCCAGCAAAAAAGTTCACCAGCTTTGCTCCCACTTACAAGATGCTTCCCATCCGGTGACCAGGCAATAGAAAGAACCCAATTTTTATGCCCTGGGAATTGAGAGGAAAACTTTCTGACTTTAGCTTGATATAGAAACTATGGATATTAATAAATGTTAAAGCATCTTATGTTGCTCCATGGTTAAAGAAAACACACAAGTTCAAAAACGAAAAGAAAAGAAAAATTAAGAAAACACACGACAAAATAGAACAAAAACAAAAGAACGGCATTTTTCAAACCTCGGTCAGTGCCATAATATACACCCACATCCGAACCACTATAAACACAGGAAGTAGACATCTTTAACCCTCTAGGGATGACTAACATATACATATCATATACCTTGAAGGAAAATCTTCATTAAATAAATTTAAAAAAAAAAAAAAAAAAAAAAAAAAGGTTGTTAAATAAAATTAATTTTGGATATAGTATATTCAATAGTTTCAATATTAAGCTAAAAAACTTAGCTGCATACATGTGTTTCTTACCTGTACAGGTGAACAATGGTGTCTGCGTATTAATGTCCCATAGCCGAACCGTAGTGTCACCTGAACCACTTGCCAACTGTCGCCCATCGGGGCTAAAAGAAACAGAAAGAACAGCTTCAGCATGACCTGAAACAAAAGTACAATGGAGTGATTAAACCTTCACAACGATAACCACATATAACTTTTTTTAAAAAAAAAAATAAAAAAAAAAAAATAAAAATAAAAATAAAAATAAAAACTACCAGAAATTGTTGCTGAACATCGACTAACAGGACGTATGCGGAATACTGCTTGTGGCTGGTAAACTACAGTAAGCACCTTCTCAACAGAAACTGCACATATGTTCAAGAGAATAAACTAAGCCCATGTGAACCATAAAAATGAATTTTACCACCACGTGAATGTAACCAATGGATAACTTCATCCAAAAACACTTTTTCAAGCATGATTCGAGCAATCATTACCTTTGTGTTTCTCTAAGTAGGCACCAAGTGAAACAATAAGCTCCTGGTCAGATATGTAAAAAGCATACGGTAGCTTCTCCTCCTAAACAGTTCCAAAACAATCTATTATTTTGGTATCATAGGACTTCGAAGATTTTTGCCATTGCTGACAAAGTCCTTTTGTAATTATTTTCTTGGTCTTAATTCCTCTTAACTAGAGTCCTTTTCTTTAGTTGAACTCCTTTTGTGGGCTTAGTTTTTCTTATGCCCTTGTATTCTTAATGAAGATAGAAAAATAATTAAAAAGTGCTAGGAAAAACAATAGGAATTAGAAATTGACTTGACATACACATGGTATTCATTCCTTGATGATTACTAGAAGTTGAATTATCAAAAGCTAAAATACTTCGAAAATATGTGAAACTGGTTTCATTTTGGAATAAGAAAGGGAAAATATTTACTCACTAGCAACCTTCATATTACATCATTTCAGAGAAGTTTCAAGCTACCAAGCCCATTTTTTTTTTACCCCTGAGTACTTTTTAGTTCATTGTTTTCACATTCATCCGACCCGGAAACAGGAACCTCTTAAAACCAATTCATAAACATCCCAATCAAATATCGCTTGATAATCAAAATTCACATAAATTCAGCTAATTCCAATTCACATAAATTTAATTTTAATTTCCTCGAAATATAATAGTTGACAAGCTTAATGGGAAGAGGAAAGAAAACGTTGCATTTAACGAAGCTTACATTGTTGAGAAGCTTATTGACCATCTGCTGAAGCTGCTGAGGCCCTGCATTTTGAGGAAGATACATGGGAGCTCCCAAAGGCGTGCCTTCGGGGTCTGTCAAGAGGATCATGACATTGTTGATTGTTTCCCTATGCTCTACATCCATCTCCGTAGCCATGGATGACTTAATTTCGAGCAACTGCGAAATTCAGGAACGGAAAAAGAAGAGAATTTTGAGTATTCTCCCAGCAAAATTGGAGCGGGCGACTTTGAGGGTTTTGGGTTTTAGGGTTTTTCAGTGGGGGAACTTTTTTTATATATATACTTTTTAGTGAGGATCTTTTTCTTTTCCATTTTCAAATATGGATTATTTAATTTAAGTAAAATTACTATAAATATAAAAAAATGTCAAACTATTTATAAATATAGAATTTTATCGCTTGAGTGATAGACTTCTATCATTGTCTATTGCTCAAGCGATAGACTTCTATCGCGTTTAATCACGGATGGACAATAAAATTTTCTATATTTGAAAACAACCTTTAATTTTGTAAAGATATAGAAAATGATAATATAAATTTATATTTACATCCTTTTTATAGTATATCAATTTACACTTTTATTTAGATAAACATTAAAAATTATAATTTTATCAATTAAATTTCTAAATTCAAATTAATTTAGATTTTCAATTAATACTTTCTTTAAAAATTGTCCATAACTCAATTATAATCATTTATTTTATTAATCCAACATTTGAAGAAGTCTACACGTGTAAGAATGGAATGGACAGACGATGATCATATGTAATTTTAATAAAGGGTTTTAATTGATTTACTTATATCAATTTATAAATTTAATTGAAACAATTATATGTTTTGTACGATATTTTTTAAATTATGTGTGAGAGATAGATGTTAATTAATACAAGTATTAGTTATGTTTAAATTGGTACAACTCTCTTTAGGTATGTAAATTGAAATTTTTCATAAAAGTATAAATTTCAAAAAGTTTTATCGATAGTCTTAATTAAAAAAAATATTATATTTCCTTTATAAAAAAAATTATATTTATTATTGAATATTTAATTATTTTTTATAAATTATACTTTAGTGCTATCTACTATGAATTATAAATTTAACTTAAATAAGGTAATTTTACTTTTTTATTGTTATTTTAATTTCCTTTTAAATTCAATTTCAATTTCTATTTAAATCACATATTCCCTTCTCTTTTTACATTCTCTCATCTCTCAATTATTTTGAATTTTTTTTTCTTTAATTCTTCATTGTTGATCATTCCTTCACAGCTTCGTATTCTTCGAACTATTTTGTGAGAGAAATTTATCTTTTAGATATAGATTATCTTGAGTGCTTAAATTTATATATCTACACTTTTTGAGAGTGTTCTTTTTTTTATAGGTTTTGAAGTTTATCATTTCTACTGAGATTGTGTATTAAGGTATGGGTACACCTTGAAATTTAGTGTTGTGGTTTAATTGTGAACCCGAAACATGATTTGTATGGTTTGATCTTCAACCCATTAAAGGATATAAAAGGATAGTAGTGATTTGATCTTGAACCCGTTGAAAAGATCGAAATAAGTTTGATAAAAAACCTGCAAGAACGTCGGTCGTGGTTTGACTTTTGAACTCGTGAAAAAGTGATCAATCAATTTGGTTTCAAGTACTTTATCTTAGTTTTATTTTTATTGAATTTTTTTTAATTTTTATGAAGCAGCTCTATTTATTCTTTTAGTGTTATCTTTCAAATATAACATTTTGAAATATACAGATAAAATGAAATTAAACTTAAAAATCAAATTTTTTTTTTTACATATAAATCAAATAGAAACTATGCTCCAAACTCAATACTCAATAACCAAAAACGTTTTTCTTTTCCTTTCCATTTTCTATTTTAATATGTTATCAATTGTTAACCCAACAATATTATAATAATAGGTCAATTTTTTTTGTAACAATGACCAAGGTTAAGTCAAGTTACCACGTGTTGTTAAAGCACATATAAACCATATATTTTAAATGTGGATTAGGTTTTATTTTCTATTTTTTAGAGGTGTATGATGCGTCTAATTCATCAAATTAACACAAATACATTTTTAACACAATTAATGAAATTTAGACATAGTTGAATTAGTTAAGATATGTATACTTGACCAAAAAGTTAAAGATTCGAGTTAAAGTAAGTTTACCTCAGTGCTAATTGGACCTGTTTGGTTGACAATTCAGATTTTGTTTTATGTTATCAAATTCATATCGTTCAACAAATGTGTGTTGACAAACAAATTAAATTACATTTTTTAAAATTGTTTCAGATTCTATAATTCAAACCGTGCAAATTCTAGAAACAACATTTTTATGTTTCTAGTATATCTAGATTTTGAATTTTAAAATTTAAAATGTAGAAATATATTATAAAGATAAAAAAGTTTAGAAAAGTAATCTCTCATGGTAAAAATCCAATTCTTTTTTAAAATTAAAATAGGGCTCTTTTCAAATATAGCAAAATGAGTCGACTTATTTATAAATATAGCAAAATGTCACTGTCTATTAGAGATAGATACTGATAGACATCTATCAGTGTCTATCACTAACAGACAGTGATAGATGGTAGTAGTCTACCAATGTCTATCATTGTCTATCATATCACTGATAGACAGTGACATTTTGCTACATTTGAAAATCGTTACAGCAGTTTTGTCATTTAAAACAATTACTTATTAAAATATGTATTATGTGATTTATAATAAATTATATAATATTACAAAATAATAATTATACATAAAATTTTAACTAAAACATGTTCATAAATCAATTATTAATAGTTTATATTCAACTTACAATTTAGTGGGTAATTACAACTAGTTTTATGGTTTACAAATATATAATATCAAACACATTTAAAACAAATGTTTAAATTAGAATTCAATTCCTCCAAACTCATATCTAAAAACACGAAATACAACTCTTTTTTATATTTCTATTTTTAGATTGTCTGTCAAACAGGCCTCTACAGAATCCAATCTTCATTCTCACATGTTAAACTAGAAAGAAATGATATCATTATTTTTTTAAAAAAATTATATTACATTATTATTTCTCCACTAAATTTAATATTCATGATAACGAGGAATTTTGATTTAAAACATCAACACATTTACATAGCACAAAAACATTAGAAAATTAAAAAGATTAGGAATCAAATTAAGAACTATATATATTTCAACATTCACAAGTAAATTATATAGTCATTGTTCATTGGTAAAATTTTTAGAATTCATTAAAAACTTTAGGAAAAAATATTAAAGAGGTTTTTTTATATGTATAAATAATTTGGCTCATTTTTTAATATTTGAAAACACTTTTTAACTTTCAAATTAACCACAAATTTAAATGTCCCACTCAATTAATTACCTCTCACTTTTGTCTTAGATGAGAACCAAACATACCCTACAATAAATCACAATGAATGACTCAATTAATTGCTTACCCCTCTCTCTTATTTAAACTTGAAAGTTGAACTTGACATTAATAATTGCACATGATATTACTATAAGGTTATTCTCTCTCATATTTATTTCCATTATTATTGTAGCTTTAGCTTTTATCCTTGAACTATAATTAATAACAAACCTTCAAATCATTTCAAGTGTATCTATCAATTTTTTTTATTACTTCAACACATGGATGTGGAAATTCATATATTTTAATCATTTTTTTTCTCAAAGAGTTGAAGAAGGAAAGATTTGAATTTATAGAGTAGAGAGGAAAAAACAATCATAACTTATCTACTCAAAATTCGGTAATATATTTTTAAATATAGCAAAAATGTAGTTGTATACTATTATGTTTTTAATTTCTTTAAAACATTGAACTTAACAAGTTGACTCAGACTCTCGCGAATATAAAAGAAAGAAAAAAAAAGGTCGAAATCTCAATATTAAAGTTAGTTAATAATATATCGACATCTACAAATAATTCAAAGGATTTCGTACTCTTCTTAAACGAATTATATTCATCACAATGATATTTTCATCAAAATCTTTAAGGAACTTTTTATGTTTTGTCAACAATCTTCTCCGGTATACCGATAATCGATGGAACAAACAGTTGAAGAATGAGCGAGAAAACCTTGTTAGAAAACAAATGAAAATCAAAATTGCCAAAAGACAGAAGGGCTCAGACTAATCATATCTCTCTAGGAACCAAGATGACCCACTTGAAACTAATTCCAGAAAAGCAAAAGGCAACTTTACCCCCCACACCAAAAAGGAAAAGAAAAAAAAGCTATAGAATGGTTAAATTAAGCCAAAAACATATTCTTCAGGATGACTGCAAAAACTCCATAACTGAGTAGAATCAGCAGCAAATAAGTTACTATGCATTTGTCAAACTACTCACTGGCTGAAAGTGGCTTCCGCGCCAAGAAGAAATACATTGGCGTAAATATCTCTTTCCTGAGAACATTAAGAAGGCAACGTATGAGCGATTTCCATGAGTGAAATGAACGAACATTGTGGATAAAGTATAAAAGAGAAATATGAAAACATTCTGAAGTTAGGATCTTAAGAACACTATCCACCAGAAAAAGAGTTCCTCATTCAATCGAATACTCATTCCATTCCCCTCTCTCTATTAATCTAACTAAAGCTGGTATTCTCGCTCACTCGCTCCCTGAGGCTCTTTTCTTCAAACAACCCGAATCTAGATGGCTTTCAAGAGGGAGGAAGATAATGGGGAAAAGTAGGACTGATTTTGTATGCTTACAGAGAATGTTTCTTTTACGAACCAAATTTAGAAGGATGGATGGACCAAGATCTATCATGGTGCCAAGGAAATTATATATCATTGTCAGTTTCAAGGGCAGGGTGAAAAAGGAAGGAGAGGGGGCTTGCCCCTAGTTCTTCTTAGATTAAAATAATTACATTATATACTTTCGATTTTAAATTTTTTTCGCTCTAATTTACCCTGCCCTGGTCATTTTACGAGGACTGCTAAAAAATATTAGGTCGATCTAATGTAACAAGAAAGGAATAATGAACTTTCAGGAAAAGGGTGCCAAATCCAGCATGTTAGGTCAAAGACAGAATTTCAAGAGCATTGAAAGGTATACTCACTTTCCACCCTCAACTAGCCCTTCAGCAGCTTTCTCTAGAAAGTCTTGAACTCTTTGGCTACCCTTGGGGGCGAGTCGAATGAACTCCAGTGCTTTGACCTACAAAAAGAAATAAGGTTCTCTCCTTCACGTTTCATTGTGGAGAAAAGACGACTCGTCAAGGTCACATCAGATAAAGCTTACCATATTTTTAGTAATGAAACGACCAAGGGCTGTTAGACGGAAGCTACTCAGTGAGAAATGGCTTTTGTCTAAAGGCAAGTACCAAGGAAGAGGCGAATTTGCAGCAAGATCTTTCTCCCAAACAACCTGATGTCATGTGCACATGGATATGAGAGATCAATGCTTTTAATGATAGTTCAAGGATAAAAGCTACAACAATAATTGAAACTAATAATGTGAGGTTATTTTCCAACTAACCTCAAAGCCTGCTTGTTTTAAAGCTTCAAGGCATTTTCCTGTCAACCTGATATCTGGAAGACCATCACCGATCTCAATTTCTGCCTGCACGATTGGGACTTGGTCAATGTAATTCGTATAGGATCAATCAGTGTAGTACAATCAAAGAATTTGCTAAATAGAAGGGATGAAGCCGGGTACCTTTATCTTTTGATGTTCTTGATTATTTGGATCAAAAGCATCAGTCATACACCATTCATAAGCAGCAAAATGTTGGCCAGGCTTTAGTACTCTATAAATCTCCTTATAGCACCCATACTGCAAGACAGGAAAAAAAAGTCAAACCAAGATGGCTAACACACATATAATCTCGCAGATGATACTCATGCTAGATCAACAATTATTGCTGTAAACTGTAAACTGAAATTAACACTGCAGAATGTAATTTTAAGGCTTACTGCGTCTGGTGCATGACAAGTAGCTTCAATTGCATATATTGAATCAATGAATGTCAGGAAACGGCATTTTCATGAAGTCGGCCTGCAGCATGGAGAAAATGAATAAAGTATTAACCTTTGAAACATAACCGTTCGTCTTTCTTTCATCTTCTAAAAGAAATACAAACAAATTAAGATAGTAAACAAACAAAGTTTTGAAAGACTACACGTAATCTACAAAAAACCAACCTTGACAAAGTCACAAGTTTTGGCCCACTCTGCAACGCGATTCAATTCCTGGCGAAGTAAAAGCAAAAATTACAGTTATCTTACTGCAAGTCTTGATCAGAACATAATAATAGCAGAATAATAATTATGTCAAATGACTCGATGAAGAAGGTAAGAAAGGAAAATCAACAAAATCTTACGACCAGTAGTAAGATATTTCTAAGAAAACATGTTCCTGACATTCTTCATCAAAGGATTAGGAAAAAAAAATACTACCTTTCCTCTTGAAATCTGGTAATCATTGGTGTTTAATCCAGTAACTGAAGTAGAACTGCAACAGAGTGTCATATGATATGAGATACAAACCATAAACATAAAGATAAAACAAAAGGTATAAAACTATATATACTCGATCCAGCATCAAAGTGTTGAATTGAGACCGTTAACAATGCAGTTGTTAGAATTATTATAATTCCAATTCAGGGTAGGTAGCGTGATATTTATTTTAGCATCAATCATCAAAGGAAAAAAGAAGACTCAAAGTTAGCTAGTGAATCACACCTAAATCTCGCAATTTCTCTAAGTGGGTCACCATTCCACATCAAACATCCAACACCTAAAAATATAGGCAAAGTTATTCTCCATAATTTGAAACGGATGAAGAAGATTTCTCCATCATTGTATAGCAAAACTCAAAAACACAAACCTTATATCCAGGTTTCAAACCTAATTGCAAAGCAAGGAAGTGCTCGTGCCTCTTAATAACTCCCGCAGAGATTCACCTTTCCATCTAGATGGATGAAGAAGATTTCTCCATCATTGTATAGAAAAACTCAAAAACACAAACCTTATATCCAGGTTTCAAACCTAATTGCAAAGCAAGGAAGTGCTCGTGCCTCTTAATACTCTCCCGCAGAGATTCACCTTTCCATCTAGATTGGAAAATATGCATGTTTAGATTCGAGATTGCAAAAAACAGAGACACATTCTGGTCTGATGAGTGCAGAAGGAGGAAGATAGTACGTCATACCTAGGTGCAAAATGGAATGACTCACCCCAACCGAACTCGTAAAAGCTTGTAACAAGATCATAGTATTTGTTAACCTGTAGTAATACATAATACACGACCATATAAAAATGACAAAGAGGGTGATTCTACTTTATGAGAACATCAAAAAGAAAGACAATGAGAACAGCAATCTTCTTTTACCATGTCAGTGTAGTTAGCTTTTCTCTCCTCCTCTTCACCTCCATAACAGACATGGTACTTCTCATACCTGATCCAACAATGCAACACTTTCAGAACAGAATGAGCTCATAATAACAAAGATACAACAAACCAAAATTCAAATACAACAAATCAGGCTGAAGCTTAATCCAATTCAAGAAATTCTACACAATATTTCCACTCCTACTACATGTCACTGCGCACAACATTGTAATTTGTACACAATCCTAGAATGCCCTGTTTTCATTCAAACCATCCACATCTAAAATTAACAAAAACAGATCAAGAGGTCATAACCCAATTGCACAACAAGAAAAAAACAGAACATGCAGAAGCTTAAACGTAGAATTCAAACTAGATGTCTCTAAAAGAGAATGAGCTAGCTCGTTTAGTTTCTCTGAACAGCCCAAAACACAACCACATACAAAAGCAGATACATGATTTTAAAGTTATAAGTCCATTAACCAAGCAAAAACCAATCTGGGGGGTAGAAAGAGAGAGGGAATGTTTTACTTTTCAACGGCGGAAAGGACCTCGCTCTTTTCCAACTTGCCGCCAAGGCCCGATGCAAGATCCAACGCTCCAGCTTTCGACATGGGTGTGATAAAAAAACGGTGTCTGGGAGATCTAAAAGAAGAATTGAAGCAAAAGAAGAATCAGAATGAGAATCGAAGGATTTGTTTGAGGATTTTAGTATGAAAATGAAATGGGAAAGGGGAAAGAGGAATGAGAATGTGGGTGTGATTCGTGTTGAGCATTACGTCAAAGGTCGTAGAAGATCTGAGAGAGAAACAAACCCAAATGAAAAAATTGATGAAAATTCGAAAAGGAATCTTTTATAGAGCAATCAAAAAGCTGAAAGCCGGACGAACTAACAAACAAGAAGCAAAAGAAAAAATAAAAATGATGACACGCAGAAAAAAAAAAAAGAAAAAAAAATAAAATCTCTCTCTTCTGTTTCTCGTGAAGGACAGCGCATACTCCACGTTTGAGCGAAAATAAAAATTGTCATTTTGCTTCTCCACATTAATTTGAAATTGGCACAATTTTAATTATTTTCTTAAAATCGAACTATATAATAAATTAAACCGTTGAGATATGTTTTCTCTTTCTTTTTTGAAAACACCGTTTTAGTCCCTAATATTTTGGATAATTTTTGTTTATTTAATCTCTAATGTTTTTTTAATCACTATTATTTAAAAGTTTCAATCTAGTTCTGTGTGTATTGACATTCATCAATTTGCTCTTTCACTATTGATAAAATATTAAACGTTAAAATATTATATTTTGAAGTTTCATGAATTTAGTTTCTATATTTTTAATTGTCCAATTTTAATTTTTATACTTTTAATAACTTTTAAATTTAGTTCTTTAAAGTTAATATTTATCAAAATTGATTAAATAATAATAATAATTTTCATGCAAAGAATACAATATGTAATATATTTTAAAATTCATAGTAGAAATGCTAATGGATATTTAAAAAGAAAAAAATCAACAATAAATTAGCATTAGAGACTAGATTTAAGATCTATTGAAAGTACACGGACTAAAATTGAACAATTAAAAGTATAAGAATTAAAATTGAATCAACACAATTAAAAGTATAAGAATTAAAATTGAATCAACTTTAAACTATAAGGACCAAAATAATATTTTTAATCCATATTAAAATAATACACTAACTCGTGAATAAGAAGGAAAAAAGTTGTCCGTTTCTTCCAAATTATCATGAAATTGAGAGGATTTAGAAATTTTTCTAAGATGTTTTTTTTTTTTTTAATAGGCAATTGCAATAGGTAGCACTTTTAAGACTAATTATTAAGTGTATAACAACATTTTTTAAGAATTACAAATATAGCAAAATCTATCCATGATAGACTCCTATTAATGATAGAATTTATCGCTGATAGACTCCTAGCCAACAATAAAATCTATAACTAATAGGATCTAAATTTTGCTATATTAGTAAATTTCTTTGCATTGTGTTATATTTGCTAATATTTTAGGTATGATTGTTATATTTGCAATTGTCCTTTGTTTAGTATGTGAATTAGCTCATTTTTACATTTATGGTTAAATAGAACACGACATATATATAATATATATATATATATATATTATATATATATATAATATATTACCAACTGTCACAATCGTACTTTGCTAAACGATTGTGTGGCACTTGTCCTCACTCAAGAACAAGTCAGCCAATTCTGATTCGAATCACCTTCGGCACACTGGGTGCCTCTCGCAACGACTATCCCCGTTTCTAGAGGGAAACGGGTTTAGAGGAAAGGGTTTTCGCAAACGATTTAGAAGAATGTTTGAGAAAAAGAATGTGTCGTAAGGCTAGAAAGCAAATAAGGGACAACAACGGCTTTATAGCTTACAACTCTCGGGTATGCGAGTGAGACTAAGACTAAATGGAAACTTTTAACAATATAGACTATATTTAAAAAAGGTTAAATTATAATTTTAGTCTTAATAGTTGTGTCCAATTTAACCCTAAACCTAAATATTGTCTATTAAATTTCTGTTTTAATTTTGGGTCTACTAACTCTGAACTCTTATTTTATTATTATTATTTTTGTCACATATTACCAATACATTCGACTTTAAATTTAAAATTGTTAGACAAAATATAATTTATGTATAATTGATTCATTAATTAAAAAAATTAATTTGTCAATGACTATTAGAGAGAAAATATAACTTAAAAGTTCAATTACCTATATTAAACACAAATGCAAAAATTTAAGGACTAAACTTGTTATAATTTTTATTATTTGAATTCAACCGTATTGCATGGGAGATTCGAATCTTAAATTTCTTGATCGAAAGTAGATATTTTATGTCTACTATGCTCATGGTGGCATGTGTAATTGTTAACTTTACCTTTTTTTAAGTACAACAATTACGAGATGGGAGATTGAATCTTCGACTTCTAGGGAGGAAGGTCATGTCAATTATTGTGAGATAAACTCACTTTGCCAATTAACTTCACTTAAATAATGACATGTACATTGATCGAACGGAATAACAATAATGTGTCATAAAGTCGAAGTAGACCAACCAGATAAAATAAAGGTGAGCTAAAAAAAAAACTCTTCATTTTCTATAAATTCCAAGTACACATGCCAACTATCGTAACACCATTTAAAACATTATTAATGTTATCTTACTTGACAGCTAGTCAGTAAAAATTAATTATATAATTTAATTTAATAGTATATTTTAAGAGAAAATAAAGGGTAACAATGATCTTCACTTTTTATATATCGGTAAATAATATCGCATAATGTGACTTAGAAAAAAAAAATCAAAATAAAAATGAGAGTGAGAGATTGTGTTCTTGTTAAGAGGTATCCTAATAGAAATCTTTGTAGGCCCTTCTTAATGTAGATCTGTGTTTCCAACAGCTTAAATATTTTCTCTAACAAATTTTTGTAACTGATCTTCCTCCTTATAAAAGGAGATCTTAAAATTTACATTTAGTTTAGAGAGTAAAATATTTGTAAACAGAATCTTATCTGTGTAGTCTTAAGAAAAAGAATATCTTTCTTCCCGTGGATGTAGGCCTTCGTTTGCCGAACACCCTACATCTGGTTTTTCATCTTTTCTTCTCCTTTATCTTTGTTGTGTGCATGTCTTATTCTTCATCAAACCTTGAAAAATCGCCATGGATTTCCAAAGAAAACAGTGAGGGTTAGAGAGAGTGTTCAAGCAAGAGAGAGAAGAGGTTTTTTTTTTTTTTTTTTTTTTTTTGTTTTCCATGCCATAATCTGAAAAGTTTTTCTTTTGAGTGTGAAATTTCCTTACCTCATCACGTGAAGGCTGACATTGGAAACGTGGCTCTTCAGCTCCACACACGGCATCTACCCATTTTGTTTGATTCAAGATTCTTCAACATTTGGCCTAAAATCAATTAAAGCCCAACAAAATTGGTATCAGAGCAAATTGACATCAAGAAAGCAAATCTTGGAGAATCAAGATTCAGATTCATACCTGAAATGGCAGTAGCAAGATTTGAGATTGAGAAATTTGATGGAAATGGTGATTTTGGTCTATGGAAGGCCAAAATCAAAAGCTTACTCGGTCAGCAAAAGGCACACAAGGCCTTTTAGATCCATCACACTCCAAACACTGTGACAGCACAAGAGAAAGAAGATTGGGAGCTGGCAGCTATGGTACGTTAGTTTAAACCTCAGTGATAGCGTATTAAGGCAAGTTATAGAACAAGAAACAGCTTTCAAGATGTGGACCAAGCTAGAAGAGTTGTTTGTCACAAAAACTCTACCAAATAAGATGTACTTAAGGGAAAAGTTCTTTACATTCAAGATGGATACATCTAAATCTCTCACTGACAATCTAGATGAATTCAAGAACCTCGGGGAGAAATTAGGTGATGATAATGAAGCCTATGTTCTTCTCAACTCCCTACCGGATTCCTACAAAGAGGTGAAAAGTGCTTTGAAGTATGGAAGAGAGTCCATAACCACAGATGCCATTATTTCAGCCTAAGAACTAAAGAAATTGAGCTACGAACAGTAAAGAAAGAACAACTAGTGGTGAAGGGCTGTTTGTGAAAGGAAATTTTAAGCCCAACCATTCAAAAGGTGGAAAACGCAGCAATCTAAAAAGAACATAAGCCTAAACAAAAGGTGAAATGCAAGTATTGCAAGAAAAAGGGCCACTTAATTAAGGATTGCTTCATTCTAAAGAGAAAGAATCAAGAGAAAGAAAAAGAAGCTAAGGGAAAACAACCGGAAGCTTCAGTTGTTGAAGGATAAAGAAAAAGAAGCTAAGGGAAACAACCGGAAGCTTCAGTTTTGAAGGATCTATGTACTCCGATGCTCTAGCTTTAACACATGACAAGGCCAATCATATAATCCCCTTGGAAAACATGATTGGGTCTTGGACTCCGGATGCACCTATCACATGACTCCATGAAACCTTGGTTCAACACTACAAGGAGATTGATGGAGAAATGGTCTACATGGGAAACAACCACAAGGAGATTGATGGAGAAATGGTCTACATGGGAAACAACCAAGCTTGTAAAATAGTTGGGATTGGATCAGTGTCATTGAAGCTACAAGATGGGACTGTGAAGCTCCTAAGGAATGTTAGACATGTACCACGTCTCAAGAGAAATTTGATCTCTTTGGGAATGCTAGATGCTATTGGGTGTGAATACAAAGGAAAGGGAGGAACATTTGAAGTCATCAAAGACTCTAAGGTAGTCCTAGTTGGAGAGAAGGTCAATGACCTATTGTGGTTAGAGGAGTTGAAATGGTAACAGGGGCCTATGCAATAACTTCTAATGAACTGACAGAGGCTGATGTTTGGCACAAAAGACTTTCCCACATCAGTGCAAAGGGGCTGGAAGCTTTATCTAAACAGGGCATTCTACCTAATGGCATTAGTGATCAGCTTACATTTTGTGAGCATTGTGTGATGAGCAAGGCAACAAGGCACAACTTCACAAAAGCACAACATACTACCAAGGAAATCCTAGACTACATACATTCTGACCTTTGGGGGCCATCCCCAACTCCAAGCCTAAGTGGCTCAAGGTATCTTCTATCCTTTACTGATGATTTCTCTAGAAAGAGTTGGGTTTACTTTCTTAAGACTAAAGATCAAGTATTTGATAAATTTAAAGAATGAAAACTCATGATAGAGAAACAGACTTCTAAGGAAATTAAATACTTGAGGACTGATAATGGGCTGGAGTTTTGTAGTAGTGAGAGTTCAATAAATTTTGTAGAGAGAATGGGATCACAAGACATAGGACAGTAAGGTTTACACCTCAACAAAATGGGGTGGCTGAGAGACTAAACAGAACAATCATGGAAAGAGTAAGATGCCTATTGTCTGATGCCATTCTAAATGAGAAATATTGGGCTGAAGCTGCTGCTTATACTGTGTACACCCTAAATAGGTGCCCACATACATCCCTAGACTTCCTAATCCCTGAGGAGAAATGGTCCAAACATCCACCTAACCTAGAAAATCTAAGGGTATTCGGATGTGTTGGATATATACATCAAAACCAAGGGAAACTTAAGTCTAGGGCTGTCAAGTGCATATTTGTAGGGTTTTCTGATGGTGTGAAAGGTTTTAAAATGTGGCATCCTATTGAAAAGAGATTTATAATCAGTAGAGATGTTACTTTTAGAGAGAAAGAAATGTTTATGCAAAGGGACGTTGTGACTGTTGAAGTCTCTAAAAACCCTACCACTAGAATTGAGATGGAGAATCCTAAAAGTTCACCTATAGAAGTCAACTCTCATAGTGATTCAGAAGAAGAAGAGGTTACAACAGGGGAGCAAGTTGAAAATGTTGAAGCTCAACCTGATTTGAGTCAATACTCATTAGCTAGGGATAGACAAAGAAGGGTGATTGTTCCTCCAGCTAGGTACACTGAGACCAACTACATGAACCTAGTTCTTAATACTACTGTGGTCCCAAATGACCAAGAGCCAACTACCTTTGAAGAGGCAGTAAGCTGCCCTGAAGCTAGAAGTTGGATAGAAGCAATGAGTGAGGAAATGGAATCACTAAATGTGAACAACACCTGGACCCTAGCTCCTCTTCCTAAAGGATGCAAGCCAATAGCATCCAAATGGATCTACAAGCTGAAAGAGGGTGTTACTAATGATCAGAAGCCTAGATATAAGGCAAGACTAGTGGCTAAGGGCTTTACACAGAGAGAAGGCATTGATTATACAGAGATATTCTCTCCAATGGTTAAACAGACCTCTATAAGACTTCTTCTATCAGTGGTTGCTGAGAATAATCTTGAATTAGACCAGTTAGATGTTAAGACAGCTTTCCTACATGGACATCTTGATGAAGTCATATACATGGTGCAACCTAAAGGGTTTGAGGTGAAAGGGAAAGAAGATCTCTTTTGTCTCTTAAATAAGTCTATCTATGGACTTAAGCAGTCCCCTAGATGCTGGTACAGAAGGTTTAATGACTATATAGAGAGCATTGGGTTCCAAAGAAGCACATATGATATATGTGCCTATGTGAATGTACTTCCTACAAGAACAAGGTACATTTACTTCTCTATGTGGATGATATGCTTCTAGCAGGGAGCTCAAAGGAGGATTTAACTCATGTCAAAGATCTCCTAAAGAGAGAGTTTGACATGAAAGATATGGGTCAGTCAAGAAAGATCCTTGGGATTGAAATCACAAGAGACAGAGATGCTTCTACCTTAAGTATCAGTCAATCAAGCTACTGTGAGAAAATAATCAGAAGATTCAATCTAACCAATGCTAAACCTGTGACTATACCTATTGCACAACATTTTAAGTTGTCCTCTGCTAATTCACCTACTGAAACTGACTTGGAACACCTCAATCAGATGCAAACAGTACCCTACAGTCAAGCTGTGGTAGTCTAATGTACTTAATGATATCCACAAGGCCAGACCTCGCCTATTCTGCTAGCCTAGTAAGTAGATACATGTCAAATCCAGGCAAAAGACATTGGGAAGCCACAAAATGGATACTAAGGTATCTAATTTGGTCTAAAAATGCAAAGCTGACCTATCAGAGCACACAAGAGACAAAACTCAACCTATATGGCTATGTTGACTCTGACTTTGCAGGGGATATTGACAAAAGAAGATCATTAACAGGATATGTTTCTTATATGGTCCTAATCTACTTAGTTGGAAAGCAAATTTACAGTCAATCACAGCATTATCAACAACAGAGGCAGAGTACATGGCACTATCAGAAGCAATAAAAGAAGGATTGTGGTTTAAAGGCTGATGGGAGACTTTGGTTTAAATCAGTCAGTAGTAAAGATCTACTGTGACAACCAAAGTGCTATCCATCTTTCCAAAAATCCACAATACCATTCCAGAACAAAACATATAGACATTAAATACCATTTTGTTCGAGACAGAATAGAAAAAGGAGAGATTGAGGTGTTGAAAGTTCATACCTCTGAGAATGCGGCTGACATGTTAACAAAGCCAACCTCAAAGCTCAAGCTTCTCAAGTGCCTCGAGCTAATCAGCTTGATTTACCTGAAAAAGGATGAAGAAAAGTCAGATTTGGAAGGAAGAAGGCTGCATGTGTTGGAATCAAGGTGGAGATTTGTAGATTGTGTTTCCAACAGCTTAAATATTTTCTCTAACAAATTTTTGTAACTGATCTTCCTCATTATAAAAGGAGATCTTAAAATTTTACATTTAGTTTTAGAGAGTAAAAATATTTGTAAACAGAATCTTATCTGTGTAGTCTTTAAGAAAAGAATATCTTTCTTCCCGTGGATGTAGGCCTTCGTTTGCCGAACCACGTACATCTTGGTTTTCATCTTCTTCTTCTCCTTCATCTTTGTTGTGTGCATGTATTCTTCATCAAACCTTGAAAAATCGCCGGATTTTCAAAAGAAAACAGTGAGGGTTAGAGAGAGTGTTCAAGCAAGAGAGAGAAGATGTTTTTTTTTTTTTTTTTTTTGTGTTTCCCTGCCATAATCTGAAAAGTTTTCCTTTTGAGTGTGAAATTTCCTTACCTCATCACGTGAAGGCTGACATTGGAAACGTGGCCTCTTCAGCTCCACACACAGCATCTACCCATTTTGTTTGATTCAAGATTCTTCAACATTTGGGCCTAAAATCAATTAAAGCCCAACACTTAAGAATGTTTTCTAAAAACGAGAGTGAGAGATTGAACATTCAATGTTAAAAACATAACTAATAGGGATATGATATGTAATGAATTGTACACAAATTTCTCATTTGACTTCAATTACTAAACTTGCGCTTTGACCACAGTAATATTACAAAATAATATATCACCACAAGGAAAAAAAAAAAGCCTCTCCATAATGATATTTTACATGTCGTGTAAACAAGCATCAAGAGACAACCTATCTTTCAATGGCGTACAATTACCATTGGGAAATCTTGCTGAACTTCTCTTGACGTCATATTGTTGTAGGTGTCAGGAATCACCCTCATTATTCAGCTGACTCTGTCCAACTCGACCCTAAACAGTAAGCCCCCAAGTTCGGTCCATGTTCAAGCCCAAAGGCCTAAGACATTCTTTAGGCTTGGATCGGGCTGACCCAACCTTCAATTGTCAAGCACATGGCTTAACAGACCCTTTAGTTTGGCTCATTGAATCAAAAGTTCGGGTTTTCTTAATGAATTTCAATAAAATCAATTTTCAACTAATCCAATGGGTCAGTCCAACTCAAGCCCAAGGGCAAAAGTTTGAAAGGAAAGTAATTTTGGTGCGATGACAAAAATGAATTTTAATCATGCCAAACTCACTCCGCAGACACACCACAATTTTTTTTTATTAGATGCTTTGTAGTCAATGCAAGCGCAAAAGATTATGCCGACTAGCAACGAGAGAATTAAGATACATGTATGACCGGACCGTTTTTTTTTTATTTTACTTATCTCTCATACTCTATAGTAAACAAAAATTATATGATTAACTAATTTAGCTAATTTGAATGATATCTAGAATTTTGGTATGAAAATTGAAATTGCAAAGAAAAAAAAGAAACAATAAAGAGACTATTTATCGAAGCAAAAAAGTTAACGACAAATAGATACTATCTTCCAAAGTCATATAAGGTAGCGTCAGAGTGTTGGAAATGTATCTTCTTCTGTATAGAAAAAACACCACCGACTATAAAAGTCGTTAACAAATATGATCTCCCAACTTCTTATGTATGACGTCAGGGAGATTTTATCTCCCAATGCAGCTTTTGTTGGCATCGGAATTGCCTTCCAATTAATTTTCCCGACGATCAGGTCGACGACTTTTTTTTTTTTTTGGGAGAGCCACTCCCAACACATTTTGATGATTTTTAGCGTCGAGAAATACTATTATTGTTCTTGTGGTGATCGTGATACATGCATATTGCAATGATTCTATGTACTTGGAATAAATATTTGTTTATTTATTTTATAGAAACATGCAGTTCAATTACTTTATTACTTGTATAAAAAAAAATTCTAAAAGTAGTTGTTTAAATTAAAATAATTTTTTTTAAAAAGCTGTTTAAACAAAGTCAGAAGTTGCTTCGAAACCTTTATACTGTGATTGGTGGATCTGCGTAATGTTTTTTAAAAGTTATATTACTAGTTTAATAAGCATTGTTTTAAATTCAGAATTGTTTAAAAAGTAATTTAACTTTTTTTTAATTTTGTATTGTATACATCTCTAAATTTTAAAATATCTACTCATTTCATTAATTTTAAATTTTTTTGTCTAATAAATCTTTAATATGTTAAAACTTTTTTTAAGAAAATAATTGGTCTATTAAGTGTAAATTTGAATTTTATGTCTAATGAAACTCTTAAACTTTTAAATAACGTGGTTTCTAATAGAGAAATTTTTAGAGATAAAAAAAATGTTAAACTATTTAAATAATATAACAAAAACAATATTGATAGACGTCGATAGACTTCTATCAGCACCTATCAGCGATAGACTTCTATCATTTCTATCACTAATAGATCCTGATAGACTTCTATCAGAGTCTATCATAACTATCTAAAAATTTTGCTATTTTGTGTAAATAGTTTCTATTTTTTAGTTTAAAAATTTCCCTTTCTAATATGAAAATTAAGGAAGTTTAATTTCTTCCTTTCATTTCAATTTTGTTTTAGAAAAAAAAAAAGAAAAGAAAGAAAAAATGGAGAGGAAACAAGAAAGAGAAAAAAAAAAATTGGAAAGGGAAGAAGAAGACAAAAAGAAATTTACAGTTGTTGATGTGGCGCAATTCTAAACAGCAACTGTAATTGTAAATGGAAGAAGATGGAAGGACGAGATGAAGAAAGAATAGGAAAGAGAAAAAAAAAGTAAATAATATAAAGATAATCAAGGATGTGTCACATCGATTGTAATGCCCAAGTTTAGGAAGGGTACATGAATGAATTGTAATGACATTCAAATGACAAGTATTCTGAGAATATGAAAGTATGGTTAAAAAAGACTTAAAGAATAATTCAAGACAAGCAAGAATGACAAACTAAGAAATGACATGTGTTGGTTTGTGAGAATATTCTTCACTCTTAGAAATAGTTCGATCAAGACAATCAAGGACGACATTACCAAGTTATAAAGATGTAGAGAAATGCCAAGACAATCAAATGTCGAATTCGAATTCTAAATCTTAAATCTAAGGCATTCTAAACTTTACAATTTTCATCGGGACCAAAATGTAGCTTAATTCAAATCATAATTAAAAAAAAAAAAAAAAGTATACCCTAATGTGAGGTTTTAAGTGAGCACTGAGTTTAGGAATACACATTTATTTTTCTCCAAATTTTATTAGATTTTAAATGTCTTATACTCAAAAAAAAAAAAAAAAAAAAAAAAAAAAAAAAAAAAAGATTTGAAATGTCTTATATTTTTATGAACATGACAAAAAAAAAAAAAAAAAAAAAAACTTTTTTAGGATTATTATATCTCTTATAATTTAATATAATCCATCGTCAAAAACTAGGTAGAGACATTTAATTCAAATAGTATCTAAATAATATTTTAAAGGTGGGTGCTATCCTACTACGACTACTGTTTTTATTTTAGAACTATTGCTAATGCTACTATTATTTTTCAAGTGGGTCCTATTAATAATATAATACATGATCAAATACTAAAATACAACAATGTTAAACAAATTTCAACTTATGTAAAAAAAAAAAAAAAAGAATTTCTTGAAAACCTAATATACCAAAATTTTCATAATACTTATGCTATGGGGTGATCATAATACTTTAGCAAACCTAATATAATAATAATAATAATAATAATAAAGAAAATTTTTAAAAATAGAAAAATAAGGAAAACTATTTATACAAAATAGCAAATTTTTTATACAATTGTGATAGACGCTCATAGAAGTCTATCAGAGTCTATCAGTGATAAAAATGATAGAAGTTTATCACTAATAGATGTTGATAGAGGTCTTATCAATATTTATCCGTATTTTTTTTTTATATATATTTTTTTTAAATAGTTTAACATTTTTTCTTTTTTCGTGAAAATCTCTCTAATAATAATAAAAAAAAAAAAAAAAGTAGATAACTATTATACTATCAAATTTATAAATTTCACTGGTAAAACAGTGAATTTTAACTACAAATAAACTGGATAAAAACAAAAGTTTCCCCTAAGGAATTTTACATTACAAGCCCTTAGGTTTAAATTCAATTTAATTACTTTAGATGCATTCTACTTTTTATTTAATTTAACAATTTAATTTTCAAAATGTTTATTGAAAGTATTAAAATAGATGTTTCGAGAGTTAGTGACAAAAGAAGATAAAAAAATAACATTACAAAAATCAAAATAAAATGTATACTAAATATATATTTTAGTTTCTAATGTTTTGGTATTTTTTAATTTAGTTCCTATTGTTTAAAATATTTAAATTTAGTACCTTGTGTATTAACCAATTTTGATTTAACCTTTTACCATTGGTAAATATTATATATATAATTAAATAATAATTAATTACCAATTGAGCATAAAAGACAATTTATTGAAATATGTAAATACTCTAAGAAAGGAGAATGGTCTTTTATGTAAAAAAAAAAAAAGTAACTTTGCTTATTCTCATCCCATGGTTTACTTTTATTGAGTTTATTTCTATTATTAGTCTAAATTGACCGTCTAAATTAAGATATAAAAGTTGAGTTTGATAAAAGCAATATAAAAAAAGAGCTTAGACATAAATTAAAGAATGTTGTTTTTTAGTCGCGGAGCCCATAAATTTCTTCAGTTAAATAAGAAGTGAAGCTCACAACTGGATTAATCTAGGCATAAAAAATAATCATATTCTAGTGGTAAATAAAAATATTTTAGTTGTTGTTGATGTTTGTTTTAATAATTAATTCATAATTATAATTGGTTAACTATTTATTTCATTGAAAAATTTATTAATCAAACTAACCTAAAAATATTGTGTAAAAAAAAAAAAAAAAAAAAAAAAAGTTGATGCTTTTGAACAACATAAAGTTGTAAAATTTACTTGCTCTACAATCTAGAACCTTTTTTAAAAAAGATCAAGTAGATAAAAGTTTTAAAAAACCAAAACACAAATTGAAAAAAAAAAATGCATTGAATTTTAACAAACAAAATAAAAAATTCAAATAAAAACTAGCTTTAACAATTTTAAAAAACAATCAAATTTCTTATTTTTATTGAGAAGGGGACTGTAACAATTTTATAGAAAAAAATTGTTTTGAGAGGCAAATATTTAAACAGACTGGCAACAGAGTGGAGTGGGTCAGAATGTCTTCTTATATTCATTCTTATCTTCAAGGATTTTATGGCTTGTTTAGTGAGTGATTTGATGATATAAACTATAAATAAACTAATGGTTCCCATAAAAACTTCAGTTATGGCTTGTTCCGATTTGCATATCAATGACTATCACATAAATATATTATGTATTTTCAACATTTATGAATATGTATTGTATTAATTAATTAAGGTCTGTCTAGTCGGCAATCTAAAAACACAATTTTAAAAGACAAGGAATTCGATAAAAACATAGTTATATTTTATATATTTGCATATATGTATTTGGTAGCAAATTAAAAAATTAAATTTCTAATTTAAACTATTTTTCAAAATGTGTTTGATAATATATGTATAAACCATAAAACTAATTATAATTACTCACTTAATATTATGTCGAATATAAACTATTACTAATTAATTTATGAACTTGATTTATGTTAAAAAATTTGTATAATTATTATTTTGTAATATCATATAATTAATATATAATATATTATATAATACATATTTTAATTTAACAAAAATAATCAAGTTTATAACACAAAATAGGTTGTTTATATCTTTTCTTATATAATTTTGCATTTTAAAATTTTGATACACAAAAAAATATAAAACTCTTATTTTCAAAATTTGCATTCATGGATCACATAATCTGGTTTCAAAAATATAATCTAAACTAGATAACAAATGCATATTCGCTAATAAATCTAAAAACATAAAATAAAATCAGAATGACTGAACTTAGAAACTAGACTCAATTTAAAAAGTTGTTAATGGTACGTTTAATATTATATTTATCAATGATTAAAATGGTTGAATATATATGAAAAAAAATTATTGACGATTTTTTTTAATTTTTAGAAAGGTAATATAATAAAGCAAGACAGCAAGAAAAAGTTATTAGATTTCATGCTCTACTATTTTAAAATGGGTTCATATTATAAAATAGTAAATTTATCCACATATTATAATTCTAAAATACTTGGCTTAAAAGGATATAGTTCATCAGGCATCAATATCTTCATTTAGGTTATAGTCTACCTCCCCTAACTTTTAATTTAAGGGAGTTTTTTTTTTTTCCCTTTTTTTTTCTTTACCTTAATTTGCTCGTCTTCTATTTTCTTCAAAGAAAGAAAGGAAAAAAAAAAAAAAAAAAAAAAAAAAAAACTCAATGAGTTGTATCTTCACTCCAAAACATAATGTGATTGATTATGATATATACGTGAGCGTGAATATTAAGCTCCATTTGATAATAATTTGACTTTTAGTTTTTAAAAATTTAACTTATGAATATTAAATCTATTTACTGATTTCTATGTAAGTGTTTTCAAAAGCTAAGCAATGTTTTTGAAAGATAAAAAAGTAATATTCATAAACTTTTTTTTTTTATAATAAATTTGACAAAGAATTCAAATGTTCACTTAGGAAGTTGAAAACTGTGGTAAAGACTTTCTTTTGAGAGAAAACAAACACGATTTTTAAAAACTTAAATGATTACCTATCCAACATTAAAAAGAGTTAAGAATTCAAATATCTATAATCTAAATGTTTGAGATATTAAATATTTTTAATTTAAAAAAAGAATGTAACATGACTTTAGATAGTAGGTGCTCTAAGGTTTAGCACTTTCGTACAAGTATTAAAATGACCCCTAATTAAATGCTTCTTACTCCAACATTTTTAGACCTTTTTTTTAGTTGAATTTTTTTTATCTTTTTATCGAAAATATATATTTTAACCAATTAAATTATGTTTAGAGTAACAAATGTTCTAATAACTTCTAAGAGCTGTTTGGAAGACTGAAATATAATCAGGATTATTGAGAATAAAAAGGAGTGTTGGAATACGTGATGTATCAAGGGCGGAACGGAAATGAGATCGTGAAACATGAAAGCAGTGGAAAAGAGAGTTTAGTTAAAAACTGTTGGAATGTAATGAGTTTAATATTACGAATCAAACCCAAAACGTTCAATCCAAACATATATTTTAAATTACATCACACTCCAGACCCTCAAATAGCCCCTTAAAAACACTTTTAACCATTAAAACTAAATACCACAAAATGAATGAATTAGGTAGAAACCTACACCTGAAGGCAAAGTTTATCCAAAAGACTTTCCTACTTTAATTAAAAAGGCATTTCAAATTATTATAATTAAGTTGGTCATTGGGATGAAAGCTACTTTTAAGATTGAGAATAGCATATGACCATCTCCTTTCTGCCCTTTTGGCTGCTGACATTCTTTTAAAAATTAAGAAAAAAGTAAAGGGTAATAAAGGAAATCCCACATCCCTATGATGAAAAGGATTTAGAGTAAAAAATTAACCATTTTCCCCCAAAAAATCTGCAATAATGTAATGTTTATCCCAATTTCAAAAGAAAAAGGTAAAGAACACATTAATTGATGAAGTTTCTATTAATGATAGGCCTGAACAAAAAAAATACTAATTAAGGTTACACTTTTTATAACGTCTACAAACAAAGTAAATGCTTTAGCCTATATCTATGAGCTTCATTCATCAATGAGTCTAATCTTTTTTTTTTTTCTCAAAAAGGGAAATAAAGCTATGTCTCTTTATACAATAAACTATTTTATACTCGAAAGATCAATAACAAAAGTATAACAGCTACGTTTATAGAACTTATGGAGTATGTATACTAGATTTTAATACAAAATGACGTGTCACCATGTCCATGTGGGGTCATATTAGATTCTCTATATCTGTATTTGTGCTTCTTAAATGAGAATATATTACTATTACTGTAAATACCAAAAGTGATATTTTATCGAGATCACAAATTTCTACACTTCTTTGTATAAAGAAGATAGGTTAAAGGGGGTTAATTAGACAAATACGGTGGTTTTACAAAAAAAAAAAAAAAAAAAAAAAAAAAAAAAAAAAAAAAAAAGGAAAATGGATGGTATTGAAATTATTTAGATGAATAGAGTGTTTTTTTTTTTCTTTTAGTAGTAGATTGGAATGCGTTTTTTTAACCTACGCAACCTACATAAGGTGAGACATAGTGGGATCCACTCCATTCTAAATTATAATTGCTCCCGATTTTTTATTATTTTTATTTTATTTTACAAAACCATTTGTTTTATTTTTTTTAATGAAATATAATATCACTTTTTTATTGTTTTATTATACCATATTGTAGGTTTTTCCCGGTTCTTTAAATATTTTATTTGTAAAATAATCAACTATTATATAAAAAAAATATATCACTATTTTTTATTTTAGGTTAAATTACAAATTTAGTTTTTATGATTTGGAGAGAATTGGAATTTAGTCCCTATAGTTTTAAGAGTTAGAATTCAGTTCTTATGAATTGATAAACTTCATGAATAGTACCTATAGTTTGATAAAAAAAAAAATCATCATAATTTAATTATAGGATTAGATTCTAATTTTTGCAATTTAACCTTTATTTCACTATATGAGATTAAAGTTTTGTTATCATATTCTAAAAAAAAATTAAAAAATATTACTTGTTTAAATTATTTGTAAAATAAAATATTATTATATAAAATCTTTAAGGGGTGTTTGGCTCACCCAATATGAGTTGAGTTGGGTTGGTAAAAATTATCAGCTCAATGATTAACTCATTGTATTAAAATGTTAATGGAGTTGAGTTGATTATTTTAATCAACTCAATCCAAATCACCCCACACTTAACTCTATCTCTCTCAAATATTTCCATCAACTCCACTTCGCCGTGCAACTATCGTTGCCTCACTTTGGTAACATATCCAATAACCACCTTCACACAGACAATTTTGGCGATAAACTTTGACGAAAACTCTAGCGAAGACCACCTCCACCAAAATTTTCGTGAATACTACCTCCACACCACCTCTAGCAGCCAACTTTGACGATTGACTTACCGACCAACTTCAACCACAAATTACAGAGAATACCATCTCCGATGACTACTTAAATGAATAACAGTCTCAATATTTAAAATAAAATATAATTATTTACTAATTTTACTTAAAAAGATTAGTAATATTATATTATAAAAAATAAATAAATAGAATTTTGACATTTTTTAGAATTTTACCCGGCTAGGTAATAAATTTGTTATACTATATCATAATATACTTTTCTTTATAAATATTACAATCACAAATTAGTATCTTTATTTATTACAACTAAGATGTTTAAATATATAATATTTTTTAAAATTAAATTTAATTTTGCTAAAAAAAATGAAAAGAAAACTCTAACATGAAAGATCATTAGAGAAAAAAAACATTCCTTAAAAATAATTAAAGGAAATGAAAAGAAAAGAAAAGAAAAAAAAAAAAAAGAAAAAATGGCAGCAAGTGTAGAGTGTATAGGTTGAGAAAACGCATGAAGACAAACCTTCATTAAAAAATAAAAAAAACCTAATTCTCTATTGTTAGATTTTTAAAAATAAAAAAATAAGAAAAACTATTTACACAAAATAGCAAAATTTTTAGATAGTTGTGATAGACACCGATAGAAGTCTATCCGGATCTATCAGTAATAGAAATGATAGAAGTCTATCACTGATAGATGCTGATAGAAGTCTATCAATGTCTATCAGTGTTTTTTTTTTTGCTATTTTCTGTAAATAGTTTGAATTTTTTTCTATCTGTGAAAATTTTCCTTCTCTATTTTACCCAACTTTAAAGATATTGAATTAAATGTCGTGTAATGATGCACGTGTTTTATCCTTTATTTTTTTCTGTTAAAAAGTGAAAGTACAAGTTGAAAGGTTGGTTAAAGGTAAAAAGGATAAATTTTGCAATTGTAAGGGTGTGTTATTATCTCTTCACTTTTTTAAAAAAAAATTGAATGAGAAAAAAAAAGAGAGAGAGAGAGAGAAGTGCGGCTTCCACGTTTGAAAAAAAAAACTTGAATAAAACAATTGAAATCAATAGTTTTCTCTTTAAAACATCAAGTAAAATAAACAAAAATAAAAAAATAAAAAAAATAAAAAAAAATAAAAAAGAGCAATGGTTAGGTATACTTACATATGTCTCTCCCTTTCACACATAAAAAAAATAAAAACAATTTAGATTTATTTAAAAAAAATTACCACGTGACAGATTTCTACTGGACATTTGCTTTAGAAAAGGTACTAAGGTACCTACCACACGGTTAACTATGTTATGAAAAATGCTATTAACAATTCACAAAATATTAAACACAAATAAAAATAACAGACATAGTACACCAGAGGTTAGTAACCTAGATCGGTGATAAACACCTACATCTGAGGGCAGTGTGTCCAGGAAAAACAACTTTACTAATATAAAATGATAAGCAATTACAATGCAGTACTTATTTGTAACTATAGCTTGATTATAGTGACTCTCGTAAAGCTTAATCACTTAACCTTTCACCTAGGCTCTCCTTAGATGTGAGACTCCCTCTCCTGGTTACTTAGGCTCTCCATAAATATTGATATCAGTGAAGAAACGACTTATGCTCCCCCTAAGAATGATGCTCCTTCACAAAAGACTTAAGTTCCCCTTAAGTTGTGAGACTCTCTCTCACTTGATCTTTGTCTTTCCTTCTTGAGTGAAGACCACTTCACTTGTATAACCTAGGCTCCTACTAAGCTTGTTAATCACTTTGTAGAATCATTATTGATGAAGCACACACTTAGCTTGAAGTAAATCTTCAACACACATTCAGTAATACAAACTTCTCTACTTGAAAGATTAACAACACACTTGTGAAAACACAAGATACAGTGCGTGATCTTTCGTCAAAACGACCAACCTTAACAATAACAAGCGAGACTTTAAATATGCACAACAAACAACAATTGAGCAACCCTACCTTCCAAAAATAAACGTGCACAGAGAATTCAAATGATCTGCAAAAATACTGCAGACAAGATTTTCCAAATAAGGAAAGAATAAACAGGGACGAGGAATCCCTGATTAGACAGGAAATGGGGGAGGGGGCTGTGAGACTTTTCTCCTGGATGGCTAAACAGGGATGAGGACGAGGATTATATTTCTCATCCCCGTCCCCGCCCTGTCTCAATATATATATTACCTCTTACACACATATAGACTATATAGTGAACTTTATATATATGTACACTTTTCCTTTAAAAAAAATTCTTATATATATATATACACACACAAAAGCTTATTATGCGTATTTATAATTATATTTACTTTTATATATAAAAAAAACATACGTATATAAATATATATATATATACACACACACTCTTTAAGTCGAAGACTTGAATACCTTATTGTAATATTTAATTTTAACTTTGAGAAATTACGTTGTTGTAATAATTTATCTTTTACATGTTGAATATTAAATATTATTATTTTTAGCAAAAGATTAGATAACGAAATGACCCACTTAATATAGAAAAATGTAGAACTTTTATTTGGTTGAGAATAAATTAAAACAGATGGTTAAAGAAAGAATATTTTTTAAAAAAAAAAATGACAATTTTTTCCTACGTCGATGGAGATTAAAATAGGGACAAGAATGGAGATGAAGAAGCTTTCCACGTCCCTGTTCCGTGAACATCTCTACTTATTAGCAATTAAGTAGAGATTCATGAAGAGAAAAAACAAAGGTGTTTATTGGAAGATGAGATTTGGTGAAATAGAGAAAAAAAAATAGAGAGATGATAAAGGGTTGGAGGAAGAAGAAGAAGACGACATGAGTTGGGGTTCCTTACGAGGAAGGCAAGGGGGAAAGAGAGAGGAGAGATGGGAAAATTGGGATTGAAGGAAAAATAAAATTATGGACTAAGAGTATATTTGGTAATTAATGGAGAGAAGTTGCACTTTTGATGGGTTAAATTAAATGAAGAAATTGGTTGAAGAGGACAAGTTCACTAAATTGAATGGAAGAGAAGAGAATGATAATGAGTAATTAAGAGGTTAGTTCTTTAATTAAACACCATGTAAATTAGTAGGGGTATACACGAATAGGGTTAGGGTTGAGGGATTTTTTTGGACCAATTTGAAAATTCGGGTTGGTTCGGTTTACTATCAAAAGACCAGAATTGGTTGGATTGGATTGGGTTGGGTTAGGTTGAGTTATCGGTTTATTTTATTTTTTCTTATTAATTTAGAATACTTAAATTTATCTATTACAACACATGTTTAATAACTAAAATCTCGTCAGACTTAAATGTTAAATACCAAATATCTATGATATCTATTACAAACTTTAAATAAAGACAAACACCTGTCACAATAAAAAAAATTAAAAATTCAACATAAAGTTAAACCCAAAAAATTAAAATTTATATTATACATATATTTTATTAATACACATGTAATTTATGTTGGGTTGAGTTGGGTCAACCCGAAAAAATATTTATTCAACTCGAGATCCAACATAACCCGACAAAATATAATAAATTTAACCCAATCCAATCCAAGAACAAAACTAACTCAACCCAACCTTTACAATTTGGGTTGAATAGTACTGGCTATTTAGCTTGTCTGGTCATTTGAACACTCCTACAAATTAGAGTAGTTAATGAATATTTCTTTAAAATAAGTTCTAATTTAATTAAATGGTTAATGAAATCTCAGACTGAATGCAAGTTGAAGTAGCTAATGATCCGAAAGTATGAATGACAATAGGACTGTGAGCGATTTATTTTATTGAAAGATTATTATTAGTTAAATATTATGAAATTCCATAAAATTTAAGATTACATATGATTTTAGAGGAATTTTTATGTGATTTTCAAAAGTATTTATCAAGAATTTCTAGTAATGTCATGATTTTAGCAAAATTTATTATTTTGAGATGTTTAAGAGAAATTTGAACTTATGAAATGTTGTTTAGAAAGTAAGGTCATGATTTTAGAACGATTTATGAACTATGTGAAAGCAAGAATTTCAAAAGTGGTAAGTTTTATATGTTAAGTTTGAAGTAGTTTTCAAACCGCTAGATTAATGTTCCATGGTGGTTTCTCACTACACAGACGCGAATTTGTTTCCGTAGTATAGTTATGATATGAGGTTTTTGGGACACACTTTGGCACACGTATAAGCTTTGAGTTGTGTGTCAAAGTGTTTTGCCTTTTTTGGGAGTTGCTCTACGCACATATGACTATATGTGCTCTACTACGCACCTTGAGATTATTTGGTGTATAGTATGACTATGTTTCTCTGCGTGTTATATACGTTGAGTTCCTCCGTATATGGTATGATCACATTCAAGTACAAGTTTAGTAAAGATTTTTACAAGTTTATGTTTACGTTTGCAAGAAAATGCTTATGATTTTCTCTATGTGATGACTCTCTCAAGTTTTTGAACTGCTCATGTTTTAAGTCAGTTTATGTAACTTGAATTTCCATCTAAAATGATAATAATTTCCTCAAATTGTATTCCTATGAACTCTCACCACTCATTGAGCTATTTAGCTCAACCTTTTATAATTATTTTTCAATCAAGTTGCTCTTGAGTTTCAACAGAAATTAACTGATCAGAAACTGTCACTCGTCTCATCAGTTTATTGCGGCATGTAGCTAAATATGGAGTTTTAATAAAAGTGTAGTTGTTAAAATGTGCAAACAATGTATTTAATTTAAGTTAATTTTCAAGTTCAAGGAGAATTTGACGGTAGGCTCTATTGCATACTCGGGGTCTACTGTCATCACAACTCGTCCCAACTTCGATAGGGTAATCTAGGGCAGAGTGTGACATGTCGAATGTCATTTCAATATTTCGGTAGACATATAGTCATGTTGAGTAACTCGACATAAAATATTAAGATAATATCTTCTTTCCCTTATGTCGGTAATATATCAATGAAATTTATAATATATTGCCAATCATTCGATATTTGGACAAAATATCAAAGTACCAACTAAAAAAAAATTGAATTTAAGGGTGTTTGACCCACCAACTTCATAAGTCGATGTTAAAAAGTTAATTTCACTAACTTCAATAGTATTCACTATTAAAGTTTGCATGTTTATCGATAGCCCAATCTTCCACTCTCTCTCTTTTGCACATTTATAGAGAAACTACATCTTCACAACCCTGCACCTCAATCATAAACCTCCTAACTCCAACATATTAACTTTAGACTTCAAAACTCAACTTAGAGCCCCAAACACTTCCTTAGCATTTTTTTTTTTTTTTTGGATTAGTTATTATTAACTTTGTCAATATACATTTTCTTTTAAAATTAATAAATGACTATATAAGCATTTTTTTAAAATTTTCTTTATCTTATATTCTCTACTACAGAAACTCAGTTAATGATTTATATAATAGTGTCAATGAAAATTAGATGTTCACACATATAAGTAGAAGGTAAATGTTAATGACATTTTCATAAGATTTAGAATCGTTTTCACATATAGCAAAATAAGTCAACTTATTTACAAATATAAGTCACTGTCTATCAGCGATAGTGTCTGATAGTAGTCTATCACTGATAGATAGTAACATTTTGTTATATTTGAAAATATTTCTAATAGCTTTGTCATTTAAAATAATTACCCCAAGATTTATGCTAATATTGTTTTAATAAATTTATTTTTTTTAAAAAAATAAATTGTCATTTATATTAGAATTAAACTATCATTTTGAATATAATTTAAACAAACCACAACTATACGTCTCATTTACTAATTATAACATGTTTTATAAATAATTTAAGAAATATTTCAATTAACACTAACGTTTAAATTTGATGATCATAAATGATAAGTTATATTTTAATCAGAGCCATAATTAAATTCTTATTTAATAATTCAAAAAATATTTATAGAAAAATTTTAAAAAGAGAAAAATAAGGAAAATTAATTACACAAAATAGTAAAATTTTTAGATAATTGTGATAGACGTTGATAAAAGTCTATCAAAGTCTATCAATGATAGAAATGATAGAAGTCTATCGCTGATAGATGCTTATAGAACTCTATCAATGTCTATCAATATTTTTTTTTACTATTTTATATAAATAGTTTGACATTTTTTCTATCAGTGAAAATTTTCTTGTTTATGGTCTAATCAAAATACAACTGAAGTTTCATTTATTAATTCAAACAATTTTCACCAATTTCCAAAAGTTCTAAACTTTTTTTAAAAAACGAGTCAAACTATTTACAAATATAGAAAAATTTCACTGTCTATCAACGATAGACGGTAAATAGATAGTAAAATTTTTCTATATTTGTAAATAGTTTGACTCATTTTTCTATATTTGAAAACAACCCTATATTTTAGATATGATGATTGAAAATGATCATTATAAACCAATTAAGACACAATTAAAATTTCATTTACTAATTTAATCTATTTTCATAAATTTCCACCTTTAGTAAACTTTGGACCTCCACATTTTCATCGACATCCATACATTAAATGCTATTAAATCAATTAGAGGTCTCCAAGTCTTGATAGCTTTATAGGAGAGTTCTTAAAAGGAAAAATAAAAAATAATAATAATAATAAGAGGCTTGGAAGACCGTTAAAGGCGATTTATTTAAGGCGTTCCTAGAATTTTTTAATAATGACATATTCAACAAGACTGTCATCGAAACTTATATTTGCTAGATTTCCAAGAAGAAGGTAATAAGCAAGGTCAATGACATTAGACCAATTAGCCTTGGATCTTCTCTTGACAAAGTTATTTCTAAAGTTCGGGTTGAACGACTAATGAGAGTTTCCTATATAATTAATAACGGGAACTCAAAATTCCATCGTAGTCAAGAATATATAGAGGAAAGAACCCGAAACTCATTGTAAGAAAAACCCTTGGTTTCTTTTTATATATTAAGAAAAAAATAAACCAGCCATATATAAAGAGGTCGGGGGAGAAAGCTCTTGCCTATCCTAAACACACCCACACTGGATAATACAACACCAAATAACTGTATAGAAATGTTCTAGAATTGAAATCAAAGAAAAAAAAAGTAATTGTAATGAGTAGCAATTTTAGGGATAATAACAAAGTGTAGCAACATTTTAAAAAAAATTACAAATATAGTAAAGTCTATAGTGATAGACTTCTATCGCTGATAGACTCTTATGATCTATCAGTGATAGACCACCTAGACTATAAAAGTCTATCAACGATAAAAGTTTATCACTGATAGACTTTACTATATTTATAATTTTTTTAAACATGTTGCTATATGTGCTAATATAAAAATGAGGCTCTTATACAAAGGGGCCTTAGGCTTTTTACAATACATGAAAAATAAAGGATCAATGGGCCGTCTTAACAAGAAGTCTAAACCAATTCGTTTTGGGATCCAGCCTATGACAAAATTTGAAGCAAGCTTGGAGTTGTAGGGATTGATAATATATTTAAGAGCTTAGAACTAGGAGAATGAAAAGGAGAATAGTGTGCGCGTGGTGTGTTTGTGCATACATGTGTGAAATCAAGTTCATGCCATGAAACAATTTAAAACTTAAAAGTTTTGACCTTGTGACAGCTCTCCATTTTCCATATGTAAGCCTGTCAGACCAGACTTAGTGCATTAACACTGTGGACAAGGTGAGGTTTCCCAGCTTATGTATTTCTTGCAAGATGTGTATCCTGTTGTAAAACTGAGGAATCTCTCTCCTATTTGTTGCTTCACTTTGAAGAAGAAGACCCCCCCCCCAAAAAAAAAAGACTTATGTTTCTTTCTTCTGCCACTTTATATAGTGCACACCTCATTGGAGTGCCCAACACAGATTTGTTTTGTAAGTACTCAATAGACATCATCAACTTAGATTGAAAGGTCTTTTTTGTACCTCCTGGCAAAGGTATGACTTATCCCTTGTTTCTAATTTCTCTTGTTTCTCAAACGATAAAATAAAATTAAAAAATCTTATTTGATCCAACTAAACAACACTTACTAAACACCATAAATATGGATATGAAACCAAATTTACTTTTTTCATCAAGGTTACTGCAAAGCTTACATTAAAAAAAATGGCCATAATATTTAGTAGTTTTTGAGACGAGCAGAAATAGAGATACATTAAGGTTATAGTATTACCATAGCCACCAAATTACTTGCCAATGTCGTTTTACTCGTCACTTGAAAGCGGTTTACGCACTAGGAAGAAGTACATAGGGGTCATGACCTCTTTCCTGCAGCAGTATCAGAAGTAAAAATTAAAATCAGCACGCTGGGGCATTTGTACATGTTTAAAGGGATTAACAGCAAGCACTGCGGCTTAAAAATGAACGTTCACTGTGTTCCTAAGTAAGACTGTTGAAGTTTCTCATGAAAACTTTGAAACAAATCATAGATAAAAACCTTCACATGTTTAAAACTGACTGGGTTTTCGCTAATCTAGGGTCTGTTTTGGGTGCAGAGTTGTTTAGTCTGGAGTTAGGAAACATTAAAAGGAGGGAGAGAGAAAGAGGGGAAAATGGAGATACTTGATAAAGGTGCAAACTTCAATAGTGAACACTGTTGAAATAGGTGGAGTTGAGTTATTTAACACTGGCTTATAAAGTCGATGGGCCAAATACCCCCTAAATGGTCAACTGAACAAATTGACCTTGATTGGTTTGGTTCGCTTATTTCAGGATCCTACTAATTCATATGCAACATCCCATTTTAGGAGAATGATGTTTGATATAATACTTACTTTCCACCTTCAACCAGCCCTTGTGCTGCTTGCTCTAGAAAATTTTGAACTCTTTCACTACCCTTTGGGGCGAGGCGGATGTACTCCAATGCTCTAACCTACAGAAAGAACAAACTCGGCAGCTTGTCAACTCCATGGTCAATATATAATGCAAAGGTAACAGGAACATAAGAATACAGTGAAAACTACAGTTTTACTGCATTTGATTCCGCTTACCATATATTTTGTCACGCAACGCCCAATCGCTGTAGCGCGGAAGTTGGTGATTGAGAACTGACCACCATCTAAAGGTAAATACCATGGAACAGGTGAATCTTCAGCAAGGTCTTTTCCCCAGATGACCTGAGCAGAGTGCAGAGTAAAGCTCATTTCTGCTACATTAAATTCATGAAAAGGGAAAACAAAGACAAAAACAAAGAAGAAGAAAAATCCTTTGAATCAACCTCGAAACCTGCTTGTTTCAAAGCTTCCAGGCACTTTCCTATTGTCTTGATATCTGGAAGCCCACTGCCAATCTCAATTTCAGCCTATGGATATGGACATTGTCAATACAACTGTATAAGATCAGAGGAAACGGGGGACAGAATCAGCAAGATAACCTTTATTCTTTGGTGATCTTGGTTATTGGGATCGAACGAGTTGGTCAAGCACCATTCATAAGCAGCAAAATGTTGGCCAGGCTTTAGTACTCTGTAGATCTCCTTGAAACAGCCATACTGCCAGAGGGGAAACAACAGTTAATTCAAAAGAATGATTGCTCTAAACACATATTTCAGAAATGTAATAAGGACCTACCGCATCTGGTGCGTGACAAGTAGCTTCGATTGCATATATTGCATCAAATGAATTATCTTCAAATGGCATTTTCATAAAGTCGCCCTGTAGAATGAACAAGAATTGAACCATGTAATTCATTAAGACGAGTTAAGAAGGTAATAATAACTCAAAAGTTCATATTAGGGAAAGATGTAGCCCCCAGCTGGATCCTCCTATTTGCACCAACAGACAAAGACAGGTGAAAAAAAGCTATATATGGTCTCATATATACCCCTTCTCAGCTTTGGCTCGGCTTGAGAATGATGGGTTTCTAGTAGAGTAATGGTTGATATTCCATGTGCATAAAAAGGAAGAAGAAAATACTACTCAGTATACTTTCAAATGTTACAACCAGAACCTCAGACTTCTGATGTCATGAAAATTCCCAGGCATCAGCCCTTTATATTATCAATTTATCATTAAACATGCACGTGGCTCTTACGGCAATGGCCATGCATGCCAACTCTTTAACTCAGCAAGTAAACTAGTGACAGGGACCAGTTATAAGCTTTACTAAAAGTATGGACCAATTCTTAACATTTAGAAGTATAAAGAACAAAATATAATAACAGCCTACAATACAAAGGTACTAGTACTACTTAACTAACCGATGAGACAAAAGCGAGAGTGAGCATAGCTCCATTGGCCTATAGTAATGTGTTAATGAACAAGAGGCCTATGGTTCATATCCCATCCCTATTTTACTATTTAAAAAAAAAAAAAAAAAAAAAAAAAAAAAAAAGAGAGAAGAATTTTTCAAAAAGCTGAATTCAATCTACACCAACCTTGACAAAGTTGCAAGTCTTGTCCAATTTTGCAATGCGATTCAGCTCCTGAGGAATAACAGAAGATTAATGAGAAGTACTATTTCCGATAAGAACAACAAGAATGACTGCCGAATCCTACGTAACAGAAATGGAACAACACGTACCTCTCCTCTAGTAATCTGATAGCTATTGTTGTTCAACCCAGTAATTGAAGTATAGCTGTAACAGATTTACATAGAATATGAGATACTGAAAAGGCCAAAACAAAATTGCCAACTTAAAGCAATATACAAGTCGTTATTTTCAATGCAGAACCAAATTATAAAATCGAGATGATCCTACTATTATCCTAACATCATTATTCACACACGATTTTGAGATGGCAAATTGAAACAACCTGAGGAAAAGAACTATTAAAGTTGATTCAGTACAAATGTACACTAAAAATAAACGTTCTTGCTATTTCCCACCATAAGTCTTAAATAATTCTCTACCATTACTTGAGTTCGTACACATCTTTTCGGGACATTTTCCAGAGGCACTTTTCCTCGCTTCTAAGCCACCAAAAACTATCTTTCTCACAGATGCTCACTATAACTTTATACCACAAGGAGTCCTAGTCAAGTAAGATCTTCAGAAAGTGCCGTGTTATGTTTTCTAAAATTGTCCATCCTTAATATAGGTCGAACTACTTTACTTGACTAAAAAAGATGACTTCCAGTTCCATCTTTTTTTATCACCCATAGGAAATTCCTCAGCTTCTTCATAGGTTGAAGTAGAACATGATGCTATTTGAGCTTGAGATCAATTTTGGAAAATATTTGATCCCCATACGTACCTCCCCACCAATCAAACTTCCTAATATTCAACTTCCAATATTTGAATGACGCAACTCTGTAAAGCCTAATCACTACCTTTCAACTTAAATATTCGACATGAAGTCAGAAGATTATCTTTATAAAAGGCATTTCACCCTGTTCCTATTCTACTAAAGATAAATTGTTTGGAAAATTGGTAAGGTGTCTGAGAAAATGCATGCACTCATGGAGTTGACAAACAAAGGAAATTTAAAAGTTGAAACATTGAAGTCTTGTCCCATCATTTATAGAAACCCATTGAACTTAATTCTAGATAGAAAATTGAGCAAAACAAAGAGGGGCAAGAAATGACAGTATAGAGTTTAATGGGGTGAAAGAGAGTCTATTCGTCATTTTCCTCTCGTTTATCTATTTTTTAACACAATCGTAGTGGACTCCCACCCACTAATTCAAAGCGATTTCAACAAAGCTCAACTATTTGAAGATGCCTGGAGCCAAAACATACAATTTTCCCCTGTTCTTCCCAAAGAATTTCCAAATGGAAGGTAGTTCTATAAAGGCTCAAGAGAGCGATTTCACCAGGACTAAAATTGAAAATCTATTAGAATAAAGTATGAAGGAGACCTTCCTAATCCCAAGTCTTCTCCTTGTAAAAGCCATAAACAAACCATTTCAGCTAAAGGTCCAACGTGCATACAAGGAATCATTTGACAAAAGGACTAAACATATCAAAAGATAGATATCGATTCATGTATTCTAGAACAAATAATTGATAAGAGCCATACAACTAAAGCACACCTGAATCTTGCAATCTCTCTCAGTGGTCCGCCTATACCACATCCAACATCCAAAACCTGGTGCAAACTCAAAGTTATATTTTCATAACATGCGAAGGATGAAGTAAAATTTCTCCCACTGAATTGTACTAAAGAAGACAAACCTTCTGTCCTGGCTTCAAACCCAACTCTAAAGCAAGGAAGTGCTCGTGCCTCTTAATGCTCTCCCGGAAAGACTCACCAGTCCATCTACAAGCTTAGAAAATATGCTCGTTTATATTATTTTAGCAGCACTTAAGATAAAAGCACAAAAGCAATCATAATATGTGTAACATTATTCGTGAAGTGGTGCATGGAAAGTTGGTCTTTTATGACCATTCGATGACCATTAAGATGGTAAAATCGCCAAAAATAAAAAATAAAATAAATCCTTGACCATTCGATAGCTGTTCTCCTATATAAACCATCTAAACAAGAAAGAAAAGAAAAGAAAAGGGGGGAAAAATACTGCCAAATACACACCCGAGGGAATGTTTTCAATCCTATCAGTTTTAGTTTCATATGATCAGTAACATTTATGTTTCTGTTTCTTGTTTGTCATTTTAAGTTCTTGAAAAAACTAATTGAATGAAAAATTTGACAAGCTATTTATCTTTCTGGAAAAAAGAACTCTCTTCTCTCTTTAGTGCATTTCTCTCCTAGTTGTCAAAATCATCATGGTGGTTCGTGAGATGGTAAGCATTCCTTTTGAAGAACATTTGCATGGTAACTAATACCTTCGTCTCATTTTTAATTTTTTAGAAATGTTTCCAAGAACTAATATAAATTTTAAAGTAAAAATTCTAGTTTCATGTTTAATTTGATTATAAGTTTGCTTGAACTTCTACTCTTTTAGGATTGTAACTATTTTCATTCATGTATTTGGAAAAACTTTAGTAGATTTCAAATTGTGTCTACTTAATCTCTATACCTAATTATAATAGATCAACGAGTTTTTAATTTTGTAACTAATAGGTCTATGTTATCAACTCCATTAAATCATAAACAAGCATAGCTCAACTGCCAAAAAAATATGTACCATCAACTAAGAGGACAGAGGTTCGCATTCCCCACCCTCACCCTCATATGTTGAACTTAAAAATAAAAAAAATAAAAAAAATCATTTTACTGTTTTGTTTACTAATAAAATGCATGAATCTATAAAGACAAATATTGATTACAACATAATAATTTAGAATGTTATAGGGTAATATGCACACTTGATTCTATTTGATACCTAAAGTTTCAAATGGAGCACTTCAGTCTATGGGATTTGGAAAATAGCTCTAAATAAAACTTCTTTGACCATTAGTTGACTAACAGAAATATGATATGGCGGTTAAACTTTGCTGACTATGCTTGCTAATTTTGAAAAATAATTAATTTAATAATATTTTTTATTGTTCTTCTTCCCTCATCTTTTCTCTCTTTATCTTCATTCTCTAGAGTGTTTCTCCTTCTGTTTAGCCAGTTTCATTGTCGACGTTGATGCCTGTCATCGAACACTCTCCACAGTATTGTCTTCTGTCACATGTCTCCTTGTCGCACTGTGTCTTGGGCATGCTTGTCCAGGGCGTATTTGCCTATAGCCGCATGCCCAAACCATCCTCAACCATGTCATATGTATGTCTTACTATTAATTTATCAAGTTGCTTTGTTGTATGTTGTGTTTTATTTTTCTTGCGACGAGGTAGCACTTCCAGCGTGTAAGCCTGCCAGTCTAGTTTTTGCTTAGAATGTACTATAGGGGGAACACACCTGTCATCCCCCGACCAAGTATTGTTGTACTCTTTGCAATCAAAGCTTTTCCTTGCAATTGTCAGTCTTCAATGCTTTCTTTAAAGATGTTTTCAATGTTATTTCTCTCTCCCGTTTTATAAAACCATTTTCTCTTGAAACGGGCGGGGAGGCTAGACCCTATAGCGAGATTGTCCGCGATTTCCGGAATTGTACGGCTGACTTGCTTGCCGGGTTAGAGCAAGTGCCGCACAATCGCTCGTCTCGTCTTTGAAAAGTTGCGATTGTGACAAGTGGTATCAGAGCTTTGTTAGCTCCTCGGCTGGAAAATACCGCAATCATGTCGGCAGCGAAACAACTAAGTAAGTCGCAGTCTGAACGACTTACTGAGATAGAAGAACAGTGGCTGTATTTGAGGGAAGTGCCCGATGAGGTGAGATTCATTCAAGCCCGACTAGATGGGTTGGATGAAAAGGTGATGGAAATTGATGCACTGAATACTCGCATCGATGGGCTGCCGATAAACGACCTGACGCAGAGGGTCGATTCTCTAGAACACAGAGCTACTCGTCCCAACAGTTTTGAACGTGGGGATAGCTCCACTAGCTCTGTCGCACACATGGAAGAACGTGTCGAAGAGCTAGATAGTTCTCAAAAGATCATGTTGAAGCTATTTAACGACCTAACTGATGATTTTAGGGTAACGATTGAAGCCATCAAAACTGAGATGGCAGAAATGAAGACTCAGGTTAATTTGACGATGCATGCCGTAGGGAACCAACTCCCTAATCAAGCATGTGCCCAACCTAACAAGTTCAAGATCCCGGAGCCCAAGGCTTTTAGTGGGAACCGCGATGCCAAGGAACTTGAAAACTTCATCTTTGACATGGAACAATATTTCAAGGCAAGTGGGACCGTCTCGGAGGAGACTAAGGTTACTCTGGCCTCTATACACCTTTCAGACGATGCAAAATTATGGTGGAGATCCAAGGTTAATGATATTCATAATGGTCGATGCACCATCGACACCTGGGGAGATTTCAAGAAAGAATTGAGAGCTCAATTCTTCCCCGAGAATGTGGAGTTCATTGCAAGAAGGAAGTTGAGAGAACTCAGACACACAGGAACCATTCGGGAATATGTGAAACAATTTTCAGCTGTTATGTTGGACATTAGAGACATGTCCGAGAAGGACAAAGTATTTTGCTTTGTCGAAGGGCTAAAGCCATGGGCTAGAACTAAACTATATGAACAGAAGGTCCAAGACCTCGCTTCTGCCTTGTCTGCTGCCGAAAGACTGCTAGACTACAGCAGCGAACAAACCCCCCAAAGAAAATCTGTCCCCTCACCGAACTCAGGGAGTAAGGCCCCTAAGCCAAACCCTCCAAAGAGCTTCGGCTTTGACAAGAAGCCTCAAACCACAAGCGCAGGTCCCGCTCGAGGTCCTTACCAGTCAAACCCAAACCAGTCAAGACCTATCTCTTGCTTTTTGTGTAAGGGCCCTCATCGAGTAGCCGAATGTCCACATCGAGGGGCCTTGACAGCGCTACAAGCCTCAGTACAATACGGTAATGAATCAGAGGCAGAAATTGAGATGGAGAAAGAGGAAGATGGGGAAACTCCCCGAATGGGGGCATTGAAATTCTTGTCAGCTATCCAGAAGAAAACATCCAGTCAAAAGGATGCCACGGAAAGGGGACTTATGTTTGTCGATGCAGTCATCAACTCCAGACCAGCTAAAGGCACCATGGTAGACTCAGGTGCGACCCACAACTTCATCTCTGAACAAGAAGCACGTCGTCTGGAGTTGAGAGTGGAAAAAGACACAGGCAAGATGAAAGCAGTCAACTCAGAAGCTTTACCAATTGTCGGGGTAGCCAAAAGAGTACCTCTAAAGTTGGCTGAATGGTCTGGGAACGTTGATTTTGTTATTGTACGCATGGATGACTTCGATGTCGTACTCGGAATGGAGTTCCTCTTGGAACATAAGGTCATTCCGATGCCCTTGGCCAAGTGCCTGATTGTTACGAGCAGTACTCCCACTGTAGTCACGGCTAACATAAAACAACCTAGTGGGGTGAGGATGATATCTGCCCTACAACTGAAGAAAGGTCTCAGCCGAGAAAAGCCCACCTTCATGGCTATCCCGGTCGTGGAGGAGCCCATGGAAAAGAAGATCGTTCCGCTGGAAATCCAAGAAGTTTTGAGTGAATATACTGATGTAATGCCACAAAATCTTCCAAAAACTCTACCCCCTCGACGAGGGATTGACCACGAAATTGAACTTATCCCCGGAGCCAAACCTCCTGAAACAATTAGATGAACTGTTGAATGTTGGGTTTATCCGCCCCGTGAAGGCGCCCTATGGAGCCCCTGTGTTATTTCAGAAGAAGAAAGATGGGACGTTACGACGGTGCATCGATTATAGGGCTCTAAACAAAGTTACGGTTCGCAATAAGTATCCCCTGCCGATCATATCTGATTTGTTTGACCAGTTGAATGGAGCCCGATATTTCACAAAGCTCGACCTCCGATCAGGATACTATCAAGTGTGTATAGCCCAAGGGGATGAGCCAAAGACTACTTGTGTGACTAGATATGGGGCCTTTGAATTCCTCGTAATGCCGTTCGGCCTTACCAACGCCCCTGCTACATTCTGTACTTTGATGAACCAAGTATTTCATGAATACCTAGATCAGTTTGTGGTGGTGTACATCGATGACATTGTCGTTTATAGCCCCACCTTGGAGGAACACCAGGTTCATCTTCGATTAGTCTTTGAAAAATTACGGCAAAATCAGTTATATGTGAAGAAGGAGAAGTGTGCCTTTGCTCAGGAACGGATCAACTTCCTTGGACATGTAATCGAATACGGAAAGATAGGGATGGATGATGAGAAATTACGAGTGATCGAGGAGTGGAAAGCCCCCACTTCTGTGACAGAATTGCGATCCTTCTTAGGATTGGCAAATTATTATCGCCGTTTTGTCGAAGGATTCTCAAGGAGGGCTGCTCCATTGACCGAGTTATTGAAGAAGGGAACGATTTGGCAATGGTCAGAAGAATGCCAGTCTGCCTTCGACGAGTTAAAGGCAACCATGACGAGGGGTCCTGTCCTCGGATTAATTGATGTGACAAAACCGTTTGAAGTTGAGACAGATGCTTCAGACTATGCTCTCGGGGGCGTCCTCCTTCAAGAAGGTACCCCGTGGCCTATGAGAGTCGAAAGTTCAATAATGCAGAAAGGAGATATACCGTCTCCGAGAAAGAGATGCTTGCCGTAGTCCATTGTTTGAGGACGTGGAGGCAATACCTACTGGGATCATGCTTTGTCGTGAAGAACGACAATAGCGCAATATGCCACTTCTTCAGCCAGCCAAAGTTAACTTCCAAGCAGGCACGGTGGCAAGAATTCTTGGCAGAGTTTAACTTTAAATTCGAGCACAAGACAGGAAAGAGCAATCAGGCTGCCGACGCCCTGAGTCGGAAAGGCGAACACGCGGCCCTGTGCATGTTAGCCCATCTTCACTCGAGCAAGATTGATGGTTCAATGCGGGACATCATCGGAGAATACCTTCAGAAAGACCCTTCTGCCCAAACCGTCATGGCCTTAGCTAGAGCCGGCAAGACCCGACAGTTCTGGATTGAAGGGGACTTATTGTTGACGAAAGGGAATCGATTATACATTCCTAGAGCAGGAGACCTAAGGAAGAAGCTGCTACATGAATGCCATGACACCTTATGGGCAGGCCACTCGGGGTGGCAAAGAACGTATGCGTTGTTGAAAAAGGGCTACTTCTGGCCGAAGATGCGAGACGACGTCATGCAGTACACCAAGACTTGCCTCATCTGCCAGCAAGACAAGGTCGAGAGAGCGAAAATCTCTGGGCTCCTCGAACCACTACCAGTCCCTACCAGACCATGGGAAAGTGTATCCATGGATTTCATTACCATCTCCCAAAGGTCGGCAATCATGAAGCCATTTTGGTCATCATCGATCGGTTCTCAAAATATGCCACCTTCATTCCAACTCCCAAACAATGTTCAGCTGAATTGACAGCCCACTTATTCTTCAAGAACCTGGTGAAATTGTGGGGCGTCCCGACGAGCATTGTTAGCGACAGGGATGGTAGGTTCATTGGTACATTTTGGACCGAATTGTTCTCCTTCCTAGGGACAAGCCTGAACATATCTTCGAGCTATCACCCCCAGACTGATGGCCAAACGGAAAGATTTAATTGTCTGCTCGAAGAATATCTACGCCACTTCGTTGACGCGCGACAGAAAAATTGGGTCCAATTGTTAGATGTGGCTCAGTTTTGTTTCAACTGCCAGACAAGTTCGTCAACAGGGAAGAGTCCCTTTGAAATCGTAAGTGGAAGGCAACCGGTGTTACCTCATATTCTCGATCATCCTTACGCAGGAAAAAACCCTCAAGCCCACAACTTCACGAAAGAGTGGAAGCAGACCACCGACATCGCACGTGCTTACTTGGAGAAAGCCTCCAAGCATATGAAGAAGTGGGCAGACAAGAAGCGTCGACCACTCGAGTTTCGAGCCGGAGATCGAGTTCTTGTAAAGCTGAGACCGGAACAGATCAGATTTCGAAGCCGCAAAGATCAACGGCTTGTCAGGAAATATGAAGGTCCCGTGGAGATTCTGAAGAAGATCGGGAATGTTTCGTATAAGGTAGAGTTACCTACATGGATGAAAATCCACCCAGTAATTCATGTAAGTAACCTAAAACCTTATCATCCCGATCTGGATGACGACTGCCGCAACACCACAATCCGACCGGGGATAGACTTGAAGCAGAAGGAAGACAAAGAAGTTGAAGAGATCCTTGCTGATAGGATCAGAAAAGTTGGAAGACCCACACGGAGAGTTCTCGAGTTCCTTGTCAAATGGAAGAACCTCCCTGTGGAAGAAACAAGTTGGGAGCGTGCCGACGACTTGGATTCCTGGAAGCAGAAGATCGAAGAGTTCAAGCTCCGCCAGTCGACAGGGACGTCAACTGATTAAGTGGGGGAGAATGTCTTGGGCATGCTTGTCCAGGGCGTATTTGCCTATGGCCGCATGCCCAAACCATCCTCAACCATGTCATATGTATGTCTTACTATTAATTTATCAAGTTGCTTTGTTGTATGTTGTGTTTTTATTTTTCTTGCGACGAGGTAGCACTTCCAGCGTGTAAGCCTGCCAGTCTAGTTTTTGCTTAGAATGTACTATAGGGGGAACACACCTGTCATCCCCCGACCAAGTATTGTTGTACTCTTTGCAATCAAAGCTTTTCCTTGCAATTGTCAGTCTTCAATGCTTTCTTTAAAGATGTTTTCAATATTATTTCTCTCTCCCGTTTTATAAAACCATTTTCTCTTGAAACGGGCGGGGAGGCTAGACCCTATAGCGAGATTGTCCGCGATTTCCGGAATTGTACGGCTGACTTGCTTGCCGGGTTAGAGCAAGTGCCGCACAATCGCTCGTCTCGTCTTTGAAAAGTTGCGATTGTGACACACTGCACACTGTTGTCGTTCCACACTTACTGCAATACAGTCGTCTACCACATGTCGTGTACCCACGTACACTGTTGTCACCTAAGGCTCGTGGCGTTTGCCACATGCCACCCTACCACTTCAAACGCCAACAAATCTTAGATACACAAATCTAGAACTAAAAATGCTCATATTTGGCTCCTCACACATTCGAGTATCATATAGAAAAACCTCGAAATGGTGACCGTATGTGGTAGACAACAGCGCGACGACACGCCTTGGAATGAGGAAGCGACTAGTTGGTGGTGGAGATAACAACAAAAGGCTATAAGAAAAAAGGAAAAAAAGAGAGAAGGGGAAGAGAGAAAGAGGATGGCTACCACATACTCCAATTGGCTAAAATTGGCATGTTATTTAACTGTCATATCAGTATGTATTCCATTAAGTCAACTAATAGTAAGAAGAACTATTTAGAATCATTTTTTAAACTTCAAGAACTAAAGTGTCATCTTTCAAACACCAAGAACTTAATAGACATCTGCTTCAAACCTATATACCTTAATTTTAGGTTTTACTTCGTATTTTATTTTTAGACATATTTTCCAAGTTAAATTGCAACTTTTTATAACTTTAAATTTGAAAGAACAAGCCAAAGCGAGCTGAGCTCAATTGGCATTCAATATGTGTTAGCAATTAGTACCAAATGTCTTTTTTTCAAATCTTTTCGATTAAGAATAAAAAGAGGAAGAAAGAAACAACGAGCAATTATTAAATATTTTTTCTTTTTCTTAAAAAAGAAAAACAAAGTAACATAGGGTAAGAAACAAGAAACAAAATTGTACCAAACCAACCATTTTAAGTCCATTTTCAGTTTAAGTTGTAAAATTATGAGCTGTGATATTGTAAGAGAGGAGGAAGATGATGTATACCGTACCTAGGAGCAAAATGGAAGGACTCTCCCCAACCGAACTCATAAAAGCTGGTCACGAGATCATAGTATTTATTGACCTGAAATACAGATTACATAGACAATTTTTGGTGAGTTTCTGAAACTAGAGATGGCGAAGAAAAAAGGGAACTGATTCACATGCAATGTAATGTAAATTAGTTGATCGCCTATTACCATGTCGGTGTAGTTGGCTTCTCTCTCCTTCTTTTCGCCTCCATAGAAGCCATGGTATTTCTCATACCTGGTTCATCAAAAGTAAACCCTAATTTAGCCAACATAATACATGCAACTTCATAAATCTTTAGATCAAAGAAAAGAGGAAAAAGAGAGGGTACAATTTTTCACGAGCAAGAAATGATAGTTTGCAGTAAAAATGGCAATGATGAGAGGAAAAGGGAAGACCTTCTATTGTAGATGAAGATAATAATGCTGCTTTGGAGAAATAATTAGCTTTTTGAATGTTTGGAGAAACAATTTATGAACAATAATGTCTTTGAATATTAATAAATTTGTAATTTAGTATAGGAGTGTTTTTTAGGTCAAACAAAGGGGATTTCAAACTCCAAATTTTGGGAAGCTAAATAATATGTTTTACAGCATAGATAAAAAATTTTAGTTCAAATCTTCTATTCAATGTTGAACTAAAAAAACACGTAATATCTTTACTTTACCAATTGAATTATGTCCAAAATCTTGAAAATTTTGCCTTAATCTTAGAAATGACATAAAATATCTTCAATTAAAATAATTCCCTCATAGTGAAAAGTGCAATATAGTAAGCATCCATGGAAATGGGGGAAAGACTAAAAGAGAAGAAGTTTTGAAAACTTCGTTGACAACTTGACAGGATGCCTTTAAAAAAAACAATGCTTATCTACATCGAGGTTTAAAATGCTGATATCGCAAAATTTAATAGAAATATGAATAAAATGTCAATGCCATATTTCTTTATAAAACAAAAAATTCAAAAAAAATATTGAAATTAATAAATAAACATTTTATGCTTTTTAAATAAATTAAAAATAATTATTATTAATATTATATTCACTTTATTTTTTTTTATTCTATGAATTTTTTTATGATGTAAAGGAAACATCAACAATGTCGACATAAATTGAATACCATGATCTACACTCGTCAATTATTTTTCAACTCAAATAATAAGGATATCTAATCCTATATAGAGTATCAATATAGCTTATTTTTAGTGATATAGTTTATTTTTAGTGGCTCAAAAGTATAATAGACCTCGTGTGTGTGTGGGGTGGAGGAATCTAAAATCTAATGTAGAGTTCATTTATCTATTAAAGTTAAAAGATAAATAATGCTATTTTTATTTTATTATATGGTCCCTTCAACATCTTCATTGATTTTTTTTTTTCAATTGATTGTGCTCTATTAAATTTTTGTGTTAAGAATGCATGTATTTTTATTAGAGTTTTGTTAATTGGTTGTATATTTGTTTAAAGTTGATAGTTTTGTGGCTACTTTGGTGTTGTCACAAAAGTTGTCTCAGAAGATGTTACAAATGATGTCATTCCTGCCGCTCATTTTTTTTTTCCTTATTTAAAAATTTTTGCAGAGTTATTTTTTTATGGTTTGCAAAATTCGTTTTGGGGTGTTTTCCTTTTTCCGGCGTGCCCTATTTATTTGCAAGTATTTTGATTTGATAGGGTTGCCGTTTATATTTTGCTTAACTGTTTTGCTGGAAGTTTTGTTTATGTGGTAGCCATAATTTGCAACTTCAACTGTATACTGTCTTTGATCTATAATCAGCTGTACAAAATTGTTGAAGTTTTTGGTGCAAGAAGATATTCATGGTCTTAGGGAGAGCCTAAGACTTTACTCTTGAGAATGGATTCTCTATCTTAGGAGGAGCCTAAGACTTCATTACACGAGAAATAGTTCTCCAACTTAGGGTGAGCTTGAGTTAGATTAATGAAGATTGTTCACAAGTAGAAAGAAAGATAACATCAAAAGAGAGGGGGTCTCAGACACTGAGGGGAGCCGAAGTATTCTATACTAATATTAGCATACTTAGGGGGAGCCTAAGTTCTATTGAGAGGGAGTCTCGCATCTAGGGAAGCCTAGGTGATCAGTGGGTTAGGCTCTATGTATGTCACTGTAAATGTCATTATAAATACTATGTTATAAACACTTGACTCTTTAATATTATATGATTATATCTTTCTTGGGCACACTGCCCCCAGACGTAGGTGGTTATCATTCTTTCGTGTGTTCTTTCTTGATTCTCTAATTGTTATTATTTTGTTGTCACAATACGTACTTGGACATCCTGTTTAACATCTGTGATCTAAGCGACGAGTCATCTTAATTTTTTATATTTAAAAAAAAAAAAAATATATATATATATATATATATATATTCTAATTTATTATCCAAACTCTATTTTAGTTATGTTTAAGAGTGATTTTGGAAAGGTCAAAATTACTTTTTATTTTAAAATTTGTTTGGCATGGGCTAAAATAGATTTTAGAACAATCTAAAATCATTTCAAAATTGACTTTGAAAGAGTTGGCTGATGATTTTGGTTGAGGTGATTTCTATAGTTGTTAGAGGAAAAAGTCATATGTCTCACTTTTTGCAATGATAATTATGAATATATTATTTAAAAAGCAAATTTTCATGTAGAACATTGGATTTTCTAAGAAAAAATATTAAATTATAAATAAATAAATTATATATTAAAAAAAGTCCTTAAACTTTGCACTTTATATCAAAAATACTACTGAACTTTCGAAAGTTTCAAAGACACTTTTATCCTATCAAAAAGAGTTCAAAAATACCCTTACTGTTAATATCTATATGAAGAAAAAAAATAAAGATATCTATATAATTTGTTTTAAAATTTGTTAATTTCCAACTAAAGATAACTTCAAATAATTTGATTACTATGGTAGAAGCATTTTATTTTATTTTATTTTATTTTGAAAGGTTAAGAGTATTAATGCAATTTTTTAAAGTTCAATGATAGTTTTGAAACAAGGTATTAACAGTTTCCGTCCATATACTAACGATAAGAGTATTCTCAAACTTTTTTAAAGTTGAAGAGTATTATTAAAACTTTGAAAGTTCAAAGATATTTTTGTAAAAAATACTAATCATTTCCATAAAAAAAAACTAACGATGAAGGTATTTTTTAACTGTTTTTGAAAGTTTAAGGGTATTATTGAAAATTTTAAAAGTTCATAAGTATTTTTGACATAAAGTGCGTATAAAGTTTAAGAGTATTTTCTATAATTTAGTCAAAAGAAATAAAATTAAAATTAAATTTGAGAGATCCAAAAATACAAAATGATAACCAAAGAAAATGTAAATAAATAAAAAGAAAAACTTAGGTGTTGTTTAGGCTGCATCTATCTTTGTACAATTTAGTTGTCCAATAAAAAATTATCATGCCGCAGATATTTTTAAAAAAAAAATGATGTGAAAAGAAAGAAAAGTATGGAATTAATTGCAACACCTCATCATTCCTCATAAATAAAAAGTCATCGAGTACAATTTTGTTATGTTGGAGAATAAAAAATAATAAAAATAATAATAATAAAGAATGAGAATCAATTTATACTTTTCTTTAAAAGAAAATCATTATCTAATGGGCCATAAATTCAACGAACTATTCAATGATTTTTTTTTTTTTTTTAAAACAAGAAGTAGGAGCAGAGAATTCAAATCAAACATCTAATGTTCAGATTATTAACCTACGCGAAACTAATTAATCAACTATCAATGTATCTGTTCCTCTAAAAAAAAGGTTAAGAATTTTTATTTTATTTTTATTGAGAAAAGAATAAAGTTAAGATCTTTTACATTATTTACTTTTTCATCCCCCAATTAAAACCTTTTTTTTTTTCTTTATCACATTTGTGCACCCAAAAAGAAAAGGAAAAAAAAAGTATGAGGAAAAAATGGTAACTTTATTTATGAGGGAAAAAAAACCCAATTAATATTATAATAAACAAAGATTATAATTAAGCGATTAAAAAAATAAAATCAATACAATAAAATTAAGTAGTATTTATAAAGTCAGATCTCATAACTGAAAGGCGTTCAAATATATTTTAATATTTTTCAAAATTGAAAGTTCCATCATCTTCACCATTTGCCCCCTAAAAAGAAGCCGTTCAAATAAATAAAGAAGATCTACCAAATAATAAAGCATATTATTAATTACTATTATTATTTATTTGTTTGTTTCTGAATTTCCTAATCCCTATGATTCACTTCTCTTTTTTTTTTTTTTGAAAAAAATCCCAATGATTTAGTTAGGTAACTTAGGTTTCAGTTTCCCCAATTTTTTTAAAGAGAAACCCACCCAGACCCAGAATAAACCGGACCGGACCGAACCGGCGGAGTTAAGAAAAACCCTCGGAGACTTGGAGAGGACGATAAACAGAGAAAGTAACTGTAAATTCAGAGAGTCTAAGAAGAACGAGAAAGCGAAAGAGAGAGAGAGAGTACTTTTCAACGGCGCAGAGTACATCGGCTTTGCTCATCTTCCCGCCGACGCCGGAGGCAAGATCGAACGCTCCTTCCTTCGACATTTCTCCGGCAGCAGGAACCTGAAGAAGAAGAAAAGGGGATTGGAGTTGGGAGTTAGGAGTTAGGGTTCCGATGAGAAGAATGAAGCACATTACGTTGAAAAAAGCAGAGAAGGAAAAGAGGCGGACAGGATTCTGCAGAGAGAGGAGAAGAAGGAGGAGGACGATTCTGAGTTTGCAGAAAGGAAAATAGGAATAATGCTCACTCTCTCTCTCTCTCTCTCTCTATGAAGAGGAAATTCTGTCTTTGTGATGGACTAATGAGAGGGATTTTTTTTTCTTTGACAGACATGCAAGAATTGACAGCCTCTCCTTTTCTATCTTCTTTTTTTCCCCTTTCCTCTTGTGGACAAACTATTTGTTGCACTAAAATTATTGAATTTTCATGGTTTTAGAGAGCCTTTGGAGTAAGTAGAAAAAATAAATAATACAAATATAGCAAAAATTTACTATCTCAAAGAGATAGTCTATCACACAAATAGTAGTTTATCGTGCAAATAAATAGTGAAATTTTGTTATATTTATAAATATTTTCAATAGTTTTGTCATTTAAAATAATGTTCCAAAAAAATCTCAAATTACGTATTATTTTCTCTTTGTTCATACGATATATTTGTCTATCTTCATAAATATTAATGTTTATGACTCACACTCTATTTTTTAAAAGCATGCGAGAGATAATATGAAGAATAATTCAACTACCACCGGTAAGTTTTCATTCTCCACCCGTAGGATTGGACATTTGTAGTGAAGTAGTGAAGTTTGGGAATTAGAAAATCTAAGCAAAATGAATTTTTTTTTTGTTGGCGGTGAACTCTAACTCTTTAGACCAAACATGCTATTTAGAAATTATGTTTGATAGCAAATTTAGGATTTATGTCTCTATACTTTAACACGTGTTCAATTTTAGTTTTTATACTTTAAATAAAACTTAAATTATAGGGAGTCGTATTAAACAAACTACAAAGTAAATCAAAATGTTAATTTAACCTAGAAATTCTAATCAATTTAAATAATGGTTCAAAAAACGCGTTTTATTATATATTTATAAAACAAAATAAGTTTTAGTTACAAACTAAATTATTGCTAGTATTGTTTTCAAATATTGAATTCTACCGCGGTCTATTGTTGATAGACAGTAAAATTTGTCTATATTTATAAATAATTTGATATTTTTTTTTTTCTGTTTATAGTAATTTCTCTCATTGGTTATTGTTGCTATTGTTAATTAATTCTAAGAACACATTTTAAAACTTGTAGGTTAAATTGTAAATTTTATCTCTATAGTTTAGAGAAAGTTAGTTTCTTTTTTTTTAAATAAAGTTAGAATTCGATCCTTATAGTTTATAATTAGAATTTAGTTCATGTGATAAAACCTCATAAATAGTCGCTATAGATACTATTTATGAGGTTTTATCAAATCATGAGAGCTAAATTCTAACTACTTCAAATTCTAGAATAAACTTTATAATTAAATAAATTTATTTAATTATTATTTTTATAAGTTTATATAATTTATAGTATATTATATCAAACGTATTTTAATTTTAATCAAAATGAAATTCCACTAGAAAAAAAATTCTGAACATGAGAGAGTGATTCCAAGTTGTTTAAAACTAGATGTAATTACTACAATTACTTTCTTAAAAAAATTGTGGATTGACTAATTAAAGAAAGATAGAACCAGATGCATTCTTTAAAGAAAAGTGTTTTGTCTTACTCTTACCTATGATGTAAAATCAAATTCAATGGTGCAAGCTGGATGCGGTCCCCAGCGAATATGAAATGTAGGTTTTAGAAAAAGAAATCAAGATTACGAGAATAAGTTATAGGATTACTGATCTCTATAACATGAAATACTATATTTATTAAATTTTTTTAATTCAAATTATATGTAATTTGAAAATATATAAATGTTGTTTTTCAGCGAGGGAACAAAGTCGATGAGCTAATAAATGAATAATCTAGGAGGTGAGCCGTGAGATAGCTATAGAATAATCATAGGGCATAAAAGTAAGTGACTTTACTAGGTATCTTTTCTAGGTATAGTGAATATAGGTATAGCATGTGAATTAGCGTGGTCACGAAGCAAGTTTATTAATTAGTAGTATGATAGGCGAACAGTTGAAAATAACTTTAAGATCGATTTGAATTGATTTGAGAAAAGTGTTTTTTTCAAAAAAAAAACTCATATTTATTTAAACTCTTTTGATAAAAATTGTTTAAAATACATTTCAAAAACTAATTTGAGTGGTTGCTAAAATCTCGTTTGGTTCGTGATTCATTTTCGTTTTTATGTTTTCAAAAATAAAAAAAATACAAGGAAAACAATTAAAACATGTTTGGTATACTTATTTTCAAAAACGATTTTAAAAAACAACGCTTAAAATAGCCCATTTTTAAAAACAATAAATTGTCGTTTGCTTTATTTTAAAAAATTATGAACACAAAATACACTTAACACATTTATGTCAGGCTACGCAAATTACAAATTGAATATTATAAATTTTTTCTTCAGAGCTGAGAAGTCTGCTTCTATCTACAAATTGTATCTCTTATCAAAGTGAATAATTTTTTATTATTAAATATGTAAAGGAATATGAATATACCAGTAATTTAAATGGTGCAACATCTTATCAACATTAATCCTACAAATTTGTAGAATTTTCCTTTTCGATAAAGTTTTTTTTTTAATTTATCATGCAAATTATTTATATTATTTTCTCATAAATAATTTTTTATTCTTTTACACGTTTTATCACTTGTATTTTCACAAATAAAAAACTTGTCTCATGTAATCTCTCTCCATTACTTTTCTTTCCTTTATTAACAATAAAAATTCATTATAATAACAAAACAATTAAATTATTATTCTTAATTATCTAGAATGATCAATTTTATCAAACACAAATTAATCTCCTCTCGCATTTTCAAATTCACTACCAAACACAAATTTTGAATTTTGAATTTAAATTTCAAAATTTTAATTTAGAACGAAACGTATTTTTGAAAATTGTAAAAAGAAAAGAAGAATTCACTTTTAATTTCTACTAATCTTTATTTTCGAAAATAAATTTTTAGATAAAAAATCAAACGGGACCTAGACAGTTCTTTTTTTTTTTTTTTTTCAAAATGAGTTATTTTTTAAATTAAACATTTGAAAATGTATTTCAAACATAACCCTAAAGCATATTAAGAATGACTTTTAGGAAAATTTTCGTTGTTTTGGATTTTCAAAAATAAATTTATCAAATGAATATTTGGTAAATCAATGGATATTTGGAAGGATTTATTAGGTGATGTGTTACTTTGTTCTTAAATGTTGTAATGGATATCATAAGTTTGGTAATTTTGGGACGTTTTTAGGCTAAATATACAGTTTTATTTTCCCTTTATGTTTGATGTTCCTTTTAATTTTGTCATTTATGTTTTAATGTGTTTTTTTAAAGTCGAATTACAAGTAATTTAGTCATTTTTTGCGCCTAATAATAGATTTCAATCTTTTATATTTTATGTGTAATAAATCTTTGATAGGTTTGACATTTTTTTTTGTTTCAAATTAACGAATTCATTCAACAGAATATTTAATTGTGCCTAATAGAGCTTTGAATTTTTTATTTCATATACATTGAATAATAAGCTCAAAACTTTTTAAAAACTTGAATATACAAAAGACCTATTATTCATAAAGTTGAAATGTCACTAGTCTACCAATTAAATAATTGAAAGTTTAACGACTTCACTTATAAAAGTTAATGGAGAAAATTTCTCGCTTGTATGGAAATTTTTTGTATACTATCTCCATTAGTTATTTGCCACAAAAGTAGCAACGTGGAGTCCATGTAATAAATGAACAATAAACTAATAAATCATTTGATGGGGTGCCTAATAATGAATATGAGTAATAAATCTTACCATTAAGGGTGTGAATAAAATCTCACATTGGTTAGGAAAGAGAATGATCATAGGTATATAGGTCAGGACGATTATCTTTATTGGTATGAGATTTTTTGGGTGGTACCGAAAGCAAAGCCATGAGGATGTTTGTAATACCCTGTATTTACAATCCCATCAAACTTCTCAAGTTATTTTGAGGTATTTAACAGCTCATATGATGATGGTGTCGATTTGTCAAGATGTCAATATATTGAAAAAATCTATTTATTATTTTTTTTATAAAAAAACTAACAATCTTTTACATATTTGTTTTTAAAATTATAATGAATGCACTCACACAAATCAAGGAAGGTGAAAAATGAGAGTTTGAAAATAACATAAAATTCGGAACAATTATATAACTAGAAAGTTCATGAAAAAATAATTAAAAAATCAAATACGAAAGTAAAAAAATTGAGAGATCAGCAAGCTGGTGAAAGCATTTGAGAATTGTCTCTCTTTCTTTTTGTCCTCGTATTTGGCATCAGGCTACTCACTATGTAGCTCATTATACTACTGAACTTTCGAGTTCTTTTGGTCACGTTGTCTCTTTCAATTCAAAAGACGTGGAAAAGAGGTTGGAATTCTTTTATCTAATTAGGTTTTGGATGTAATTTCCTTTATTATAATTTTATAATCATGTTAATAGTGATTTTGACTAATTATAAAAAAAAAATATTTTTGACTATTTAGCTTATACACTCTTAAATATTCCACAAAAGACTTTAGATGAGAAATAAATGTAAGAAAGTCCCATATAGGCCACAAAGAAATGGCCAATGAGAAGGATGTGATGTGGATAATGCAATACAATAGGGGTCCCACTCCAACCTTTTACTTTTGCCAGACTGTTCAAACCAAACTTCTGACGTTGTAAACTCTGGCCCACCAACCTCTGACCTCACCATTTTATGTTCGAAAATTACTTAGGTGCATTTGGAGTATCTATTTTTTGCATTTCACTAAATTATCTGATCATAATTTGTTATGTGTTAATTTTTTTATATGAGTGATGAGAAGAGATGCATAAAAATGAGTACGTCTTGGTATGCATCTAAGTATTATCCTTTATATGTTTAATTATTTGATTTCATTTGTAGGGTTTCAATTTTGACCAGTGACTTTTATAAGAGAACATAGTTTAATTGACATGCTTTTTGTAATGCCTCAAGTCTAGGATTCGGATCAGAACTCGAAATTTGAATTTGGTATCTGATGGCCCGCACATTCTCCCTTTCCTTTTTTTTTAATTAAGAATATTAATTGTGTAGTAATATTATTAATAATTTTAAAAGTGCTCACGTGAGGACAATATAAAGGTTATATTCTTTTCAACTCGCCTTTTCCCCTTCGTTCATACAATAACACTTTTATGAAAATTCAAAAAATTACTATTTATATTATACATGAGATAAAAGTGAATACAACTCATAAATAATTGACATTTACTATGTTTTTTTTAAAAAAAAAATTAAAAGGTTCAAGTTAAATTGAATGTATTATGGGAATTTTTTTTTCCAACTTTTGTCCCAATGTTCAATTCATTTATTAATATAGTTGTAGCTACCAATTAAATATTGGGTCGAATCCTAACTATTACTAATTAATTTAAGATATAACTTTTAATATTTATTTATAATATATTACATTAAAATATATTTTAATTTAACAAAAATGAAAGGTGTTTATAACATAAAATATTATATTTATTATATTTTATTTTTAATGTATTTTTACATTTTCTAATTTAAAATTTAAAATCTAAATACATTAAAATCATAAAATGTTTTTTTTCCTCCAAAATCCCAAGTAAAAAATTGTTACAATTACACATAATTGTCTCTCATAGTTCAATTACAATAATACTCTCTTAAAGCTTTTGTACCTTCCACATCATTTTTCTCACCCTCAAATTCGACAAAACACACACAAAAAAGGAATTTAACTCGAGTTAGTGCATCATCAATCACAGTTTAAAGTGTTGTAATTGAACAATTTGAAATCAAAGTCAAAGATTCTTTCGTGCATGTTTGGGAGTGATTTTAAAATCGTCAATATCACTTTTGTCATTTTTAAAATCACTCGAAAACACACTCTTAACTATTCAAAATTAATTTAGTTTTCAATTTTAAACTTTTAAATGCAATTTTCATATCTTCAACATTAGTTTTGAAAGATTAAAAACATGTTTCAGTGATGTTGAAAATGACAAAAGTGACTTTAACTATTTTAAAATCAACGTGAGACAATTATTCTCTAATATTTTGTCAAAACATAAATACCAACTGAATCTACTATAGATTTAAAAATATAAAATACAATCCAGTACGTCTAAAATCACACTTTTTTAAAAATATAAAAATATAACTAAATGTATAGCAATATTTTAAAAAAATTGCAGATATAGCAAAATTTATCGGTGATAGACTTTTATAACTGATAGATTTTTTTATATTTATAATCTTTTTAAATGATTGTTATATTTGCCATCACCTTTTAATAATTAATTTAATAGTTATGTGCATGATTATAGAAGTCAGTAAACCTATAATAAAAAGTGATAAAATAAAAATAAAAATCAAAATCAAGATGAAGACGGGAGCCGGGAGCCGGGAACAAGCAAAATTTGCATTCTTTGTTCTTGTCACTGATTATTATTTTTATTTTTTTTAATAGTAAATGGTGCATAATTGAACTTTTTTTTTAATTTTTTTATTTTAGTATAAAATGAATAACCGTTGATACACATTTCATATCAGTTGAATTATACTTATTATTTTTTTTGGTCAAAATTTAACTGGTTAAGATATTATATCATCGACCAAAATGTTTGAAGCAAACCATTACGGTTGAGCTATACTTATTAATATTATTATTTTATCAAAACTTAACTGGTTAAGACATTATATCATCGACCAAAATGTTAGAAGCAAACCATCACTTTACTTCTAAATTTTATTAATTTGATTAGATTTTTCCGATCTCATTACCATACTTCATATATTTTCTTAACCTAATTTGCTTGAAGTTCTATAAATTGCACATTCAAAGGAAAATTTCAAATCTTTGATGGTATAAAATTAAATAGAGAGTTGGACAGCTGATCACTCAAGCCTTTAGGAGAAAAAAATAAATAGATGTGATGGACTAAAATTGGCTAACTTTAGCTTAGTGAGAAGAGCTATAGTGTGCATGTCACGTGGTTGTTTTGTTGTGGGCCCATGTGTCTTGCCTTATTCCAACCTTTCCTCATTAATTCACAAAATTAATCAATATTGCCCTTTGCAAAATAATTGAACTAAGTTTTTTTTTTTTTTTAATTTTTCCTTAAATTACATCTCTTCTCCATAATAATGAAACAAAATTAATTAATATTGTGACAATAGAATAATTAAGTGTTAAATGATTACGTCATCAACTTTCAGATTTGGATTTTGATTAAAAAAAAAAGTCTAATAACTCACTTGAAAGTAGAGAAATTATTATAAATAGAAAAAATATCAAATTATTAACAAGTATAGAAATTTTTTTGATAGACAGTAATTTTTTTTTTTTTTACATTTGTAAATAGTTTGACTCATTTTTTTATATTTGAAAACAGTCCTTTAAAGTATCTAATAGGTTATTAAACTTTCAATTTGTATCAAATAAGTCTCTGAATTTTTAATTTTGTGTTTAATAGATTTTTGACTTTTTTTTTTCTTTTAAATTTATAGATCTACTAGACACAAAATTAAAAGTTTAAACTCCTATTAAATATATTATTCAATGCAGTTGAGTTATATTCATTTTGACTTTAAAATTTACTTTTGTCGGAAGAGATTGATGGCACATGAGGTTTGTTTTTTTAATTTTATAAATTCAAGTTCAAAACGTTGTTGTTGTTCGAATAATATGTAGAGCGGAAAAATTGAATCTCATGTTTCGTGAGAAGGAAAGTTTTTTTTTTTTGTGACAAACTACATCATGTTCCACTTTGAGATGAGAGGAACAATATAATTTTTTGAGGGCTCAAGAGATCTCTGAGTAAGTTCTTTTAAAATTCAGTCCAAATCAATTTCTCTTCTTGACTTGAAAAAAATAAGAAGTTGCTTAATTAGAAAGTGGAGGAATTTTGTTTTGGTTATATCTTCGTCAATACTACTTCGTTTTAGCTAGATGACCAGTCGCTTTCATACATTTTTTCATGCTCTTTCCGATAATACTTATAAAAAGAGCAAAATTTAAAAGAATATTGAATATAAATGGCTTTATAACGTTATAACTTCGATAAATTTTACTTTTTGAGTATTAAAGTCGAATATTGTTTAATTTTTTTTGTTAGAATTACAAGTATGGTTGAAAAGAACACGAAAAAACGTATGAAAATGAGTGGTCATTTAGCTAAAATGAAATTGCATCGACGGATATATGACTAAAACAAAATTGCAAAGCGATCGCGCACCATGACATCAACGATCGAGTATCATGAGGTCAGCGATTGTGCACCATGACATAAGCGATCGCGTACCTTGATGTGAGCGATCACGCACATTTTCTGCGCATATGGTAATTTTGTTTTTGTCATATCTTCGTCGATACAACCTCGTTTTAGCTAAATGACAACTCGTTTTTATACGTTTTTTTCCGTGTTCTTTCCAACTATGCTTAGAAACTGAACAAAATGTTGAAGCATCTTTACTTTTAAATGTGATTGAATTTTCATTTTTTGGTTGTTGAAAGAGAAGAGCAAAAGAGAAATGGAAAATAGAGGAGAAGGTGAAGTATTTAATATTAAGGGTAAAAGTAGTATTTCACATGCCAAAATAGTTAATAGCTAACAAGTTTTTAGAAAGAGGTCCGTCATAGAAAAGTTTTGGCCTTTTGAGTCATTTTGAATACTTTTCCGAAAAAGAGGAAAAGAGAGGGAGGGAAAGGAAGAGAGAACGGTTAGTAAAGTATCTCAATA